>VZTJ01004180.1:292-96325 GCA_013397795.1 Orthonyx spaldingii | reverse complement strand
GGGCCGGGCCGGGCCGCGGGGCCCCCGGCGGAGCGGCGCGGAGCGGAGGGAGCCCTCCCCGCACCTCTCCGCCGGGGCCACCCCCGGTCGGCGCGTCCCGATCCCCCGCTTCCCCGCAAGCGGGAGGAGGCGGGGTAAGACAGAAAAAGGGCCGGGTTATCGATTCCCTGTTAACTCTTCTCCTTGCGGTCTCCGCTCATCCCTCGGGCGTCTTCTGCGAGGAGGGTGGTGCTGATGGAGATGATGGTGGCGGTGGGATGCTCCGTCAAGGAAGTGGGGGGTTGGGAGGGGGAACAGCAGGGTCCCCGAGCTCCACTAAACCGAGGTTGATGGGAGCCGTGCTGTCTGCTGATGGCAAAAGCGGCCAAGCAGGATTAGCTCTTGCTCATTTAAAGGTTAAGCTCAAAGCTAACCTTTGTGACTAGGTCCTGTCTGCAAGTCTTCCCATCCCGTGACCCTTGAGAGTGAATGATTTTTTCTTCCCCTACTCCCGCACTGATTCCCATTAAAGCAGTCTAAAAATGGCAGATTGTTTCTATACTTTCATGTACTTACAGGTGTTTATTAGACAAGTACACAAAACCCCAGCCATGCACCAGAACCCCAATACGATTAGCACTATAAACATGAGCTAAAGAGATAGTCCTGTCTCAAGACCTTATAAATTATGTATAAGAGATTACAGATAACGAAGAATGCAATGAAACAATACCAGCCAGTATGACAGGCAGGGAACTCAGCACAACATTGCACAAAGTACTGAGTGTATTGAGCTATTTACTGTTTCAGGAAGTCTTTTGCTCAAATCAGCTTTAAGGTACCTGGAGACAGGATTACGAGGAACATGACTATGTATTGATGGGATTTTCAAAACTGCCAAAATGACTCGAGAACATGCATTCTGTTTATTCTGACAAACCCACCTGAACTAAAAGATTCAGGGGAAGATTATAAGAACAGGATGAGAATAACTATACTGAAAACACATAAACCTAATATTCTATTAAATGTACCAAAGTTATGGGGAATGATGAAACTCTTGGTGTCCATTATGAAGATATTCAACAGCTAGATAATAACTAGCCGCCTTAACACCTTCAAAGATCTTTGACTAATCTGTAAGACATGAATGTCCTCTGCAAACACTGTGTTGTCTTGTCCGTGCTATTCCATACTTCCACATACATTCTGCTAATTTAATTCTGTAACGTAGTGTCAGCTAAATTGCCACAGACAAATTAGGGTCTGCCATTCCCAGACTCTTTCAGATACCTTTCTTGGAAGATGATGCCATAAATGCCACATTCTTCCTCCAGGTAAAATTCCTCAAGTGTGAATACCACCTGGTCCATGTTATTTGTTGACATAATTATTTACTTATTTTAAAAGCTCTTCAGTTTGAAATAACTGCCTCAAATTCAACCTTGTTAGGAAAAGATCCTGATGTAGACTCATAAAACTCTGCTGTGGGGAATTCACACAGCCTTTTCCCTTACCACCTAATCTTTCCTGGATGTTCCTTAAAACTACAATTATGTATCAGTCCTATAGATTCTCTCCAGACTTCCTGTTTATGATGCATTTAAAATAGATGTTAGTCATGTAGCTTAATACACTTTACGAAAACAAACCCAAACCCCACATTTATTTAGGTCTCATCATGGTCTCATTATACAAATTTAGGCAGAATGAAAATAGAATGCCTTTTCTTTTGAAGTACTATGCATCTACAATTACCTAATAATTTGCAGTCTGTAGAAACCCATCCTCCCTAAACAATTAAAAGACCTCATTAAAATCAATTTTTTTCTATGTTAAAAAGGATTTAGGTCACTAAATTAAGTGACCAAATGTTGGGAAAGCCAGAAGGCTGCCCATGAAACCTTAATTCAGACCTCTTGTGCATGTGCACTGCAACCCTGTACTTAATTATGGGTTTGTCTGCAGAATACCAGGCTCCATTTGGAACATTTGAAATTATATAGTGGCAAGCATGTAAGACTGGCTAATTATGTTGCCTCCTGCATTCCCATTCATTTATTCCTTTACTTTCTAGCATCTCTTTTGTGCTCATCCCTTATCATCTCTCATATGGAGATTGTTCTTTCCCCGGTCTGTCTGAAACCTTTACCCTTAGACAACCTTTTGTAGTCAATCAGGTAAAGATTTTTACCATAGGGGCACAGCAATTGCTAGTTATTCCTTCAAAGGTTTTTTGTGATTTTTGTCCAACAGTGAGGGAAAAGAAAAAGGAACAAAAACAAAACAAGGGAAAAAAGAGAAGGAAAACCAAGGAAATAAAAGTTTCCAGGTTGAAGCAGTGGGGAAATAAGGAATCGAGGTCAGTCTTCATGATATCATAGAGCTTCCTTATTACAAAGGATCAGCTCTCAAATTACAAGCTTTACAAAGAGACAGTTGTACTTGAAAGCAAAAGGAGGCATTAAATTGCCTGGTGCCTTGGAGGGGAAGGGTCATGCTGTATTCATAAATAAGGCTGCAGTGTCTCAGTAGACATTCTGGAAAACTGATGGTTTTGTTTTTTTTTAATTTGTGATAAAAACTCGACTTGATATCTGTTTCTGTTGGAAGAAGGCCTCATAAGTCAAAGACATTTCCTCTCTACAATAAGTATTACAAAGGACAAACACCTTTGGAAGTTTCTTTTCTATGCAGATGCTTGAGAGGTAGTCATGAGCTACTGCCTTATACCTTTGGTTGGTGAATTTGGTCTTCACATAGAATTATAATGTTACTGTCAAACTGCAATGTTGTTTTAAAAAGTTTTTCAGCAGAACTAACAACAGATGGAAGCAGTGGTGCTCGTGATACTACTACAGTGAACTAAAAGCAGTATTTCCACTTCATGGGAAATTTTAGACCTGAAAAGACTAAAGAAATAACTATTCAATATTCTTTCGCAGTAACTATTCAATTTTTATTTTTTCTGGAACATGAAAATCCAAAGAAAATTCGAGCTAGAAAGCCATGCTATTTCTCAAATGAAATGGGGTCTCTAAAGGCTTACATTTCCCAGTGAAATTGACTATAAGCATATTTTGTTTGCCTGGCAATCTTAATATCACAAAAGTCAAATTTTCAAAAGAAGTTGCTAAAAATGGTAGTTGCTCTCCTGAGTGCTTCAGTCTTTAGGGACTTTCTGACCATTTTCCATACCTGGTCTTTGCAATCACTGGCAATAGAAACTTGATTTCTTAAATAAAAATCATATGCTCTGCTTCTTACTTGCTTTCACGCGTTTTGATAATAAAAAAATACTCTGAAAATATTGATAATACTGCGTGCTGAGCCATGTTGCAGGGTATAATGGATTTACTTTGACTGGTATAAGAAAGCAGAACAAATTTACTGAAAGTAAGCCGTGCTACAGTCTAGTAAACTTAAACACTTAATGACTTCAGGAACATAACTGTGCAGATATTTTTTCTCATAGGCTTCCTATGCAGTCAAGCTCGCATCGTGGGAGACTTTCAATGTGTAGCTTTCATAACCTACCATGCAGAGCTGCTGTGGGGATTAACTAGTTAAGACTTGTAAAGTGCTTTGAAGATTATAAGGCATTAAGTGGCACAAGTGCTAAGCACTATTATTTAATACTTAAGTATAACCAAGCTTTACAGGACAACTCATGTTCACCTCACTAGAAAGTCTTCGTGATTTCTTTGTGATTTCAGTACAGTTTTTGCAAGAGGTAAAGCAAGCAGAACTGACCACAAAAGAGGGAAATTTCTTTCTTGTTTCACTATCAGAGACTAAAGTGAGATACAACTTTAGTGTTGCAGAAAAATTAGTTGAAAAATATTTATTATGAAGTGTAATGATAGAAATCCACATAAAAATGCAGGGCTCCCTAAAGTGCCAGTGCTGCCATTTTCTACTACATCCTATATTGCCCAAGTATTCCCATGGACTATTCTCCAGGAAGTACAACTCCAAATCCCAGACCTATACATGGACCAAATATATCAATTTTATCAGCTGAAAATACTGCCAAGTGACAGTAGGGATGGGTAAAATCTGTACATTGGCAAGCTGTATTTCATACAGATATTAGCTTATTTAAGTCAAGATATTGGAAGAAAGATGAACACAGGCTGTTGTGTTTATCAATCAGATTGGGAACACCTTTTTCTGATACAGTTACTTTCTTGGGTTTCATTTTCATAAAAACCTTCCTCTCTCTTGTTTTGTAACATCAGTTTTCAGCAGCAGAAGTCATTCAGATTTTTTGTGGTAGCAAAGGGACAAAGCATTTGCTGATAAAATAACAATGCAAAACAGAGACGATATCATATAATTTTGTGCCTAAGTATGCTGGAGATAGAGGAATACAAGTGTTTCAGGACTGCTGATAGGCACATACTGTACAACTTAGGGTGGCATATTGTTGGACCCTGAGCTGCATCCCAGCATCCTGAAGTCACAAAACCTTATTTGGCATGCAGAGAAGGAGGGTTGGGTTTATTTACCTTACAGGGACTAATTATTATTCAATACAAGTATCTTTTCAGGACAAAACACTAAGTACTTGCATTTCTTGCCTCTGCAAAAGTGCTGCAGACATTTCACACGGACAGACTTTTCAAGCATATGCATTTCCTCTCTGTGGCTAAAAATAAAGATTTCTTTTCTATAGTGTTTTGACATTTTGATCTCAATTGAAGCATATAATAAAAATTCAATTCACTGACTGTCTCCAGTATGACCTGAAATTCAGATAGAGATAAGTAAAGGTAAAAGAGGGAGAACAGAAAGTGAATAGTGTACTTGCATAACAGAGATTCTTGTCCATTCCTGGGTCAAGGAAGCTACAGGCCCCTAATGCTTCTACTTCTCTTCAGATATCATAAACTTTGCTTCCTCTGTTAAGTTAATAACAATCATTGTGTCACAGAAGATCAAATTACGTGTCCAAAAACACAAATGAAGTCCATGAATAAGCCAGAGTTCAATTTAGCTTTCTAGACACTGACCCATGTCCCAGACTGCTTTAGTTATTCAATTTAGCAACAGCTTAAAACAGACTAGAACAGTGTGGTGCACATTTCCAGAGAAAAGATTGGTGTGTGGTGGCAAATTTTACTCTGTGCACTCTGTTAGCAGGGTCTTACCAGGCTTTTGACCAGCTGTCCCAGGAGATGTGGGAAACTGGAAGCAGTACTTTTCATTCAGATTCAGCTCTTTAAGCTCAAAAGTGTTCTTGCAGAGATTCAGGGCTTCTTTGTTCTCAACAGGTTTTAGAGCTTTTCCAGTCCTTTATCTGAGGCTCCACTCACCTCCACAGTTGCTCTCCCACCACAGTGTCACAGCAAAAGCAAAAAAAGCAACTTGGCTGTAACATTCTTTTTTTTGTCTTTTCAGGAACCTTTTTCTTTGATTTCCTTACTGCCTTCTCTTTTGCTTAAAGAATCTTTAATCATACAATGGCCGCTACTTGTTATTCATTTTAAATTTAAATTATGGGTTACTTATGAGATTGCTCATAGCAACAATAAACTACTTGACCTGCATTAGTATTCTTAATGCTTTTTTGGCAGAAATGAAATTGTGTTTCTGAAAGGGCAGACATTTACCAGGTGCATTACAAATCTAGTTAGAATTCAAAAAAAAATACAGTTGGCACTTCTGATGCCTGAGTTACTGAGCTTGAAAGATACAATGACTGCTATCAATTTCTCATACTGTGCAGATCGTCACACACAGTTTGGAAACAGGAGAATGTGATTCAGTTCTCATGTGATTTTGGTGTATTGAACAAGAAACACTTAAACACTGTAAAAACAAAACCATCAACAAATGTTTTCAAATGTTGCTTACACCACTCTCTATTGCACAGGACAGAAAGGAATATAACAAGCGAGCATCCCATCCATGGAATGGATCACACACCATGAAGAGACCATGCCTATGTGACCTGCTGGCAGTGGCCACATGGGCAGTATTGAAAGATGGCATGTCCACAGTCCCCTCCTATTCACAGCAGACCAAGATCCATTACAGCAAGACCATGTGCATCTTTCTTATATTTTCCTTTCTTCAGCTGGAAAATGAGTTTAGAATAGGATCTTAAATATTGTCTTTCTCTGCTGAACCAACTCCCTCAACTACTGTGAATATGTCAGATCTCTGGTACCCTAAGCTCCAAGCAGAAACTGTTTTCCTGGGGCTGTAGAGTCCTCTGTCTTTTCTCCATAGTGCCTAGGGCTCCTATTCTTCCCATGCATACCCATATCCTATAACTCTCAGGACCAAATAGCCCAAAGTGCTCATTTTGACTCAAAGCATTGAGCTCTGTTTTCTTTTCCATCAGCCCATTTCATGGGGGGAAGAGGAGGCGGCAGGGAGATTAGTCTAATTTAATCCTTCTGATCACCAAGAAGCAGAAAACATATATGTGATGTGCTCCAGTAAGACCTTCTTGCCTAAACTACATCAGAACTAGGAAAAGTCTCACTTTAGCTGCATATGCATAATAGTGTGAATTTCTATCCTAAGTAGAAAAAAATGTTCTGCCTCGGCAAGAAAAGCTGTTAACATCAAAGTGTTTGAATTTGAGTTCTCAGTATTTCTAAACTTATTCCCATGGTATTCCTCCTGCATACTCAGTCCAGTGAAATGCTGAAAATGTTTCTTCTATTCCTTTGTGTTTAAAAATGGATTAATGGAAAGGAATTTTTTTGGAAGCAGTTCTTAGAGATGGCTCATAGATCCATTATATTCCTGGACCTTTGCCTTTGCCCATTTTTAGGTTAAAGTAACAAAGTTAAGTGTCCTATGCTTCATTGCAAACGGATTTTATCTCCCTTCATTGTAGTTTTAGTTTGATGAAAAGATATTTGAAAAAAAAAAACCAACCCAACAATCAAAGAACATGTGTTGAAGAGCTGCAGAGTCCTCTCAGTCAGGAAGAACAGACTTAGTAAAAAATGTGCCTTTTTCTCAGTCATAACAATTAATAATAAGTAGGAGCTTCTTAAGATCTGGGAAGAACTCCTATTATTGTTATGGGTCTCCACACAGGGGGATAGGATGGGCAAATCTCTATCCATGTTTATCCTAGTCTGACCAAAAACTTCTACCTTGACCACTTCATTCCAGAATCTAGCTTTCTGCACCCTCCTATGAACAAGAGGAAACTGAGATGCAGAAATGCAAGTGGAATTGGAAGTGAGTGCTGAAGAACAATATTTGTGTGGCATTCTGGACATTCAAAGATCTTTCTCAAAGGCCATATCTAATTTCAGATAATAAGTTGTTCAGAAAAAAGAGTCTCCAGCCATTGCTGTGATAGATATCTGATTAAAAGATCAGAAAGTCTTCACAATTTGGCTTTGTGGGGCTCAAGAAAAGACTGTATATTATATACTACCCACAATCTACTCTCCTAAATCCCTGTGCCCCCTCCCCAGGCCACAGAACTGCAGATGTGCAGGTGTGTGAAAGCACCCCTAGGCTATGCTCTGGAGAGGAATTATTAAGTCCTGGGAATCTTATTCTCTTTACATATCTGAAACTTTTTAGTAACTTTCCTTTTCCTTCTCCAGAAAGAAGAATGGGGAAAATCTTGACAAGGCTGCCGCACTGCTATTCCAGTCTACTGCAGTTTCAGGCACAAAAGAACACTACCTCACTGGGAAATTTCTCATCTTTGTTCCAGGCAATAGCTCTCTCAGCTTTACTTCCCAAGAAGACCCATGCTGAGCGGTGGGATGCACTGCACTCACAGGGGCAGTAAGTACTGAGTTGCTATCCTGGTCATATATTATGGAACTATTTCCATTTTGAAGGGAGTTGCCTGTAATTTCCAGCTGGGTTTTTAACAGAGGTTTCCACTTAATTGTTGACAATGCTTTTTTCACTTTTTATAACAAATTGAATTTCACTTTTCATCTTGAAAATGCACCTTCTTTAGTTCACTAAAGCTGTAGGTTCACTTTTCTCGTGCCTCTGAAGGATCCTAATAGCACTAAGATCATCCAAAATACACAGCAGAAGTTTAGCAGACTTTGAAATTGTTAGCCATTTTAGACTTACCCATAGAGCTTACTTTCCAAGAACATACAGTTTTCTCCTTTGGAAGCATACTGTTGCCAGCAGGGAGAAATGAACATGCTCCTCCATTGATCTCACTTGTAGCATTTAGGCCTCAAGAGAGTGACCAGTGGCAGGAAAAGTACCTGGCATAGGGAGTAAAAAGATATGGTTAAAATGCAGTACTCCCGAAATCTTTAAATAGAAAAGCTATGTAAAATGTTCTTGAGCACAAGTTGACTTTAGATGGCATCTCTGTATTTTGACAGGAATCGCAATGAAGGCATGAAGGAAAATGTCTGGTAAGGGCCAGGATGCTGAGTGTTACTGCATTCAGAGGGACAGGGAGCAGGGAACTTCTTCACCTTCTGTGGACATGTTTAGACAGTAAGTTGTTTGGCTTCTACCAGTTTAACTACTACCAGTCACACTTGTCACATAGCTGCGTACTAGTTCTGCCTCCACAGTAAAGATTTTTAGAGCTTGCTAACCATATATCTGCACTTGGAAAACATCTACAATTCCCACTAAATCAGACAAATGGATGCTGTCAAGCCATCTGTTTGAAAGTATGTTTAGTTATATAACGTGAGTTACAAGTACTTCCTCACAGATGAAGATGTCTCAGCTAAGACAGCTACAGAGATGGGACTGCGCATCTGAAATATCCCCACAAGACCAGAAAACACAATGTAGGAACTGTACAAGAACTGTGGTCTTCTGCAGAAGTGTGGAAGCCTGGCAGGATCCCTTAGGTCACCACAAATGGCACTGAAATCTAGACTTAGACCACTGAACTGAACCCTACTTGTTGCTTTCCTGTTTCCTCAGTGGGCTCCTAGCAGGTAAAGACAGATGTACCAGTTGCGTTTATCAGAGTCCTTTAATCTCCCTCATGGAGGGAAAAACCGATAACCAGATGTGTAGTGGACAACGTGGCCAGACTCCTCCCGTCCCCTTCTCGCCTCCCTCCTTTATCCCCCTCTCCCTGGTGGGCAGGGCGAAAGGCCAGCCAATAGACAAATGATGAGCCCGTGACACCTGGCCAGTCCTGGGCGAACAGGGGAGGGATAAGTGGAATGCAGAGCGGTGAGTGGCCAGGCCAGGCCGGCACACTACCACACCTACTGTCTTCATTTGAGTGAATATCTAGAGATCACTTAAGTCAATATGAGACCTATGTAGACTGGAGTTCAGAAAGCAGATCAGATGGCAAAATATAGGGATGTTAGGATTTATGAATCTTTACTTCAAAGTAAGTGTTCTTTGTGGTTGATTCAAAGTAAGAATCACAAGACCAGACTCTGTTCCCAAATTTGCACTTGCTCCTAATGTGAAGTGCCCCTTGAGATTCTTGTGCTGCTTTGATAAATACTTACAATCAGCCCAGCTAGAAATTTGACTTGCTTTCCTTGGTATACTATATAGACATGGACTTTAAATATTTTTGGAAACATATAATTTGTTGGAGTTTAATACTATTTTGCAGCTTTAGTAGTTCTAGTCTTGTATTACTCCACAGTTTGGTTTATATTATATCTATACGTAGATCATATTTTAATAATAGAAACAAACATTTATCAGAAATTTTCAGTGCTCTTCTCCAAGATTCATGATATTTTCCCTAGTTTCTGTTTGGTATTGTTACAAATGAAATGTTTTTGCTTTGTATATGTGTCTCATTTGTTCATTTAACTGTATTTTTCTGTTCTACACAGACTCTCAACCTGTACTAATCATCTAAGCATCTGAATCACTCTTCAAGCATATGAGTAGTATGAGGGGTATAGATCAGTCAGTAGTCCCATGATTCTGCCTTGTCTATTAAGCTCAGCTCTCACACTTCAACCTCTTTTCTGAGTCTGGAGATCAGTTCAGCGGACACCCCAGCCCAAAAGGCCCAATCACCCCAGGATGTAGGAGCTGAATTCTGCATTATGGCAGAAAGCTAGGTTGTGTCACACCTTTTAAACATATCCTCAAACTCTGAAACCTTTCCGTAAGTATTGGTGACCTTATTCAGGAGTCTTGTGAGAAGGTGGTACTCTGATGGAGGAAGATCATATGAACTAAACCTTTCAGAGCTCATGCTGGTGTGCATTCAGGGCATACAGCTGTTGAATTCAAAGGATCACTCTAAGGTTGATGCAAACTTTACATTCTGCTCTGCATAGGCCTAACTCAAAAAGGACTGGCTGGCTGCTCCCAGTGCTGGCAGCATGTATTTCTGAAGTGACTCTACACAGCGAAAAGGAAACTTATTCCTGTGTTATACCTCAAGCTCCACAAGTTTATTGTTATTACTCTTTTACTACTGAGAATTTTCCGAGCTCTAAAGAAAAAAAAATTATATTTCAGCAATGGTTATCTGTTTGTCTACTCTGAGGAGGAGAGATGGAAAGTTTCAGAAGAATTTGCCTCAATCAGAGAAAAATTATTGGTCTGAAACACAAACCTCTTGTTGGTCAGTGGCTGGCATGCTCTTCATGTAACATTGTCCGTTCTTAGTGACCATTATCCTGATAGGAGATCCCTGATCTCCAAAAAGCAGACTGTACATTTCTAGTCCAAGGCTGCCACTAGGACATTGAAAGATACGGAGAGACAGGGACAAGATTCTCACCTACAGTGAGGCCTTTTTAATTAACACTGTAGCCTTTTAAATGTCTGCACAAAGGAAGCTACGTCTAGCAAGCTGATTCTTGCTGCCAGAAAGGTTGGTCAGTACCTGCCGGTTTTGTGCTGCTTCACTGATTACCCTCGTTTCCTCAAAGGAGATGTAAGTGCACAGGCTCATAGCTGGTTACACTTCCTTTCAGAGATAACAAGGCTCCATGGAGAAGAAGACAACATCAAAAATCACAAGATCATCAGCCAAGGGGACGAGAACTGCCAGTTCTGTGACAACCACAGTATTTCTCTGAGAACTAAGATGCAATATCGATACCTCCATTTACCTGCAGCTTCCTCTTACACAAGCAGCCCCTTCAAGAGATGCCTTAAATGATCATCAAGCCATGAGCTATAAATTTATATTACTGAATTGGGTGCATTCCTTTCTACTTGTGATTGTCATGTTCTCTTCTACAACAAGGAGCAATTCTTTAACATCTGGAGTAAGATAAACAATTAGCTTAAATATCTTTGAATATTTGATATTTTGTATGAAACAGAACATTTGAAATATAAACATTTACATTATACATATCAGTTACTGCTTTCTCTCTTTTATGCAAAAAAGCTTTATTTGTAAATAGTTTAATTTTCCTTTATCTCAGCTCTTTCAAAGCTATAACACCTCTGTATTAGAAGACTGTATCCCAAGGATTCCGAATTTGAGTACAATTAAGACAATATAACTCTGAGTTTTCCTCTAGCCCACACAAATTCTCAAACCCAATGCTTAAAGAGCTACTCCTTTTGGCAACACTGAAGCTTTTTAGTTTATTAGCTTCTTATTCCAGGAATATCAGAGAAGTGATTTTAGCAAATTAAATCCTATAAGCACCCATAAAAAAATATTTGATTTGCCACCTTGGTTAAAGTTTTAAATTATGACTGGATCACTCTGTTTATTTCCATTGTCAATAATTTTATTAAGAATTTAAGAGAATACTACCAGAATCTTTCCTTAGCAGTTTCCTTGCCAATATTTTGCTGTTATACAAAAAATAGGACCATATAAGTCCCTTTTGATTTCTGAATTTAAAAAAAAAAAAAAAAAAGACAAAAAACGACAAAAGACATCTCTGATGGATTCATCTCTGTTAAGTTGGTACCTAAAACTCCCTGTCTGACCAGGTGTATTTACCTACCTAACAGTCCATACTCCTATATGGATAGCAGGGAGAGAGAGAGACAGGCAAGTTTGCCACACTCTTAAAAAGGTGGAATGATCTGCCTTCCAGTGGTCCCTCATACTGTCTGCTAAAAAGCCAATTCAACAAATTAAACTGGAGCACATGTGTAGTGTGCTTCAATAATGTGTTCAGATGACTCTGATCATGTAAGAGGAATATATACACTCTATATATAGTATAGAGGAATAAAGCTATGTGATTTGAGTAAGAAAGAGAATTAAGTGCAAGGTAACTGTTTTATAATTTTTCCAAAACCAGAAATATAGCAAAGAGCAAATGCAGGGTCAGATTTCACTATCACCACTCACATTTAGTAGTGCTTCCTAGTTAAGTAAGTTGCTACTGGCTACCAATCTAAATGTGTCTAAAGAAATCTAGCAAAATCAGGCTGTCTGAGAGTAAACATAATTTATTCACATATTCTGTATTTAGATGATTAAAGGGAGATACCAAGTTGTTTATTCAAGTACCAAATTTAGACTCTTTGTCAATGAGAATAGGCTACATAACACCTCTGATGATCTGGACACTAGTCTCAAGTCTCCCTTGCTGTGTATAGCGTTATATATCTGCCCAATTACAAGCCTGAAGAAGTGCTTCAGCTAGTTCAGATAATTCAATTTTACATCTAATGTTCATATGAATTTTTAACATGCCATGAAACCCCAGGGTTCATAAAGCATTTACAATAACACATGAAGGCATTCTTTGCCATCTCCAACCAATTTGTCCCTCACATCAACAAAAATCCTTTCAGAACTTTCGATAAGCTAATATAGGCCTTTGTAAAATATGCCCCTTTATAGATCCTGAAGAGCTGGCTCTGCTCTAGAAGAAATATTTACATAGGCTTACCAGAAAAGAAGGAACAGGAAATGGTACATATAGACTTCTTTGGAAGGACCATCTCAAAAAAGAAAATACAACATCCATAAAGGCTAGACAGAGGAAGATGTTTTCCTTGGCCATAAGAAGGATACTACTGCCTGACCTAAAGAAGAGACTTTGCTGCCATTATAGCTGATGTGGCAAGTTTGGTCTATTCTTTTGTTGGAATATTCATTTGTGTCACTTTTGGAAGAAAGGGCAGGCAACTTGGAAGGACTTCAAGGATGTTGTGATGTTATGCAGGGAAAAAATTAGAAGGGCCAAAGCTCAGCTAGAACTTTGTCTGCTGCCATAGAGGACAACAAAAAATATTTCTATGAATCAGCAGCAGAAGGAGGGCTAAGGAGACTCTCCAGCCTTTACTGGATGCAGAGGGAAACATAGTGACAAAGGATGAGAAAATGGCTGATGTACATAATGTCTTCTTTGCTTCAGTAGAACCAGTTGTCCTTGGGGTACCCAGTCCTCCGAGCTGGAGACAGGGACAGGAAGCACAATGAAGTCCCTATAATCCATAATCCAAAGGGAAATGGTCAACAACCTGCTACACCACTTAGACCCACACAAGTTCATGGGGACAGATAGAATCCACCCAAAGGTACTGAGGAAATTGGTGGAAGTGCTCATTGAGCCACTTTCCATAATTAACCAGCAGTCCTGGCTAACTGAGAGGGCTCCATTTTCCAGAATTTAGTAAATGGGACACCCATCTACAAGACAGTTCAGAAGGAGGAGCCAGGGAACTATAGGCCTGTCAGCCTGACCCTTGGTACCAGGGAAGGCTGTGAAACAGATCATCATGTGCCATCACATGGCACATACAGGACAACCAGGGGATCAGGTCCAGCCAGCATGGGATTAGGAAAGACAGGTCCTGCTTGACCAACCTGATCTTCTTCTATGAGAGGGTGATCTGCCTAGTAGATGAGGGAAGGGCTGTGGATGTGTGTCTATCTGGACTTCAGCTAAGCCTTTGATACTGTCTCCCACAGCGTTCTCCTGGAGAAACTGGCTGCTCATGGCTTGGACAGATGTACACTTCGCTGTGTAAAAAACTATCTGGGTGGGTGGGCGCAGAGAGTGGTGGTGGAGTTACATCCAGCTGGCAGCCAGTCCCTAGTGGGGTTCCCCAGGGCTCAGTGTTGAGCCAGTCCCGTTTAATATATTTATTGATGATCTGGACAAGGGAATCGAGCGCAGCCTCAGTCAGTTCACAGATGACACTAAGTTGCGCAGGAGTGTTGATCTGCCGGAGGGCAGGATACCTCTGCAGAGGGATCTGGACAGGCTGGATTGATGGGCCATGGCCAGTGGTATGAGGTTCACCAAAGCCAAGTGCCGGGTTCAGTACATGGGTCATAAAAACCCCACGCAATACTACACGGTTGGAGAAGAGCTGCTCGGCTGAAAAGGACCTGGGGGTGCTGGACGACAGTAGCTGAACATGAGCCAGCAGTGCCCAGGTGGCCAAGAAGGCCAATGGTATCCTGGCCTGTGTCAGCAATAGTGTGGCCAGCAGGACCAGGGCAGTGATCATTCATGCCCCTGTGCTCGGCACTGGTGAGGCCACACCTCAGGTGCTGTGTTCAGTTCTGGGCCCCTCACTACAAGAAGGACATTGAGGTGCTGGAGCGAGTCCAGAGAAGGGCAACGGAGCTAGTGAAGGGTCTGGAGCACAAGTCTTATGGGGAGCAGCTGAGGGAGCTGGGGGTGTTTAGCCTGGAGAAAAGGAGGCTCAGGGGGAACGTTATTGCTCTCTACAACCACCTGAAAGGAGATTGTAGCAAGGTAGGGTTGGTCTCTTCTCCCAAGCAACAAGTGAAAAGACAAGGCCTCAAGTCGCTCCAGCAGAGGTTTAGATTGGATATTAGGAAAAATTTAAAATTTCCTCACTGAAAGAGTGGTCAAGCATTAAAACAAGGCTGCCCAGCAAAGTGTGGAATTACCATCCCTGGAAACGTCCAAAAGATGTGTGGATGTGGCACTTGGGGATATGGTTTAATGGTAAACATAGCAGTGCTGGGTTAATGGTTGGACCCAGTCATGGAGGTCTTTTCCAACCTTATTGATTCTGTGGTTCTATAAAGGAAAAGAAGAACAGAAACATGTTGAAATACCACATTCTTTGGTCATATTGTTCAAAGCAGTTTAGTCAGAAAGATGTCCCCTTACAAAGAAATCTACAGATATATGAATAATTTCACTGTAGATAGCTACGTTCACTAAGCATGAAGCATCAGTGACAGAAAGAAAGAAACAAAAGAATGTGAGTTTTCTCATCTTCCAGTGAATTTTCAGGACAATTTTTGAACAGAGAAGCAACCTCTGTTGCAGCTGCAAATAAAAATCCCTATTTTTAAGATATGAGACAACAGTTCTCTTATAGCTTCCCCTCCCTTAGGTGGCTTCTTAGGGACAACCTCTTGTTCTACAGCCTCAGGCTGCTTTTTTCAACCCTTGCTTTCTACCACAAATGTGTAAGGTTGCATTTTCAGGAATGGCCATTACTCTTGTGATCCACATCTTTCATTTTAGCCTTGTCTGCCTGTTGATATGTTTCTAAGTCCCTAATGGCTCTGACATCACTATTTAACCTTTTAGTTCACCCTCTTGAGCAGAATTGCAATACAGAGGGCTTAATTTACTTACCAAGGAGATCCACATTCATAGGTAGCCCACATTCAGCATTTGAGCCAGCTCACTTAAATTCTAGTCTAGGAAACTTTGCAAAAAACCTCAGGGAGAATTTAGACATAGGCACAAGCTCTCTCTGTCAGACAAGAGCATTGAAAGACAGCTTTATTGAATCCCTGAATATAAGGCTAAATTTCTGAAATAATAGCATTAGACTTTTCCAGAAAATTCTCTGTAGATAAGAACCAAATACTTCAGATTTGGAAATCTAACTCCTAGGAAAAGGTAGAATTGTTTTTCCTAAAACCACAAACCCCATTATTGACATTCTCCAAAAGCCAGCCGAGGATGAGAGCCATGTGCTATCTTCTATGAATGCCATCCTTATGTGGTTAAATCTGACCCTATGGATGAGCTTTGGCAGATGCCAAACTCTTAGTGCTATGAGACAGATAAATGTCCAAAAGAGCACAGCTTTCAATGATGAGCACTGTATTTATCTCAAGGAAGAAATCCATCTGCATTCTTAGCTAAAGTCCCTTTGCTAAGGGACCTTTGCCTTCTCTCTTCACACTGTTGTCTGCTAGAGTATTGGTCAAATTTTCTATCTTGCCCCTTACCTAAGCTGCTTCTTAAAGCTCACATTAGCATCTTAGTGAAAAATTAATCACTTTATAATTATATCCAGCAATTAGAGTTTTGCACTTCAATTTCATTTTATTATTTTCTGAATTATCTGAAAGAGTTAACAAGGCTTAAATATTTTAAATAAAACCAGAGCCATTAATTATCTGCCTTTTTTGTAACTGAAATTATGCATCCAATTTCAATGAAAAATTATCTGGAAGTATATCTGAGTCATTCTCCATGATGTTATCAAAGTTAGTAACAGCCTTACTGGGACTGTCCAGGGAATAGGAAACACTAATTATATTGTCTGGCTCTGACCGGCTTCATAGTACTTTACAGAAATAAAAAGCTATTGTATATAGCCTACTTAAATCTAACACAAGAGAACCTCATGAACAGAAATTTAGAAAAATCCTAACGTGGGCTTTGCTATTTGAAAAATCTTGGAGAGTAATTCAAACAAGAATAATCTTTTAAGAATGCATGTTTGACTGTTTTTTAAGCTCTTCTAACTGATTTGGCATGCAGAGGAGTAATAGAATTGTAACAACTGTGATGAAGCTTTCTTGAATAGAAACTGACATTGTTGACAATTAGTTTTGATTTTTTTTCCTTCTTAATGTCCAACAGATTTGAACATAAATATGTAGATCACTACAGAAGACATGAAAGTCCTTAGACCTTTCTCTGAGACTAGTCTGGAACTGATGGGCTACTGGGATTTATTTTTTCTTAAACAAAAGAAGAAATCGTATCTTAGATATCATCTCCCATTCAAGTCAAAATTTTCTTTGCCCAGTCTCAACTAAAACGGACAAAATTCCTAATAGGACTAGTTTTCCTTGATAGCCTACTTGCTGCACACACAGCATTTTCCACAGGAGAGAAGCAGTGAGGAAGTTTTTAGGTGCAATATGCTATGGTTGGCATGTCAACAGTGAGTGGGATAGCCTTTTTTTGATGCCCAAAAACTTCTCAGTAGGAATTGTGACAATTACTGATTTGTGGAGCAGCTTCTTTTTGAATCTGAGGAAAGGGTCTCAACAGATTATATGCAAAAAGCCCTCTGGAATGGGGACAGAGTAAAGAGGTAAAAACGGTTCTAGAAACAGGAGACAATGAGGAAGCTGTAGCTAACTCCTGGATAAAAGGAACTTTACAGGGAAATACATCTCAATTTCTATACCATACCTCAGCTCTCAGTGATGTTTCTGTTTCTGGGAGATGATGATCTGCTGGAGTCCTGCTAACGATTGACACTACACAGCCACTTCTAAACCTACAATAAAGGACCAAATTTACATATATTCAATTATTACATGAAAATAGGAAATCTTTTTTCATAGAAAAAAAAGAAAAATGTCAGTTTGCTGTGGTCTGTATCACAAAGTTCTTGACAGTATTCCAAATGTTTCTTACAATATTTCATCCAATCATCTGTGCAGTATTTTAATTTTAAGAAATGCTAGGGTTCTCCCTCATTGGACATTGTCTGGGAATTACTAATGGGTTCATATCAAAGTTTTTTATAACATACCCTAATGATTTATTCAAAGTCCTGCAAGAAACTTTGGCAGTGCTCAAGTTAAGCAGCAAGGCAAATATGTAATAGCTACATACTGTAGAGCCTCACTGCTCATCTGGTACTTTCTCTAGTCTCCAGAATATGTAAGCAAATCAATGACAATTGTGTCTGAATGTTATATAATGCCATTAAGTATCAGTGGGTAAATGAAAAGAAAAGGTCTCCCACACAACCTTTACAAAGAAGTCAACTTGGCTTTCTCAGACAATATATTGTGTTAAACAGAACAAACACATTTATTTCAAAATATTTTAGTTACTAAAAAAACTCTACCTTCCATTCTCATCCACAACCAATATAACCAGAAAACCCTTTTCCTCATTTGCCGTAGAACTCTTGTCTCCTTAATAATCTTTCATTTTTTACCTACATAGGGAGTTGCCTGGGTAGGTTCAGGAGTTCAGGACGCAGGACAGATGTGCATGAGTAACATACAAGCCCAGATATGTCACCAAGTCACTTTGACATCATGGCTTTTTATTTCCCAGCACACTGACTGGGGCCACAGTGCTGCCTCACGCCTGTTCCAATCATTAACACATCACTAAAGCTAAAAAGCAAAGTGCCCAAAAAGAAATTGTCATCTCCTTTCCCTTCAAGGAAACGTTGTTCTTGTCCCTCTTTAAGCTTCAGGTTTGTCACTACTGAATGCTCTGTTGGGAGGTCTACAAGGGTGAGCCCTGAACTCCAGCTAATACTCCAAGTTGGAGCCTGGCTGAGCTGATTCAGACATCTGTGTCTCTGTGCTGCACCACCCAGTATGCCTGCCTCTGAGAAGATGTTTGACCAGCACGAAGCAAGCTAGCATCCAGCTGGGCCCACAGTTCAGGCTCTGCTCCAGCTCAGAGCATCTGTCTACTCCAGATGAGCCATCCCTGAAAGCAGAACAGCTGTACTCCCGTGACTGTCATCTCAACTAAAGCGCCTGCACAGACACACTGCAAGCCAAACTAGCAGTGAGCAACAGAGACAACTGTAACACAGCATTTCATCTCAACTCCCTGTTGTCACATGTTTCTGACACATACATCCCTAAAAAGAACTGGCCTCAGGCTACATTATGGGATTTAGGTCCCATTTCTGGTTGTGCCTATACTCACTATACAGAAATAATAGACTCTCATGGCTTTTCTCAAAAATGTATATGTCACAAAATGCCTGTTTCCTCCCACAGATTTAAGAGCAACTTCCCAGTTAAAATGAAGAGAATACATAAATAGAAATGAAATACTGTACTGGGCTTCAGAACACCTTCACTGAAGGAGTGGGCAGCAGGCAGCAGATTCCTTCCTGCTGCTTCTCCAAGACATCACACTACACTCCTGATTAATGTACTGCAGTCCTACAGTACAGGCACAAGGCCACATCTAATGATCAGAGGAAAATATGATATTCCAACATCAAAACACATCAGGAAATATTTTGCTGATTTCTGTATTTGAAAGAATTAAGGAGCTGTAGAATTAAGCTTTGAAACCTAGGTTTATGCTTTGCTCCTCTTCAACCACCCTGAAGTAATAACCAGAGAAATAACTATCAAGTTTATGGGACTAAAAAGTTTCAGAGTCATGAACTTAGCTCTGTAACTGTTGAATAATAGTCATTGTTCAAGTGAAGCTGCTCGTGTGCAGGAAGATTTTCATATGGGTACATTTTGCAGAATCCAATTTTTTGAGGCATCTTAGTGAATAAGCATCTTCCGTTAAAATCCTTTTAAGCAGCTGTGCGAATGGATGTTAACATGATTGGAAGGCAATTCTTCCATGAATTATCTTCAGCCTTCAGCAAAACAGAAGATAGTGAAAACGAGTAATTAGACCTACAGCTGCAGGTGATATGCACTGAGAAACATTTGGGTATCTTTCTAGAGGGATGCATCATGACCACTACTGCCTTCCTGGGGGAAAAGGGGATTCTTGCAAAATAACTACAACAATCTTAGAGTTACTGTTTCTTACATTATTGTGATTCTCCCACACGAGTTTTGAAAACATCCGATATTCAACTCAGTTATAGACATTTCCCTTTAAATGGCAATCTTTAAGAGATTTCAAGGGAAGAGAGGGTTTTTGAAGTCTGTAATTACAGACATGAAACACATTTTGCCATACAGCCCTTCCTTAGCTGTGTTGCTTAATTTCAGGGCTCCATGCTGCTATTATCAACTAAATTGCATATTATATCCGTAATGAAACCAAATAGATTCTTCTGGAATGGAGATACTTAAGCACATTAAAATTATCTAGTGTCTTTGCTCTCATTATACCAACATGGCTCCCTTAGGCCCCCAAGTAATGAGAAGAAAGAAGGCCTAATGTCTGATACTCCTATGAGTTAATCCTGCTTATACAGCACCTCTATCCCTACTTATCCCACTGTAAACCTGAGAGAACTGCACTAGAACAGTGGGATAAATATACGTGTGTGTTTGTGTGATTCACAGGCATTTTGGCTTTTTCATAATACCTAAAACAATTTACAATTTACACATACATTTTGTGCTGTAGACAAATAAGTGTCGCTGTTTCTGACCTGCTGTCCAGAGTTTGATGATAAAAAAAAAATTGTCTGAAGAGTTATCCACTGCACACCAGTTTTGATATACTGCAGCTGACAGCACATTGTCTTCATTTCCTCTACTGAACTTAGTCACTTATTTTTGTTTATGTACATAAGGATCTTCAATAATTATCATAAATCCTTGAAACCCTCATGACTTCGCTATTATTATTTTTTATACATTAAAATTTTGGCGATACCCCTAAATACAAAAGTCAAGTACAACCCAGAGTAAAGTATAATTTTTGCAAACAGCTTAAAGAATGAGTTCATTTTCAATAGACTTCCAAGGAGACTTCAGAGAAATGTAATGAATAAAATGTTTCCAGACACTGCAACCATTGGCAGAAAATTCCAATATAAATCAAGGGATGGCTTATTCCTATTGTAGTTCCTTGGCTGTCATAAAACTAGTGGTTCCATCATCAGGCTGGAATTTGGGGATCAGGAATTCCCCCACATCCTACACTTGTGAGGCTTACAAAACTTCTCTATGTTAGCTTACATTTGGATCAAAGTACTCTCAGGTTGTACAAATCTTACACTGGGGTCAGCAATACTTCTAAATGTGTCTTGCATAGCAACACTGGAAATTCTACAAAATTCAAATACGAATTGTAAAAATTTTTTTGCTTAGAAGCTTGGCATTATCTGGCAAAGCAAACTGCATCTTCAGTGTACACGTCCAGCATTGTGCATGAGGCAAAGTATGCAGCTTTCTGTGGAAGTCAAAGACAAGCTGATTTGTCTATTAAATTTTCTACTTGCACTTTGGAAAGAATAAATTCTTTTACTTGGATAAACTATGATTAGTGTAAGATTGACAATCAGCAGGAAAAATATCTTTAAACACATTAAAATGATAAAAAGATTCATTAATTTTATTGCTACCTAAAACAATAGCCATCCTAATATACTAACAGGTCATTATATATGATCTACCATCTTCTTGTTTAATACGCAATTTTTACGTCAGGTGGCTGTAAAAAAATAGGCAGTGATAATTAATATTATTTCATTCTAGCAGAGGAAGCCTTGATTCACTGTTTAAAGCATTGTAGCTAGTGATATTTGTTTTCTTCTGAAAGGCCATGATTCAACTAGCTGTTTATTAAATTAAATATATTGGATGATACTTGAACAAAATTATGTCAAGTGGGAATTTAAATCCAGACAAGTCAAAGGAGTGAAATTTAGCTGATCAAAATGCAATAATCCCTTCTACGAGGAGTTCTTACTGTTCTACTTGCAACTACATCTTATCCAAAATTACCATTCCCATGGCAAAACTACTCTCATACCCCATAGTACATGATTCGGGTATTACTAATAAAATTGCTTCAGATATTCAACTTTCTCTAGATTTTCTAATTATTTTATATAGCTTTTCATTAGAAATTTACATGCTAACAGGAAAAGACCAATTTCTTCTTTTTCTGTAAGTTATCATTCAATATTAGAGTGGAGGAGAGAATTTTGCTCTTGTAACTCCTGGTAGCCACAACTTCTTTTATGTTCTGAGCTTTTTCTGCCACATAATTTCCATGGCAGGATTTTGGTGGGCGCTACATTCTTAGGGAAAAATCTCACTTTTAAATATTTAATTTTCAGTAATTAATGAATGATATCCTACCTCCACTGAAATAAAATGCAAACTTCTCATGATTTTACAGGCAACAGATTTTAGTCCAACACAGAGGACATGGCAAAGTAATTCCTCTTCAGTATAACTAGAGATCAGAAGTATGATCTCCAGTAGTAACTAGAGAACACTCACACTCAAGGTGAGTTTGGTCTCATTAATCTGCATATATATATGAATCTGTCATCTTAAATAATAAAACAAAATAAATAATAGTAGTTCTGAATGCTCAACAAATTTTTTTTTGGTTCTGCAGTAGTCTGTAAGAAGTGAATGAGAAAAGGAGAGGGAAGAAGCTAAAAATTACTATGGATATAACACCCAAAAGGAAAGGGAAGGCCAAATAAAGGCAACGTTTTGATGTTCTAATGTGACTTCAAATGGAAGATGGAATTATGCCTATTAGGTTTATTTAACATTATGAAAATGTTCTAAAATGTACTAAAAAACACAGGGAAATTTATCTTTGGCATTACACCTACAAACATGAACCATATGGCCCGTAAGAACCATAACATTTGGAAAAATAATGAAGACACAAAGTGAAAAGGAAGGAGATGAAAAATGGAGTGGAGGAGGTTTAGCTAATATCCATTTAACATCAGAACATCATGAGCATTTTGTTATAGTATTACAAGTCCTGGGCTTTCATTCAGGTGTGAGAGTATATGATAGCTGAGCTAGCCAAGAGACTGTACTGGCAACCTGGGATTAGACTGTTTCAGAAAGAGCACAATTTGTAGCACCATTTACCATACGATTTCTCTTTCTCAACTTAAAAACCCCCCATCTAAACAAGGACAAGCTCAATTTCAAAACAAAATCTTTTGCAAGCCACCCTGAATCCCACCATCAACTGCTGTTCTAACACAAGAGTTTCATGTAGGCTTAGCCACTTCTATCAGCTCTCCGAAGTTTTCTTTCTTCTGGTAGAACAAGGACAATAGAGGTTTGTATATTCAATGATGATTTGTCCTTAGGTTTCACAGTGGGGAGACTCCACAGTTGAAGTTAAGGAAACTGGTTTTAGTCTGATAGGGAATGTAAAGGGTATTAGACTCTATTCCTCCTAAAAATCTCACGGGCTTCCAACTCTTGTGTAAGTGGTCACAGAACATGTACATTCACAATCAAAACAGCATCCAAGCAATGCTTGTGAGCAGGTCCTGTAACATCTGACACAGCAACACTCTGGTTGGGTGCCTGAGGTAAAATAATTCATCTCTCTGGGCCGAAAAGTGGTTATACACACAGTATAAAGAAATGTCGGAGAGTATTCACATTGCATTTCCTGTAGGCTGTAGTCCACCTTCATAACTGGATCTCACATCCCCCCCCCTCTCCCAGTTCATACAGGAAATAATTCAGGACACTCCTATGTCCTGTTTCATCCAGCAGACCAAATAGCATCATACCAATAACCTTTGCTATCTATCAAACTCCATCTCTTCTATCAAAGCTGTCAATTTAGCTCCTGTGGCAATCTTTGTCTTGAACTGGTAATTTCCAGGCTAAAATGCTTAGCTGGAGTAAGGCTTTTTAATAACAAGAATCATAAATTTATTTTTTTTCACATAGGAATAGCCACCATGGTTACACTAGTTCAAAAGTCAAAAGTTGAAAACTCACAAGTCTATTACAAATATAAATGTAATATTTTCTTATTTATTTTAATGTGTTTGAAACACAAGATGCACCTTAGAACAGAAGCTTAAATAACTACATCACAATTAATGTCAAAAATTGCCCCATTATTTATGAAAATTTCAATAATTTTAAGAATGAAAATGTAATTACTAGATTCAGACTTCCAGATTTTGAAGTTAAAATTAGTATTTTAGACTATACATTAAAATGATGATAATATAGACACAACTATACTTTCCCATTTTTAATAAAAGATATTATCTCACTATGAACTTTGCTTTCTTTAGCATTCTGTCAGATAGTTTTTGTTCTTTCTGGATGTGTATACCATTATAATTTTTCAACTGAAGCTCAAACACCTTTAAAAATATTTTATGGTGTAGTGTTCAGAGACCACAAGTAATCTTATCACACCCCCCTCGACATAGCAGGCTAAACCATTTAATCTACGTCTCTAACAAGCCGTATTACCTGTGTTTCACCAAATATCATACTTCATAAAGCATCCAGTTCATTGCAAAAGTTTATCACTCACACTACTAAAAATCTGATTTTACATCTGATTACAGGTTTGCTTGGTTTTTATTCCTAGATGCTGGGGTTTGTCGTGTAATTTTTTTAGACTGAAAGAGAATATTACTACCCGATGATATTTTCCTGGAACTTATGTACCATAATCAAGTTGCCTCTCAGTTATCTTATAATCTTTAATTATGCCATTATAAGACATTTTGTATAATGTTCAAATAACTCTTGCAGTTCTTCTCTGAGGCCTCACTGGCTTTTTTCTCTGGAAATACTGTAATTCCACTGTCAGTTTACAATCATTTTACCAGTCAGGTAGATTTTATTGACTTAACTTATTTGAACTTTCTCAGGTACTGTATGAGTCACTGATTGCAAAACTCTCCTGAACTTTTTTGGGGAGGGGAGTCCCCAAGAGTTTATTATTTGGTAGGAGAGAACTTGGAGTTGTAACTGTCACGAAGGGGAACAGCCCCAAAGAACCACGAACAAAGAAGGTTTTTATACCCTCGGCNAGAGAAGAGAAGAGAAGAGAAGAGAAGAGAAGAGAAGAGAAGAGAAGAGAAGAGAAGAGAAGAGAAGAGAAGAGAAGAGAAGAGAAGAGAAGAGAAGAGAAGAGAAGAGAAGAGAAGAGAAGAGAAGAGAAGAGAAGAGAAGAGAAGAGAAGAGAAGAGAAGAGAAGAGAAGAGAAGAGAAGAGAAGAGAAGAGAAGAGAAGAGAAGAGAAGAGAAGAGAAGAGAAGAGAAGAGAAGAGAAGAGAAGAGAAGAGAAGAGAAGAGAAGAGAAGAGAAGAGAAGAGAAGAGAAGAGAAGAGGAAATAAAGAATATGGTTTTAAAACCATAATTTATTTCAGCCTATTCTACTGGCTTATGAACGTGTCACAGGTGATAATGTTTTGATTCACAAGTCACAATGGATCCATTTCTGCCCCACATACCAGTCTGAAAAGACAGTATGAAATTATATACTGCCAATGAATTCCAAAAACCTTTTCTTTTGAACAAAAATGTATCAGGATAGACTAATGAGACTGGGCAAAATAGCTTTGAATAGACATATTGTGAAAGCTATTTTCTAAGATACACAGCTTTGTCACATTCTAGAAAAGCAGGAATAGCATAAAAGGCAGAAGGCAGTTTAGATTTTGTAGCCTTAGGCTTTTAGCAAACTTTTTTTTAAAAAATGGGGTAAGGCTGTGGGTTTTTGGAAAAGAAATTAATATATAAAATGGAAAATATAGAGTGCAAATAAGCAGGAGAAGAGGTTAGTCTCTGTTCTCCTACAGAATTTATAGGTAATTAAGGAAAGTAATGATTTTTTACTTATTCTTCCATTTCAAAAGATACTTTTTCCCTCTTCCACTACTTTCCACGTATCTCTTACTCTCTATCTTTTAAGTCCTTCTCCAGTTTATATTTAGTACTCTTTTGCTTTTTTTATCCTACCACTACCCTCTTCTCCCATTCTCACATCTCCTGCTTCCACTTCCTTTTCCTGCACTGCATAGCTAAATACATAGTGGAGCAAGCAGGACCTTCTCCTCTCATACATCTCCTGGTGCTGGCAAGGCTTGATTCCATGAAGTGTCTAGATTCCTTGCCTGTGTGCTACACTCTGAGGTTTTCTTCAGGCTGAGGTTGCTATTTCTTCAGAAATCCTTCTGTATCTGGGGAAAGTATCAATAGGAACAGTGGACTGATACTCTGGAAGAGGAGCTGTATTACTAGTCTACTTAGGTGCTACTTAACCTGTCAACTCAGATGACTGGTCTGTAGCTCAGTTTCCCCATCTGTAAAATCTGTATGAGAGTACTTCCTGTCTTTGGTGAACTTTCAGACAAAAAGCAACATATTTATAAAGCAGCAGTGACTTGTATCTTCTGTAGGTCTCTCTTCCTCTACTACCAATTTGGATACTGGTCCAAAAAGAAGCAAGAGCAGACTAAAGAAAAGAAACACATGCACAAGGAAACAATTTTATTCATTTTCAGGGGTACCATAAAATCCTGTCATTTTCCAACTCATCTTTAGAAAGAGGTAAGAACACAGAAATATGAACAGATTAAGAAGTGCACACATCCTACAAGATATTTTCAATAGTTTTTTCTAAGTAGAATATGTCAAAACTGTTCAACATCAGAGTTGACCATGTGCTGACCATTGCAATCCATGTACCTATTTACCCATTCTCTCAAATAATCAAATGATTTTCAGTTCAGAACAATTCCTATGATTATGTATCCCATCTCCACCCAGAAAAGCTCAAACAATTTCATAAGTGATTCCTGTCTCCAAGATTCATTTTCCATGTGTTCTCCATGACTGACAACTTTGAACTTCAATATGAGGATTTGGTTTTGCAGCTAGTCTGAAGAGAAATGCTTCTGTACTGCTATAGTTGGCACCACCATCAGAGATACAGCTTCTTGTGTTTCTTACTTTTACATTGCTCTGCTGCTATTCCCATTCTGAGGTGTCAGTATGGTTTTGTATATAGACTTTAACAGCATCAGTAAATGTTTAGTGTCCCAAAAGCCTTGAGTTGCCATATCCCATATGGTCAAATTAATGCCACACATTAATTGTGGACTTGTCTTCAATTTGTCCTTGTAATATTTCTTTGGTCTCCCCTGTATTTTAAGATCATGAAAAATAGTTTTGGCAGTCTGTCATTTGACATATGTACCAGCATAGTCAGCAGATGGCTTAACCTAGATGAGCCTGCTGCAGCATTATTTTTATGTTGATTACTTAACAGCAGCGTAAGATTTTACTGTTCAGAATTTTGTTCTGCCAGCAACAGACAATGCAGCAGCACACTTTATTATAATTTAGGTAGAGAGGTAAATTCTTTTAGAAGGCAATCTTCTGGCTACAGAGTATTAGATTTTACTCTGATCTAGAATGTTGGCATTACTTGCTTGGAGGGCGTTATCTTCCAAAATTAACTTATTGTCTCTTGGCAACAAACTGCTCTTGCTAGAATGCCAAAAAGCCTCCTGTAGTGACCCAGCAAAGGAGGTGATACTAATTTTCTTTATTTCCATCTTGAATTAAGGCCAGTGGAAATACTGTAACTACTACTTCAATTTTTTTTTCTTGCAAAGGAAATTGCTGAAAGTGTTACACAGTTTCTACTGTATTGCAACACACAGGAAGATCTCTTCCCCTGGTTCTGTAACAAATGATATAATGTAATATGACTAATTGTAGATATTCCTAACTGTACTAAGCTTGCCAACACCTGCTACAACACAGGATGAGCCTTGCTGTTATCCCACTTCCTTCCAGCTGGCATTCAGTGCATGTCCAAGTTTTCTCTGTTCAGAACCTATAGATGTTGTCATCACCCTACTGACCAGAATCTCCAGTACATTAGTAACAAAGCACATTCAATCTCCAGTAGACCTGGAAGGCCAGATAAAGCTGCTGCTGATGGCAGGCAGATGATCCCAGGAGACAAGGAGAAGGGCAGAAAATGGAAATCATCTTGACAATGTTTTGGAATGTGTCTCGATTTTTGGTTGGTCATTTTTGATAACTCTCTGTGTCGTGTTCTCCTAACCAGAAACAGCTGCAGTATTAAACAGTCAAATGTTGTTGAAGCTTTTCTGCTGCTCTATAAAGCATAAGAGAACAAATCAAACTGATGAATATGTCAGTAGTGCTTACTTACATAATTTCATTTCATTGCCAAAAATAAGACTTGCGGCTTTTTAATAATCTCACAGTCCTGCACCTTGAATATTTTTTTTCTGCTGGTGAAAAGAGGGGAATTGAAAAATTTTTTCTACAACAAAAACTTAAAATATGGGTACACTTTAATGCACAAAATGCACAAAACCCTAAGAAGTTAATATATGGACAAAAGCCTGAACTGAGCAAGCAGTTACCCATTTTTCTGAGATCAGTTTGTAGAGCTGACACCCTGAGGCTATGCCATAGGTCACAAGGTGCTACGGATCAGAATAAAATTTTCGGTATCAATATTAAACTTCTCTCTGTTTATCTCTCATGTATAAAAATAGCTGTAGCTCCCAGGGCTGACTTAATAGCTCTGTCAAAGGACCATTCACACTTTCCAACAATCCTATTAATATACAAGACATTAAATTCTATTGCTAAGTAACTGGATGTACATCAGCTGAAAACATAACGCCTCAGTGCTAGAAAAGAAAAACATCAAAATACATATCAGAGTGTGATACAGAACTAAGTACCTGATTTAACAAGTATTTTCCATAAAGGAAAATCTACTAAAAGGCTCAGAAAGGTATTTGTATAATTTGTCATGAGTTCACTATCAAAATCCAATCTCTATTGCTGAACTTCCATTTCTTTTGCAGTAAACAAATGAACTGACAAAACACATGCACATCCTGAGGACCTTTGAAAGAACAATTCTTTCTAGGGGGTCTGTATACTGACTATAAACTTCAGCATATCCAAAAATATTAGTTTGCAATGTAAGTAGGAAAATGTAATCTTGCTAACCTTGATGAACTTCTTGGGAATCCAATTTGGAGCATTAAGGACAGCTTCAAGGATCAGCCTGCACACAGAAAATTTGAAGCTTTAATATTATATTTCCTTTAATATAGTTGTCATCAAGCACAATCAAGGTACAGACATTGTTACTTGATTAGTACATTATACGAGGATCACCCAAATTCCAAGTAAGCCACTCCCTTCATAGTACACAAAGACATTATTCAGATCTGAGTGAGGCTGCACTTCCACACCAGCAGGGTCAGAAACATGCACAGGCTTGTACTCTAACTGTGGGGCTACCAATAGGAGCTGGAGCAGGAGCAGGAGTAGGAGTAGGAGGAAGCAGTCAGTTGTTAGGGTAGCATGAAATGCCAAAATGGCCATTCCCTATCCCTTCTGAGGGCTCACCAACCACACCATGCTCAGACACAGCCTGGGGACCTGCACTGAAAATACTGCATAGGAACAGAATGTACTTTATTTCTGTAATAGTTTTCCCACCAAGGCAACCACAAAGTTACATGACCTCACAAATAACTGCTTGTATTTCATATGTGTCAGGTTCCCCAAATTCCATTCTATATGCAAAACTGCCATTCAGGAATAGATTAATCACTTGAGCACCAAATCTTCGGAAAACAACATCAAGCCATTTAAAAGACAAGCTGTTCTAATTTTTTATTAGTAGTTAAAAGTGAATCTGGAGAGATGAACACTACAACCACCCATTACCTGCAGTTGTCAAGGTAACAGCTGCTTTAGGATTAATGCCCAAAAGGTAGTTTGTCTTTCATCACAAACACTACAAACATTATATGTATTTGTCAGCTGGCTACTTGCCAGCCTTTTCTTTATTGGTGCTCTTCCCAGGGTACTTATTATATTAGCTTTTCAAGACCAATGTAGTACTAGCCCCAAATCAGGAGAGATTTTTTAAATTGCATGTTTATACATTATTTATTTACCTTTCAGCAGGCATATAATTATTGCCAACTCACCTCTCAATTACTTCATCCAGAATGGTTCATTTGTCTTCCAAGACAAATAATATTACCTCTCTAATTTAATTCTGTGAAAATATAATTGTTTATCTTTATCTTGAGAAATTTTAATGAACTACTCCTGTATTTCCAAAACACCTACCTCTTTCTTTTTTTTCTCTATATTGTACAGACCTAAAGGACAGCATTAGATCTTCTCTTAAAGCAGGACAGATTTCCCCCAAGTAAGAATTTCTCTCACTAAGGAATTTTACTTGCTCTTGGCATTTTCCAAACATACAGGGCATAATCCTGAAAACTGAATAGAGATTTAGAGGAAATTGCCTTGGAAACAATGAAATAATTTCTGAACAGACATAAAAAGGACAACTCTGGTTCACAGACTTTGGTGTGCATAATAGAAAATCATTCCTCAGACATATTGGCAGTTGGTGTGAACTCTGCTGACAAAAAAAGTAGCTTCTAGAAACTCTAGTTCATTTGTTATAGGCATCCAACAGCTTAATATTTTTCTTCTCTTTATTTTATTTCTCTGCTGTAAGGATCCTCTGTTAATCTTGAACAGCAATATCATTTTGTGCCTTAAAAATTGACAGTGCTATTCAATGATGAAATCCAGCATCCTTGTGACCTTGCTTCTTGTTACACTGCCTCAAAAGAACTCATTAGACTTGATCTATACACAGCATCATCCAGTATCAGTCCCAAAGTAAAGGAACGTCACCATTTTTTTTCTAAGAATACAGACAGGAGAAATACATTAACTTCTGTAAGCCAGAACAGAAGGTGCTAAAGGAGTATTTTTGACAAGAAAATTCCAGTCATGGGAAATATCAGCCTTAGGATATGCGGCATTTTATTTTCCTCATCTAGGTGAGTTTCACACAGTAATTCATGCTCCTTTCAACACCCAACTCAGAAAAGTATATGTTCAGGAGATTCTGGCATTAAGTCTTGTTGTCATTTCACTTGGACCATCCTGTGTAAGCTGAGATACTGTATTCACCTGGCAGTTACTGTTTCACAGTAAAAAATTATATGACTAATGTCAGGGTTCCAGTTTAAAAGCTTCCAACAAAGGTTTGAAAATATCTCATGTAAACTCATTAAATAATCATAGCAAAATATGGACTTTTACTCATATACTTTATATACAAATCAATGCTCTCAAAGTTTCTTCTGTTTTCCCTCTCTTTACCAAAGAAAACAAAAGTTGAACCTGCAAGAATACTTTCTTTTATTTTTAATCTAATTGCTCAATGAGCTCTAATAGTTGGACAGAACTCATTTCACTTTCCTGCTACTCAGGCTTCACAACCATCATACTGATATGACTTTATGTAAAAGAAGGCAACAGTTACAATGACCCTAAAATGCATAAAATCAATCTCTTTTATAATTTATCTTATTAATGTGATATCTGAAACATGAACTAGAAAGGGTGATACTTATATGTGAGAATACAAATGCCTTGTTTGTAAAACAATATTGAGTAAGCCTTAGTGACATACTGACACCTTTTTGAAAATCATGTCAGATTCTTATGAATTGTATCTGAGGATATGACATCAATACTTCTAATGCTTAGAGCTATTTCTATAATTAATTATCTCCTGTTTTAATTTGATCTTAAAGAAGAAAAAATGAGGAAGCTGGATGAATTTTAGACTACAGGAGAAAGGATAGAAAACGTTTTAGGGTGTCCTAAACGTAAACCTGTTTGGGAAGCCAACCTTCATAGCCTTGTTCACCATTCTGTGGTAACTCTTCTCTGTAGACTACTTTGGAGTATAGTAACGAGAGGCTACCTCATGTAATGCCATTTTTAGTGACTTATTCTGAGAGTTAACACTTTCAGTTATTTACTCTCACAGTTAATATTGCTCCAACAGGAACTCAGCCCGTGAATACAATATCCAAGCTAGCCTGCTGCGCTATGTGCAGGCTTATAGTTCTGGGCACTGACTTTAGCAAGAAACAACTCATTTACTACCTTGTAAATCATTATAAAAGGCCTTTCCATTTTCAAGACAGCCTTCATTGTTAAACAGATACTCAGATACTGCCATTATGAGTTTTGCATAAACCTCTAGCTAAATAATATTTCATTTCTTTTATGCTAGCTTATCATGAAGACAAAATTCTTCTTCAATTCCTTCATTACTAATAATATCGCTATGCTCGCAGCTGTTTTATATGGAGCACTGAAGAGAAAAAAGGAGGCAATTCCTTATCATCAAATTTACATGACTTCTGAATATGCCTCTGGGTGACGCATGTGACAAGGACAAGATATATAGCATCATTCTTCACAGGACATTCCTCATTAAGTAAGCTGAATATATCAAGTACCCAGATGAGTTACACTGCACAAGACAGTACCCTTTAAAACTGGAAAATGGGTTCCTAGCCATAAATTTGGCCCTCATTGTATTAGCTTGCTGTCTCTGAATAGGTCTACTAAGTCTGGAAGTTTCTTCCTATCTGCTAGGTACTCTTAACATCAAGCAGCTACAATTATCACAGAAAAGCAGTTGTGATGACAGAGGGCACAGTCACATATTATTGAAAGCAAAATAGGGAGTAGAGGGGATGAGTTCAGGGCTGCAAAATCACATGTTGTCACATCACCTAGAAGCTGAGCTTTCTCATAAATCCCAGCCTGTCTGTAGTGCCAGATATTTACATTTTGTTCTTCAAGTAATTACATTTTCTCTTTACAAAAGGAAAAAAAAAAATCGGAGTGGGGTAAAAGAAATTATTGCTTTAAAAAAATAACCATGATATTAGCTACTGAAAAAGGGAGCTCAAAATAAGTTCTCACAACAAAGCATGATTCCTGGGCAGGTGCTGCTTCAAAGTGGACTTAAGAGCAGAGATGTGAGTAAAACTTGGAAAAGAAGTTCGAGGAAAACTCTTCTAAGCATCAAAGATAGCATACCAGGAGGTAAAAACCCAAGATCACTAAAAAAAGTAGATAAAATAAGCCCCCTAACTAAGAAATTCAGTCCTCTGTGATTACCCATATTAGAGTAGGGATGATGTGTGCATCATCTGAGTTCCAGGATTTGCCCAGCCCCTGCACAATTGCAACCTCACTGTGTCCACTCTATGGGGACATTGAGTTAAATGAACAACATGAGAACTTATTTACCATTTTATCTGGAAAAATGACAAGAAGGTTGTTGGAAGATTTGCAAATTTGTAGATAATGTGAGCATGCTTTAACCTGAGCTAACAAACTGCTTTGTGTAGCCCAGCTGGAGACTTTTAAACAATACAGAGAGCATTTTCACATAGAGAAGAACTTATGGATGGGACACAGGCACAGAATCAACAGCTTGTGACAGTAAGGACACGAACTGACATATGCATATACAACAGTATTTGATTAACTGGTATTTATAGACAATTATTTTACCATTGTTGCTGATTTATTATCATTACCTTTGAATTAATTTATATTTACTTCCTTTTTCTGATCTTTATGTACATTGTATTGTCCATCTCAAATTGAATTTCCCATCACAGTGCCTATGATTTTAGATATTTCCTGTAACTAAAGAAGAAACAGAGCACACGGGATGAAGCTAACAACCCTACATTTGTCTGCGCCTTTTGGAGAAAGGACAACATTTTGCCTTTGCCTGAGCGACAGTTCCTAAACCACCAGATACAGCCTTAAAGAGCAGTGAGTGGATTACAACCCCCACATTATCTGCTGTCAAGCCTCCTCAGGTCAGCTGACAGCTGAATTATGGACAAAGGGTATACTATGCAAGCAGGGACCTCATGCAAATCTAACAGAATCTATCCAGGTCAGTCTTATAAAGCAATCTGACAATTGCACAAGTATAATATTTCCTTCCACTCTACTCTGGACATAGAAAAGGAAATTATGGGGTGCAAAATATGCTAAAAAGACACAGGCAAACCTATAGTTCAGTTTCCTGCTACATGTGTCATTCTGGCTTTTCGGACAGTGAAAAAATTCTAAAATATCTAAGGAAGCATCATTGTGATCACATATATCAAGAATTATTTCATTCTGAAGTGTGAATCTCCTAAAGGATTCTATGCTTGGAATTTGCAGGTCACTGGTGATGGAAAGCATAAATAGAAGTGACATTAGACACCCACACACTTCTACTAAGTTACTGTCCAATATATTATCAGAAGATTCAGACTGTAAACTAGAAATTTGATGTTATTAAAATCCTAGCCCACAAAAGCAAAGTGAATTTTATAAGCTTAATAATATCTTGCTACTGCCATTTTTAACTTCATAGTAATAGCAGCCTCTAATATGATACATAAACATTAACTGGCATCAATGGGCTTTGAAATGTCCTTGCTGATACTGCTAACAGTCTTGCAGGCTATTGTTCCCTAATAGCTTAGATTACCATAGAAGCCAAAGGCCCCAATTAAGATCAAGAGCCCTTTTGTTCTGGACACTAAACAAACATATCCTGTTCTGAAGAATGTGTAAGCTGAAAAATGAGAAATGCTCAACGAGGATTTAAACAGGAAAGGTATAATGCAATGTTTGCAAATCATTACTGGTATGTTAAAAGGTTAAAAATACTCATATTTGCTCCTTTAGCTGCCATCATTCATTAAAGCAGCAACATTTGAAAACCAAACCTGTTTCTTGTCTTATGTAATATTGGTCCATTTGGTTTTCTTCAATTCGATCGAAAAAGATAAACAGCTTAATCTCATTTTTGCTTTGGCATAATGCTATTCTGCCTATAGCATGACAGCAAGAAAATTACATTCTTTAAGATATTTTCATCAAAAATAAAGAGTCCTCTGGGAAGATATTTATATACATAAAAATGCAATGAACCTCTAGTGCCTACTTTGTGACAATGGTGAAAGGTAAGACGTTTTGCTGAAAAAAATACTTTGCTGAATCAGGATCTTAATTGTATTAGGCCAATAAATTAACTAATTAATCCACAAATGCCAGCTAGTTCCATATACTTTTTTCTTTCCATTAGTGCAAGCTTAAGGTGACCCTGGATTGCCCAAATGATACCAGACAGATTTCTGTGGGCTTAGGGGACAAATCTCATCAATGAACTACTCCTGGTTTGAATACTTTAGGTTCTTTTATTTGTAGGGCTATTTTTCACTTTGATCAGCTCACTTGCATTATGTAAAATAAGTGTTATGATGAATTACATTCTTCAACAGATTTATGAATGTGTATCATATACAATATACTGACAGCAGTACATAAACACTTCCTCAGTAATCACTCCTAGTGGCTGCAAGGTTAAGAGTTTACTTCCGTAACAGATTTCCAGTTTATGTATTATTTAAACATCACTTTCACTTTTTTAGGCACTCAAAAGGTGGTGAAATGCAACGTTTACTAATGTTTAATGAATAAGCAATTCCTCTAATGAGGATGGTGTCATTTCTCAGCTATCTTTATTCACTTTATTCACAATAAGCCAGAAATTTCCATTTCTTCTTGATTATCAAATCTGTAATTATTTTATTTTAAAACAGTAAGATTTGTATGGTCTCATAGTTCAACTAATTAATATGTTGTGCATTTACATATGTGGGTTGTAAAAATAACCGCACAAAATTAATGTTTTATAATTAACCAAATAGTATTAATTAATAAAATAATAAAACTACTGTGCTAATTTCCTCTGAGTGAAAAAAAATGAGGCTCCTTTATATGGAACAGTGGTGGTCTGACTGGTGGTACTGAGCAGCTGCCCTGGAAGATGCTCTGGCAGCTGGACTGTCGTGTCCATTATGGTCACTGTGCTGCCTCCAGCACAGGCCAAGGCCACCCACTCCCAAAGCCATGGCACAGTGGTTCAGATGTCAGATCACCAACAGTCGGAGCAGGGTTGGTGGAGGGGGAAGGAATTATTATCCACCAGCTGAAGAATAACCACTATTGGGCCATTAATATCTGAATGCACAAGGTCACTGCATGGTCCTGAGTGATGAGCTGGCAGCAGTTCTTATGCCGCAGAATACTGATTTTTACATATGCATCTTGTCCCAGAAATGGGTCAGTTTGATGCCAAGAAAATTTTAGTGTCAGTTAATTCCCATTTATTATACTGCCAGTTATCTCAGACATCTGCATTTCGCACACTCTACAGTGTGTGCCAATGCTGATGAAAAGGCAGCACGTGTGTGGAGGAAGAAGCAAATGAATCGTTCAGTGTCTGGGACTGCTAATGAGACTAACAAAAAGGAGAGTTTATGTCGGCAGCTTAGTGAAGCACACTTTTCTAAAACCATTTGCTTTGGATCCAATCTCTGCTAAGAGCAATTACAAGTAATTGTCACCCAATGGCTCTTTTGTAATCCAGATACTGAAAGGCACAGAGTTCAGGTGAGTTATTTCCAGAGTACAGGGATCCGAATCACGCAGAATGCTGCCACACTGATCTAACTAGCTGTGGTGGTTTGACCCCAGCTGGATGCCAGGTGCCCACTAAAACTGCTCTGTTGCTTCCCTCCTCAGCTGGGCAGGGAAGAGAAAATACAATCAAAGGCTTGTGTATTGACATAAGGACAGGGAGAGATCACACATCAGTTACCATTATGGATAAGAAACCCTCCACTTGAGGAAATTACTTGAATTTATTACCCATCAAAATCAGAGATGCATAATGAGAGGTAAAACAAAAGCCAAAAAAACCCACCTTCCCCTGATTTCCCACTCCTTCCTGGACTTAACTTTATTCCCAGTTCTCTACCTCCTGCCCCTCAGCTGCACAGAGAGATGGGGAATGGAGGTTATGGTCAGTTCATCACACATTTCTGCCACTGCTTCCTCCTCAGGGAGAGGAGTCCTCCCCCTGCTCCAGTGTGGAGCCCTTCCCATGGGGGGCAGTCCTCCACGAACTTCTCCAGTGTGAGTCCTTGCCGTGAGCTTCAGTTCTTCACAAACTGCTCCAGTGCGGGTCCCTTTTCACAGGGTACATACAGTACTTCAAGAAGGCATGGGGCTCCTCCACAGGCTGCAGGTGGATCTCTGCACCCCTGTGGCCCTCCATGGCTGCAGGGGCACAGCTGCTTCACCAGAGCCTTCACCACAGGCTGCAGGGGCATCTCAGCTCTGGCACCTGGAGCAGATCCTTATCCTCCTTCACTAATCTTGGTGTTTGCAGGGCTTCTCTCACATATTCTCACTCCTCTCTTCTCTGGCCACAATTACTTCTCTCCAATAATTTTTTCCCTTATTAAAAATGTTATCACAGGGGCATTACTGCCATCACTGATGGGCTCAGTCATGGCCAGTGGCGGGTCCATCTTGGAGCCCATTGGCATTGGCTCTGTCACACATGGGGAAGCTTCCAGCAGCTTCTCACAAAAGCCACCCCTGTAGCCCTGCCCTGCCACCAAACCCCAGCCACGCAAACCCAATACACTGGTGCTTCTGGATTGTCTCTGAAAAGAAATAGGACAAGCAGCAGAAATGCGTTCTAAGGTCTAAGCTGACTGACACGAGAGAGCTAAGACATAAAAAATGGGAACATTTTAATGGGATTCCAGTTTGTGGATCTATCATTCCTTAGGTCATTTCACTGGATTTTACATGAACCTTAATGACCATTGTGTTATTTCATTTTGCATGTGAAATACAATTTTCTCTGAAAATGACTGGTACTTCTATTTGTACTGGGCTGACAGAAGCTCTGTATTCTGCACTGGAAAAGACTCTGTTCATTTCTGAGAAAGTCTTATTAAACTGATAGACAGCAACAGTTGCCAACAGCTCACACCTCAAAGCTCTCATTGCCGTACTATTTCATGGAGTCTTGCTATTTCCTAAATACGAAATAGCTCCTTGTTTCTAGATCTGATTAAAGATTTTTACATGGGTCTCAGGAAAATGGAAAGTTATTATAAAACAACCAGGAATTTTTCTTTGGAAAAATTGTCTCATACCAGCATAAGTGACTTGTGTCATTTCAAAGACATTCTGCTTCAGAAATTTAAGGAATTATTCACATTTTCATTCTGGGTTAAATTTTAAAACATTCTAGGTATATCTCACTTCACAACTGCAAGATTTTGCAATGTTTCTGTAACACATGCATTTACATTTTCCATAATACAGAAAATTAAATTCTACCCAGCACCACAAAGCAGCTTCTCTGAATTCCTTTTCTCTTTTTTTTTTGTTTTGTTTTTTTTGTTTGTTTGTTTTTTGTTGTTTTTTTTGTTTTGTTTTGTTTTGTGTTTTTTTTGTTTTGTTTTTGTTTTTTGTTTCTTTTCTTTTTTTAAAACAATCTTAATGGACTACCAGTTACAGAAAGTGGGAATTGAGGATGAGATTTAATAACAAGCACATTCTTTTCATCTTTATTTGAATAACTCAAATAGCTAGTAAGTCCTCATTTAGAGATAATTTTCAAAGACACAACTGTAGTATAAAAAAGATGGGCAGTACTGTAGCATCCAGGCAATAACATGAATCCAAGAAGCACAAATTAAGTTCCATTTCTATTGCAGACTTTATTGTAACTGTGTGCATGTTATTTGCATTTCTCAGTATCTAATGTATAACAAACACCACATACACTGGGATGAAGAAAATATATTGCTCATGGTAAGAAATTGAGGAAAAAGCCATACAGAAGCTGATGGCTGTGTGGCATATACCTATCACCAATATCTTTAAAAAGCTTCTTTTGCAGATTAAATTTATGCTTTGAGCACAAAAATAATAATGTGTTACCTTAACAATTGTTACTAAACTTCATTATATAAAGTAAATTTACTCATTATCTGCATACAGGCAGTAATAAACTATGGATCCATACAAGTTTGAATAACTGACATAATATAAAAACTAAGTTTGTGACATTTAAACTGTAGAATGATAAAACACAAATTGCCAATGAAGTGACAAAATTAGCTTCCATTCATCTAAAATTAGATTAATATGAGTCTCTGTTTTCTGACCAAATTAATTTTTGTGAACTGACATGAATAGAACTGTGCAGCTCCTCTAACAATGAAACCTGGCAAATTCAGCCCAACTTCCTTCTTCTGTTTATCCAATCCCTTGTTCACAGACTCCCTGAGCTCTGAAAAGGTGTGGATTGATTGTGGTATCCTGTGTCTAAGGGAAAAACACATCCTCAGGTCCTAAACTCTGGGTGCATTTGGGTTCTATCATAAAAGCTACTTCTCATTTCTACAAATTCGCATTCCTGATACCAGAAATATAGTACAAAAATACATATAAATTCACAAGAATTTTATTCAAGATAATGGTATAGAAGCGTGAAAGGGGGCTTCTGTCATTGAATGGAGATGACAACTAAGTATAAATGATCACTTGAAAAGGTGGTCTCTGGGTAAGTAGTTTTGTAGTTGTTTTAAACCTGAGGAAACTGGTCTATTCTGCAGCTTGTCAGAACACCAGTGAATACCTACCAATACCAGCATTTAGGTTCATTTAAACAGTATGTAAGAATAAATATGTGAAGGGAGTGAGCTGAGCTGAAGAAAAGGATGCATTATTCATGCAGCTAACAACACTTACTCATGCCTAGTATAAATTGAAACCTAAAAGTGCAAATCTAGGACACTGAGATTTTCAATCATGCTGAGTTATATTTAAATTCAATCTGTGCCAAAAATTCTGAGTTCATTTCATGTTTTCATATCAGCACAGAAGCATTTCACACTTTCTCACACTGGCTACATTTTGGGAAACATAAATTATGAATGCAGCAGTTTTTGCAAGTGAATGGTAATAATTGCTAGGTGGATTTCACTTAAAATGCAGTGGACATGAAATTAAGTGAAATGCACAGCACTGGTGATTAGTTTAATTCCATCTGACAGTTCCTGAAGAAAAATATTTAAATCACAAAAAAACTGAAAAATGAGTAAGTTTTACAAGTGAGAAAAGAGAATTTTGACTTTGCAATTCTATTTTCTTTAATGAAATGCTCATATAACACCATTTCTTATATGTCCTGTTAACTCAAACCTGTGAAGACAATCATTTTTAGAGCATGATACCTGTTTTTTGCAATCTATGTTGTTCTAATCGCTCAGCAATTCTTATTTTCAAAATATGGAAATCATGAACTCCTACACTAAGCCATCAAAAAAGCTAATTGGTATTTGCCAAGTGGAAAGATCTTCTTTTCTGTTTTGCATAATCAGGCCTCTGTAATGACACTTTTCCAAAAGATACCTAAAAACTTCATCCCCCAACTTCACTCAGTCTTAATTACCTAAGGAACATATTGCTGAAAAAGAAAAAAGAGAACAGTTATAGCTACTGTCCTGAAAGAAGAGTTTAATTCAGTGGGAGAATCTGGATGCACAAATTAAGAAAAGTCATAGTAATTTCACCTCAGTAAGCCTATTTCCTTCTAACCCTGTTAGATTCTCTTATCTGAATGCTAAGACCATTCGAAGGCAGAGGGGATCTACTACAGGCCTTACGACAGCACAGCTCACTTTCACTTGGAGCCTACTGGCACAACTACAAAATAATCTGCACTGAATGCAAACAGTTCAGCCATTTCCTCTCCTCTCACAAGCCTGGGAAACAGCAGGACCATGCAAATAAGAAATCTGAAACAGCAATTCTTTTTCTTACTCTAAATGCAGCACAGTTTACAATCAACCTCACAGGACTTTTCTTTCTAGCATTCCTGCCAGGATATCTGTGCATAGCACAGTGGAGCAGAGACACCCAGCCAGCTTAAATGCAGCACTTTAGCATAACATTGTACCTGGACTGACTGGCTGCTGTCACAGAAACTAACACTATTTCTGTAAGAAGAGGGAGAATATGAATCCAGTGTGGTTTTTCCACATGGTTTGCTTTTTCCACTGAACAAGTCAATTATGCTTTATGTAATTGCCGTCAGGAAAATGAACTTGATGATGAAAAATCCGTAGACAGATCCAGAACTACTATTATCAGACGGGGAATTCTTTTTCTTTTGAGATTTTCCAGTCCTTAGAGAGGAAAGCAGCTGTAGCTGAGAAGTTACTTTAATTTACTTCTACACTGTCTTTCAGAGGACTGAACAAGAACTCTGAAAGAGCATGAATGAGACCAGTTCTCTTAAGGCTGGAAAGGTTTCAAACCCTGCTGCAGAGGACTTTGCACAGTTTGTCTCCCAAGAAGAGTGTTAGGCAAAAGGTCTTGGTCAGATAATGTGTTATAGTTTCAGAAGAGTGAAGTAGGCAAGAGCCAGATTTAAACACTTTATAATGGATTAGTCACTCACAGTGTGAGTGATGCAGCAGGCAACTCTGAATTTCTCTTGTACAGAAAATGACTACACCACTGAGACCTATTTCTGAGCCTATTTCAGATCTGAAAGGATATGGTGAAAATATCATGCCAGGTTTTGCTTTTCAAACAACAAATTCAGCCTGGCCAAAGTCTATTTGCAAGAGCAAATAGAATACTAGCTGATCCAACGTTTAAGGCTTTACAGCTTCCTCGCCTCCAAAGAGAAGCACATACTGTGGTAATATGATTATAGAATTTCCAGCAGCTAGCACAGCCTTCAGACAGGCATATTATTGGCAGCAGCTGCTCAAACAAGTACTCACCTCACTGTGCTCACAATATCCCAGCAATTGAAGGAGTGAGAAATTATGTCAATGAAATCAGCCTTCTCTGAAAGCTTGCAGAGCGTGCTTCCATTGCAACCCAACTACTTGATGAACAATTACAGTTGCCAATTTGATGAACTCGTTCAAGGTTATTTAAATCTATCAAGGTTATTTCATCACTGAAAAGAAAGGTTTTAATAGTCTGGATATAACCAAGTCAGCACCTAAGCCACTAACCTTCCCAAGTACTAGGCATAATACCAAATTATCATCCAACATAAAACAGGAGAAAATTACAACTGTAAAAGGCTAAGATAAGGTTTTTGTGACAATTAATCTGGCACAATTTAACTATGTACATACATATAAATCCACTGCACCTACAGTCCAACAAAACTGAAGAGAACAAAGACTAACATAGCAGAGGCTTAGCAGGTTCTCTCAGGGATTTTTCTCTAAGGCCATTTCTCTTCCTTTTGCTTGATTGGGTACATTTCACATCTTCCTGCCTTAGAAAACATTTCTACTTGATGGCCAGCTGTTCTAGCATGTAAAAGATTACAATCTAAAGCATGTCATGACTATATAGATAATTTCCACAATAAAACTTAAATGTACCTCAATGGATAGAACTTCCAGTTATAATATCAAAACTCATTTGAGAGAGCACCACCTATAAAAAAAGAAAAAAAAGAAAAAAAAGGAGAGGTCATGAAAATGAATCAAATTACCTGAAAGACCAGAGACAAGTTATTAAGAAAACAGTTGGATTGCCACACATTTTCAAAGCAAATAGCTCTATGAAAATACTCATTATGAATACACAGATTATTACATGTTAGGGAAATCTGAATACAGCACACTCATTTGCTTTTACATCAACTAAGTCTAATTTAAAACACTTGACTTCTAGTCTGTGCTTTGTACATCTCTGCACAACATGGAAAATATTAAATCAACATTTGTGCTTATTGTGGCATAGGTGTCTACTATAGCCATATGGTAGAAAAACAAATACATGAAAACTCTCATTTTCTTGCATGTTTCCATATTCACATTTTGTAATCACAATGCATATGTAGTTATATAATGTCTTAATCTTGATTTCCAATTCCACCTATACGTCCATAATAATGACATATTCCAGTATTATTTGAAATCCTGCTCTCAGTTTTGATGCAGCTTCCTTACTAAACTGATTTTAGAGCAGAAAAAGGCTGTTTATCAGTTATTTCTCATGACAGTGATGGGATTTTAAAATACCATTATCATCTGAGATCTAGATATGGTGCCAATACAGTGCCAATACAGTTCCAAGTAATAGCTACAGTCACAGCTGTTCATTACTATCATCTCAAGATCTGGACCTTACATCAGTTGTGACAGTCCAGTAGATCTAAACTTATGCCTTTTCATTGTTCATGGCTCTTACATGTCCCAGCTGCTATGATTCTATTGGACCAGCACAAGAAGGTTTCATATAAAGCATTCACATATGCCATTCCTCAACCAGCTCACCCCTATACAGATGCACAAATAATGACCACAACTGAAAAAACACAATGATTTGCTTGAGAGTTTTTGTGGCCAGAAAGCTCCCTGGATAGAGCTGTCACATCATTTTGAAACCTCAAGCCAGTCATGAAGATATTTTTGACGCAAAAATGAAACTTCAAACTATAATGGGATGAAAAATCTGAAAGCAAAGGGGAAAAAAACCTTGGAAATCCCTCCCTCTTTCCTCTTTTTCCAAGTCTCCTAGATAGGTAATTCGATTAGTTCAGTCAAAATTTTAAACTGAAAATTTTATCAGATCTTCTGAGTCTCCATCATTTTTAATTCTAATTAAAACAAAAACATTGTTCAAAAGCAATATTGTAAAGAAACTGAAACAAGTCAAGACAACAACTCAGCAAAACCATCTTTTTTCAGAAAAAGCCTTTGGTTCTTATGAATGAAAATTATCTGATGATAAGGCATTTGCCACAGAATTCTGTTTGACACTAAACTTCAATAACACTGTTTTGCCATTTCAGATGAAAATCTGGAATGATGAGAATGCAAACAGAAAATCTTCTAAGATGCCATGTAAGATACCATGGGAATCCATTTCTTTCTAGCTGGCAGGTGATGATAGCCTAGATGTTAGTTTTTTTAAGTGTAGGCACAAAGGAATCACTTAGACATTTACATCTAAAATCTTCTGTTTACCTAAAAAAAGAACTAGCTGCCAGCATTGTATGCTGGCTAGATATGCTAAGTGCATTATCAACAGTCTTCTGCTTCAGCAAATTACTTTATTAAATTCTCTTGGCAAGAGTTTACTCTGTATGAAAAATGGATGTATTTGATGCACTTCCAAATTGTTAAGTGACATGTTCTTTGTGATTCTTTAAAAGATTTCAAAGGACAAAGATAGAGTGTGGAACTTCAGGTCAAAAAACCAGCAGATTTTTTACTAGGATGTCTTTCTTGAATAAAACACTTTACTACAGGTTCTTTCGCAGCCTGAACACATCGTTGATTTTTCAGATGAAGACATAGGGTTGGCCTTTGTGACCTGGAGGAAAGGAAAAGCTATGATTCCTCTTTTGGCAACATACAACAGTTAATGAATCCTCAGCACACTGGCATTTTTTCATCAAATACTGTGAAAGTATTTTCAAAGTAAAATCCCACTGGCTATATTTCACTCAGAATCTCTTTGGGGACTCTTGTTGCTCTTTCAGTGTAACAGCAATAAAAAGATCAGTGGAGATGTGCTGATGAGCTAATGCAAAAATGCCCACAAGACATGCTTGTACTTCACTAGACTCAGGTGTGTTATTTTCTCACAATATAGGCGAAGATAAATTGAAATATTATTTGCAAGTTTTGAGATTTACATTTCTTTTAATCAGAATTTCAATGCATGTAAACAGGAATCTCCTAACTCATTCTGACATTGTCTATAATAAGGAAACTGCATAGTAGCAGCTTTAACAATCTTTGTCAATGTAATTATCTAAGCTGAAGCTGAAAAGTCAACCTTGAAAATTATGTTCAGGCTAATCAGGTAAATTGGTCAGAACAGAAGATTTTAGCAGCATAATTTTCAGTTACTCACACAATCATAGAATCATTTAGGATGGAAAAGACCTCTAAGTTCATGGAGTCCAACTGTTAATCATGTTTACTCTTGTACAGTACATGGACATGCAAAGTAACTACAGCCCAATACAGGATTCCGAGTTCTCAAAGAACATGTTTTACCATGGTTTTTCCTGTACGGATGGTAGATGGAAAAGCAATGATGAAAGCAATGTCTGGTATATATATTATTGAAGATTAGGGAAAAAAGGTAATTAACGAAATTTCCATATGCATACAGATGATTGAGTCAAGAGCAGATGAACTACAAAGATGTACAAACTGCAACACACATACAGAAAATAATTTTGGAACTCAAAGTGACAGCTTCCTTTTCCGGATTTTTGAAAACAAGAACTATTAATTAGTCTGACATCTGATCAGTTACAAAGTTCCCCCGGAAACAGAACTGATCGGCACTTTAAATTTCCACTTCACTGAAAACAAAGGCGTTTCAAAATCTGACCTCATTTCAATTCTGAATAAATGCGAGTACTCTCAATATTTTCTTTCAAATACAATTAAAAATGCTGTATTAAAATTTATTTTTTCATGCTTATAATTATTATTATCTTATTCTATTACAGGTACACACTATCTATATTTTATTGATGATGTCAACACATACCATTATTTATATTATCAAGTTGTCCTCCTATATCATGACATACTAAATAGTCCAGTATTCTACTTTTATATTATTTTTTTCATTTAAAAGCAAAAGAAGTTGCTAGATTGTTTATAATGAAATCCCTTATTTTTGAATCAGGGCTGCCTAGCATTTTAAGAACTGTGGCTTGTTACGGGTTTTGGGCCTCCCATAATCGAATTTATCATTTTCTGGAGATGGGATAGGTTCAGTAGTAGTTTGAGGAACTAAATGCTCAGCAAAACTGTATGAAAATTTTACAGACCTAAGACAAACTCATCCTTCAATTCATACACTTTACAGGCCAGCAGTTCAGTAACTTTGCTACAAACTAGATTGGTTTTTATTTGTGCTGCAATGAGACAATGTGGTACATTGATGCAAAATGTATTGTTTTCCTTTCGGTGCCTAGTAGCATAATGAAGAAAACAAGCTTTTGATCTTTCTGAATATTCCCTAGACACATTTTGCTTTGAATATCCTTGTCTTCATAAAAATATCTCTTACTTTGTCAGATGCTCTTTATTAATCAGTCCTTGCACTCACAGATAAAGAAAAGACTAGAGATATTTCACACAGCTGAAATACATGCATAATGGATAATCAGAGGCGGGGGTGTACACAGACTTAATTTATGTTATCAAATGATGCAAGCTCTCAGCTCTTCCCAAGATTCATACTGCATGCATCTGATTTCTGCTTAGGCTCTCATTCGGAACAAAATTACTAGTTCCCCTAAAACTGTTAAGGAAACTTCCCTGTCTGACCATCCAGGAGCCACTCTGGCAGTCTCACTTGGACAGAGGCCACTTCACAGCTACACACCCCACAATCACATACACCAGGTTTCCATATCAGTCTCAGACCTCTGGATCCTTCCAGTAATTTAATCATGGTGCAACAACAGAATAACAGCTCGAGCTGGTCCCTCCGGGGAGAGATCCCGAGCAAAGGAAAACCTGGGCTTTTATACCTTCACAGTCAAAGCTCAGGGAAGTCTGGGGTCTTCCAGCTGAGTCCTCGACTCCTGCCGTGTCTCTGAGTGTCCAGTCCCCTGGCTGGCACCACAGGTCCCTGTGACCTTTGCTGTACAAAGGTCAGTTCCAGTTCACGGCCTCCTGTCTGGGGCTCTCACCACCCAGAGCTGAACCCAGAGCTGGCACTGCAGCTGCTCACTGAGCTGCCGGCACTGAGTGTATTCCTCAACAAAACAAAGCTTAGGTGAAGGCCAGAGGTAATTTTTTCAAAGGACTTCAACCTAAATTCCTACAGACAAAATATCACTAGGGCTGGCTCTTTCCTCCTTACAGTCCCCCAAAACCATTTCCATAGAGCCATTCTCAGTAGAACAGTACTCTCAAGCATGTTTAGAACACCCTCCGCTGTGGTGGGTGGCGCCTGTCCGGTTGTCAGGTGCCCACCAAAGCTGCTCTACTATAGTGTCTCTGCTAAAACAAGAAGCTTGTGTGTAAAGATAAGGGCAGGGAGAGGTCACGCAGCAATTCTTGTGATGGGCAAAATAGACTGAACTTGGGAAAAGTAGTTTAATTTATAACCAATAAAATCAGAGCAGGGTAATGAGAGATAAAACCAAGTCTTAAAATATCTTCTCCCCCACTCCTCTCTTCTTCCTTGCTCAATTTCATTCCTGAATTCCCTACCTGTACCTCCCAAGAGCACAAGGAGATGGGGAATGGGGGCTGTGGTCAGTTCATCACACATTATCTGCCACTTCTTCCCCGTCAAGGGCAGGATTCCCCACACTCTTCCCCTGCTCCAGTGTGGGATCCCTCTCCCTGTAGACAGTTCTCTGTGAACTTCTCCAACATGTGTCCTTCCCACGGGCTGCAGGGGAATCTCTGCTCCAGCGCCTGAGGCAGAGACCCGGGTGACTGCAGGGCTGTTTCTTCACATATTCTCACTCCTCTTTTCTCCGGGTGCCATTACAAAGATGTTTTCCACTCCTTAAAAGTGTTATTCCAGAGGCACTACCACTGTCATGGATGGGCTCAGCCTTGGCCAGCAGTGGGTCTATCCTGGAGCCCGCAGTCATTGCCTCTGTCAGACATGTGGGAAGTTTCTGGCAGCTTCTTACAGAAGCCACACCTGTAGGCACCCCCCCATTACCAAAACCCTGCCACACAAACCCAATACACACATGTATCATGCTCCATGTATGAAGTACATAACGCTGTTAACATCTTGTAGAAATGTCACAAGCAGCCCTGAGACAACCCTTACCTGACTGCAGACATTTTCAGCAGAAAAAGCACAACTTAAAATTTCTGTTCCCAGAGGGACCAGATGCATTCAGTGAATATTCTTCTACATAGATGCAGAAGTCTTGTCTAATGGAAATCACCATTAACAACATATTCCACAACTTGAAGGCCACGGGGTTTCTTCTAGAGATATCAACCTTCACTCACCTGTCACCATGTTATCTACGCAAAACCTGAGTTTTCCTCCTCTGATATGAAGAGTTTGATTTTGTGGGTACAGTTGAAATGAGCGATGCTCTGTTCTGGAATATCACGAGTGAACAGTAGCTACTGGAAGGCTGTAGTCCTTACTGGAAAATAGGGCATTGTTTACAAAGGGCAATAGCAATTCTAGCATTAACAGAGAGAAGTGAGTCTTGTATAGAAGAGTACAGGTAGGTTGTGTTAAACATAATAAAATAACGAGGGCTTTTCTGGATATTGTTTAAATGAGAGGGAGGTGGAAAAGCACGAACAAAACTCTAGAAAGATAACATCAAAATGCAGCTATAAAAACATTAAGACACTCATTTCAAGCTAAGAGCAATCCTGCTTTGTTTCTGATACCCCCAGCTGCTCATTCCTATCTGCATCTTTGTTATACACACTGGCTTTGTTACATAGCCTGGTTTCAAAAACACAGTTTGAGAGGGTGGGCAATTGTACACAAGCGCAAGAAGTTTTAAAAGGACTTTCCCACTAATGATCCTGTAAGACTGTGATCTCACATGATTACCATGTGAAATTACTTTAATTTAAGTGTTGACTGGAATTCTTGAAATCCTAAGCAGTGAATTTATTTTCCTGTGATTAAAGAAAGAATTGTGTTTTGGTTCTTTGGAGTATTTTTAATTATTTGTCAATAATTGGGGCAATTGCCCTTAAGATACACGATTTCATGCTTTTTCTGACAGAGATAACCTGCATGGACCCGAATTCTGCTTCAAAGTAAGGTAACAGCTGATACTGCTTCATGTATAAGCTTTTTAAATTCTTGCTTTTGCACACCTGCATATAATACATAAATTTTGTCTCAGAGCATAGTTTTATGAATTAGAACCTATACCTAAATGCACTATAAAGAGTGCTCTAGGAGATGACCTTCAACATTTCATTAGTGCAAAAGTAGTTCTGCATCATCTTCAATGAATAGTTTGTTGATTACAATTTTCAATACATCCTGTAGAACAACTTCACACAGAGCATAAACAGTAACGCTATACATTAAAAAATACGAAATCTTTCTTTATGGATAATTTCAAAGAGAATATGAGGAGCAACTGGTTTTTTCAGTTATGTCCAAATTATATATGCTCCTCAGCTGGTTCAGTTCCATGTAAGTGTGCAAAAAACAGAATCATAGTGCAGACATTTGAATGGAAGCTATATGTGCAATACCAGAACTGGAAAAATTATATGACTCTGTTCCAACTACAACACAGCCATTATTCACAGCCATGGCATATTCATTAACTTTAAATGAATATTCACTTGGCTGTGAGCAGCCAAGTGCCTAACCAGGAGAAGGTAAATGAAATCCAAAAGGTTATTTTCTGTTATGGTGTCCCTTGGCACAACTTTCCAAAAGGACTATATAAATATAATAGCATTTTTATTCCCAACAATGCTAGCATTAATAGGCCTTTGTATAAATGACTTAGAAAAAACTTCATGAAAATGAATACTTAGATGCATCAGGAAAGGTGTTCAGCTACAAAAAGGATGGTTTCTGTCATTATCAGAAACTGATTTTAATTGAAACAGGAAATACTCATGTACCAAAAACATCAGTATTCCTGTCACAAGAGATTCTGTTAGTGGAAGATCAATACAATCTACAATAAACAAATTTTTTTGCTTTATCACATTCTATTTCTCATTGGATATATTTGATTTGTTGACTGGTTTAAACTCACTGTGCTCTGATCCAACATGTAATTTCAAATAACCTTCAAGATAGAGAGCTACCTAGTGCCAAATTAGTTTAGGGACAATATAAATAGTGGGTAAACAAAGTAATGTAATTACTGATAAAATCTCATCTTTAATATGCAATATGTTTGCAGAAAGACAGACTGTCCTGGGAATGTTTTTGTAGTGGTTCTAAACTAGCAAAGAAAACCTTTTCTGAAATATCTCATGACTATTCATGTGAATTTTAGTCAATGTTAAAAAGTTGCTATTGATGTTTCTTGTTTTTATGATTCTGAAGGAAAATGATCAGGACATTGTATATCCCTTGAATATGCACATAAAGATGAGTCACTCACAGTAAGTTTTACATCCTAAAAATGGCCTGCAGCACTGAATTGTTTCAGTCATCGAAGCTCTGAAATACTGGCTGGATTCCAAAGCAACTCAAGTGCCAAAAGACCAAATGGAATTATTTTCAGATTATTATTAAACTCACAAAGCATTTACAATATTCCTGGTTTTTGATCAAGAGCAACTTTGCCTCCCCTGTTAATCCAACAGCTAAAAGTATAGATCTGATGTAGTATATGACCTAATCGGCTGAAAATCTAATTTACTAAAGACTTAATTTGCTTAAAAACTAAAAAGAAAACAATAAATTACAAAATTCCATGACAGGTTAGATCATCTAGTATGCAAAAGCTGAAGAATGGCAAAGGATGAAGTGTGTTCTCTGTGACCAAAGAAACCAGAACATTCTGAAACTGCTTTAGTAGTCAATCTACTTCCAAATAGTGTAGTGGCTACCAGATCAGGAGTTAACCCACTCCTATCACAAGAACTTTACTGAGCTCTGGAAAACAAGGAGCACAAATAAATCATTTAAAGGAGATTTAAGAAATCAGTAGAAAGTAACAAAAATCAGTAATATTGTTACACAGTATTCTGATAGTTGAGTTCTTCTGAAGCTTATGCTGAATACCAGATGCAGCCACAAGTGCATGTTATTATGGGCAGCAATACATTTGTCAGTGACTGAATGGAGAAGAGTCAGTATTTTCACAATATCTTAAAGACTTGCATGTTTTCATAACTAAAAAATTCATATGTTTGTCTTAGGAATCATTACATGGTCTTTTTAATCTGGAGAAGAAAACCTCTAGTTTTACGAAAAAATAATTAACAACTCAACAGCTCTCATCTGGAAGTTCCACAGCTGTATATCCAAATTCAAAAGCGACAATTTAGATATCTGGAAAAGGCATACCTTGAAACTTGGTCCAACCATACTTTTTCCTAACCATAGTCAATGTTATTTGGATCACAACAGCAGAGGAGTACCTTGTTATTCACTGCTCATGATAAATAATGCTGACACTACATGTGTATGTTTGTCATAAATCTGACTTTACAGTCATTTCTAACACAGAGTTTCAAACTGTGAAAATTCTAATATTGTCTCATCATTCCTGAAAAACAGTATTAGTGTATGAGCAATGTAATGTGCTTAGAAAGGCTGTCTCCTGTCTGCAGGCACAGAAGTAATTCAAATACATATCCCAAGTATGTATCATATCACAAGGCTTACAAGACATGGCCAATACCACAGAGTGTCCCATGTGGATGGCAGCTTCTGAAAGTGAAAAAATGTTTCTGACAGGGAGCAAATTCCTGTGAAGAGCTGTCAGGTTCCTTTGCCAAAATTTAGCCTTAAACTAGAACATCATATTGTTCAAAAAAATTTCCCATGTAGGGAATATATAGGAAATATATAGGGTCATATATAAGGAATAGAAATGTCCTTTTGCCTCCAGTTACCACAAAACTCACCCTTCAGTGAGCTGCTGACGTTACCATTATCTCAGTTCTGCTCAATACTAATACTTGTTTCACCACTCTCTTAAACAGACCTGGGACATTATCCTAAATTTAAAAACAGAAAAGTAGCATAAAGTACATACATATGGTGAAATCTCAATGGTAAAAGGGAATTTTTTTATTACAAAGCTTTAGCAGATAGCGCAATCAAGTAAACTGCTATTATAGCAGAATAAACAGTTGAAGTGATAGTGCACAGCTGAGAGGGGGGCAGGGTCTGTACCTGGATCAGCCACTAGAAAATAATTTGTAACGCTACAGTCTCAGACTGATAGACACAAAGCAAGCAAGCAAACAACAAAGATCGGTCACTGAAAGGAAGAAGAGAAAACAAAAACAGAAAAACAGGACCATAAAGTGACAAAACTGTCAGAAAGACTCCAGTAAAAGTAACTCTCATCAGTCTAGAATTACTTACTGCCTACACTGAAGTATATTATTAACAAGATATTAAGAGTATATCACAGAAATAAGCATTAAACTGCACTTTTGTCTGAAGGACATGATGCCCCTGCTCTTGTAAAGTCTGTTGGAGGCTCAGAAACTCAAGAGAGGGCAGTGCTGCCAGTCCTGGCGTCTGCTGCAGACTCGCAGCTTCCCCCAGCACCACACCGTGGGAGAAAGGCAACACTGCACCTTTCCACCGCCAAACTACAGCATGCGACTGCTAGCCTGCATTTCTTTCACTTGCTTGTACCTTCTTATTTCCTCGTGAGGGGCTTCTTCCAAGGCTTTTTCAACAAAAACAAAAAAGATTACATTTCTCCAAAATATATTGATTCAAAACACACTGCCTTCCAACCACAGCCTCTGTTACATGCACCATGTGAATCAGGAGACCCATCCCAGAAACACACCCAAACATACCGGGGGCACCTTGATTATCTTTTTCCCCTCCACTGCCACATCACTCCATGTGTAAGGGCCGGGAGGCTGCCAAGGCCTCCTGTACCACTTCCTATCTACCAGTCAGATCCAGACATGCTGTAAAACTGTGTAAGAAGCCTCACAGATGTCAGTAGCACTCAGTATGGGTGCAAAAGACCAAATCTTTTATACTGAAATGTAACATGCTACCAGAATCTGAACAGTTTATTTTGGAGAGTAATAAATCAACACCCACCCCAGTTCCACCTTGAACTCTCCTACTCATATGCTAAGAAAATTTTTAACTCTCCCTGTCTGTGTCACACTGAAAGGATGCTAGAAAGATCATTGCAGGAGAAATAGAAAATGGTATTTCCACTACATGAGAAATTCAATTATTTGTCCAATATTCTTCACCTCTGCTTTAGTTAGCTTCCAGCAACAGAAATAAAGAAGAGTAACCTCAGTCTTATAGTGAGCTCCTTCAAGAATATTTACATATATCTATATATATATATATATTGTGCGTATAAATATATATGTTGTATATTTGTTGTATATATATAACAACTCACATTACAAGAGAGTAATGGAGTCCTGGATGCTTGTAACATAAGCCATGTCTGGGATAGAGGATACAACTGTGAGATTTGAGACAGACACTGAGACCAAGAAAGAGAGAGCCAAAACATTTAATGCAATAAAGGAGAAGGTAGTTTAAGGCTGCTCATCAAAACTTGATGTTTAATCATAATGGTATCTAATAACTCACATTTGTGTACTCTCTGTCCTAGCTTACTTAGCAAACCTTTTCTTAAAAAAACAGTACCTTAAAATGGGTAAGATAACAAGAAACAGAGTCACAAAGCTCACATATATGCCGAGGTTAAAAAGATGTGCATCTGTGTATTAAACCACAGACATCCTAAGAAACATTTTAAAGGGCAATTAAGGCCTAAAATGTTTATAAGTGACATGTGCTGCAACGAGGCCAGTGCCCAGCAAAATCAAACTCAGCCTACAAATAATGGGAGATCCTGGCAGAATGCTCAATACTAATCTTGCAATACTTTCACCAGAAAGATTCAGAACACGTTGACCTTCAAAACATGCTTTCAAGCTCATCTGTTTGCTGCAGAGTTGAGGGAGATTGACGCATGTGGGTAAATTGAAGGGGAGAGGTCTCTGTAACAGCTGAGATAACCTTCTCGGGTCTCACTGCTATTGTTTTGCTCTGGCGTGGACTTTTTGTTACTGACTAAACAGATAATAACTGTGAGGCTTTTTATACAGACAAGTGCTATTTTATGTTTAAACATTACTAAAAGGGACAGTTTCCAGTAAGGAGCTTTTTGCAGATGAAGTATCACTTGTCTTAATGTATATTATTCTCACAATTGCAGTCATTAGTACAACAAAAGGAACAAAATCATTAAAAAACTAAACAGAAAATATGAACCAAAACACTTAGTAGAGCTGTACTAATGTGGCAGTTGTCAGACAAGACCATCGATGTTAAAGAGTCTCAGTGTTTTTCAGGCAAATTATACCTATTTCGTGCACAATTCCAGAAAATATCACTTGCATCTCACTCCTTTAGCTTTTCCTCCAGCCCGGAGGGGGCCGCGGGCAGCCCCAGCCCAGCGCCAGCGGGTGGCAGCAGCAACCCAGCGACCACGGCAGACGCGCTCCTGCTTTTTTATTCACTGATTGGCATTTTCAACGCGTAGTAAGGCTCGTTTTAAGTCTCCCTCCTTCCATTTGCTTTTGTTTGGTTTTGTTGTCGGTTCCAACGGGAAATGCACAATATGCATGAGTGTTCAGGTGGATTAATTGAAAGATTTCATAATTTTTTTCTTTGACCGAGAAAACTAATCTTGAAATGGTCATGCACAACCATAAAGTACCAGTACTTTGGGTACCACTGATAAGATCACGTTTTCAATTACAAGCCAACATCTTCTGAGAAGAGAGACGCAGCTCCACAAAAAAACTTTTAGGTCACTACTCATTCTGCAAACAAAATACAGAAGCCAGGACTTCTCCACAAGGGATTTGGTGGGAGGGTAGGCTCCAGCTGAGAGGGAAGCTGGAGCCACATACAGATATGTCAGGAGGTTCAGCAGATTCATTAGCCATTATTTCTTAATTTAAAGGTACTAATTAAATACATAGCATATCTCCTTTCACTACAGATACATAAAACTCACAAAATTAAGTATTTTGTTCTTCAAGTTCCAGGAAGTACCTATATACATATATATTTACTTTTAACTTTGACTAATTTTGAAACAGGAAATGTGTGTCATCTGTACACATTTCTACACATTTGTAATCCTTTAATCACTATCAAACTAAACTACTTTACCAGATGCTTCTTTTGCACTGCAAACCTGTCCTGGCCCTTCTTATAAAGACCTGAATTTCTGAATCTAAAACTGACTAATTTTCAATGTATGATTAAAGCTATTTCCTTATATATGAACTTCAAATTAATTGCAACAAACTAAAAAAGTGTGATTATTTTAAAAATGGCATTGTAACTTATTTATTTGAATGTATACTGAAGTTACAGCCAAGACCCCTACTAACTAGCTTGGCAAACCAAAAAAAGCCCAAACGCTAAGCTTCCTCACTCACACTTGGGTACATTTATTCCTGCTCTGTCTCTGCTATTGATCCTCTTCTCAAACACTGTTTTGACTCATTCCCCTAATCCTTAACCAAACCTTCCCAGTCAAAAGAGGCTACAGGTACTCCAGAAAGGAGTCCTCAAAACAGAAATGGGGCTCACCAGTAAGTATAAAAGCCGTAGTCCTCTACTATTCACTAGATCCAGGCTTTTGACTTTGAACATGGATAAGGTACTTAATTCCAGTGGTGAAACACAGTGGGACACAGAAGAACATAAAGACTAGATACAGTTAGAAGACTGGGCGAGAATTTGAGAACAGACCTAGGTGAATGCAGTGAGACACAACGTGTGTAAGAAAGATAGAAATGTGTAGACTAGCATGTTCCTGGGCCTTATGGCACTCATCATTTGGAGGAACAGCCTGAGAAGAAAGAGAGGGTCACCGTGTTTGGCTATCCTTTGGACACTTTGTGTTTGGAGACAAATGAAGAAATACTCACCCATCCACCCGACTGCTGTGTAGGTCCTGTTCACCAGGAGGCCATGCTGGGATTGCACTTTCACCCCACAAATCCTATCATCAGAGGTTGCAAAAAGCCTAGAGATTTGCGGCATAAGAAAAGGTACTGCTTGCAACAGTGGGATTTTCTGTGGGAGATCTGCATCCACCACCTTCTTCTCAGCTACCACTTCTGCAGAGATGTTAAAAGAGCTTCAGCCTCTAAATCTGTCTGCAGGCCTCTCCTTGCCTCCTCCATCTCTACTCCAACAAACTCTTGAGATTATACTGTCCTTCTGTCCCACCGCTTGGTGCTCACCGATGACTGGCTTATCCTCCAACACCATGAACAGTCTGAACAGAAGATTGCCAAAGTTCAGATTGCTAACAGAAGATTGCTAAAGAACAGAAGTTGCTAAAAAGAGCTGATTTATTCTCTTCAAAAGAGTTAGTTTCCCACAGGGTTCCCATGATCCTCTTCAGCTGAACGAGGATGACTCATCACAATATCCATATTCTTGACCCTTGGTGCTGCTTAGCGGATGAATCAAATGCTTCCTGGTTGTAGAGCTGGTCAGCTCTTCTCTGCTCCCTGCAGTAAAGTTGTTCTGCTCAGCCCTAATGGCAGAAGTTCCTGGGGAAAAGGAGCCATTCCACCTCAGCATCAGCCATTAATGAAAAACCTTCAATTGTCCTGCTTTTCTGTGAGCCCTGGGTAGAGGTCAGGCTCATGATCCTGATGTTGAGCTGGCAAGGGCTGATTGCACAGGGAGTGATCAGAGGTAGCAGTTATGAGACAGTGAATCTCTCCACTTGAAGCATTGAGTTTTCTCTCCTCCAGTGGGAGGATGTATTCAGGCAGACTTGGACTCTGGCCTGATTCTTATGACTTTGCTAAATAATCACAATAAGCTGGGAAACACAGAATGCCATGGGCAGTGGCTACAGAAGAGCTGTCAGGCACTAGAATGAGACTTTTGTTTTCTCAGTGATAAGAAAAGGGAAGAAAAATAACAGTCACAGAAAAGTGAATGGAAGAAGTATTTCATTTGAGAGTGAGACCAAAACTGTGATGAAGCACCACAGGATTTCAAGTGTTCATGACTAGCAGACAGAACTGTAAGTTCTTTTTCCTCCATGCCAACTCACTGAACAGTCACTCTTGAACCTGGAATTGCTGGTGGAGAACCCATCCACAGACTTCCAAGAGAACCTATGCAGAGACAGAGGGCATGCAGGGGGAGAGAGACCCAGATTGTACAGAACATTTCAGCAGAAAAAAAACCTCTCTCAAAGAGGAAACTGAAGCCATGATTAATAATGACAATAATCACTGACACAGCTTTTTGCTTTGAGAAGAAATAAAGGGCTTAAAGTTTCATCAGGTTCACTAGAGCAATTCAATGAGAAACTAGGGGGTTTTTTTATTTTTGAAGATGAACCTTTGTATTGTATGCAGTGGAAAGTATATATACAATTATTAAAATAACTGAATTTGTGAATATTTAATTGTAAATTGCTATGAAAAATATAATTACTTTTATGCTGTAAAAGCTTAATCTGGCACTGATTAAATTATTTGTTTCCATTGTTTTTCAACCACATACATAATGAGAAGCCATTCTCTGTGATTTCACAAATTTCACCAAATCTTTTGTAGACTATTGCTCCAAATCACAAGCTTGTTTAACACCCACTGTTAATCATTCTATGATTTCACATTGTATTCATTTCATAGAAGTGAGACTGCCAAATGTTTCAGATATCACACATTAATGGTTCTGACTTGTGGACAGAGTATCAGCAGTGGAAACAAACCCTGAGACTTATTTGTCTATTACACTCTGAAAAGAAATCGTTCCATCTTCTCTGTTCTTGTTGCCATAGTTATAATCTGTTGGTAATTCTACAGATTTTTTTATTAACTAAGATAAACCATAAATATGTGTCAAACTGGAAAACAATTCAACTATTTACATTAGAAATGTAATCCACTTGATTCGATCCTTTAGCTCCAGTACACCAAGTCTGCACAGGGACTTACGGGTCTACAAATATCTAATTAAACAGATAGGAAATGGATAAAAACACTAACAACTGAAAGAAGAGGGGAAAAAGAATCAGAAATTCATGGCTAATAGTAATGAGTTCCTCTACATGTAAGTGTGATGAAAAGGATTTGGCTGAAAGTCAATCACAACTTTCACCCTCAAGTTTTTGACACACAAAGAAACAAAAATGCAAATGCAATGAAATGGACACTGCTGGTCCACATATTCTGGTCTTGAGCAAACTAGACATGTTGGTGACCATTATTTTACTATTCATCCACAAATGTCTGAAAGATGTGACAATATATTCAAAATATATCACTGAAGTTCAGATTTGTTTTAATCAAATGAAGTAAAAATTACTCCAGTTTGGGTGAAGTGCAGCCTTTTTTTTCTGAGCAAAACAGAGAACTGGTAAAAAGTATTTTTGAATACTAATTTCTAATTCTTACAGTTCTGGCTTCTAAGGATAAAAACATAACTTCAAAAATGTTAATCCACAAATCCCTGTACATGCTGGTACTGACAGATGAATTATCTTCTCAAGAACAAACTGTGAAGAATGTGGGAGAAAAGGACATAGCTGTATAATTGTATGATATTTAAGGATACACAGAAAATCCTCACCTTGAGCTTTCCTACCTTTCTCACCACAAATCTAAGAATGACAAGCCCTATAGCAAGTTGAGGCTAGATTTTGAAACCTACGTGAGACTGGGTCAGTGCTCATTTCCCATACTCATCCAGTCATTTTGTGCCACATTTGCACATTATTAGACAGGGACAGGAGGATATGGAGGAAGTACAAGAGCAGAGGTAAGTAATTAGTCAGCTTCCTTTTCATCAGGGGGCAATTTCAATGACTGAGTATCAAGCAAAGATTTATTGTATTTCTTTGCCAAGTTTGATGACAGCTTGTTATAGCTACTGGGAAACCTTCCTTCAAACAAAACAGTTTTAAATTATGTACTATTTAAGAGGAAGAGCACCTTTTCATAAGATCTAACATATCTTAAATTTCTGTTGCTTTGTATTTGTGGTATGTGGGAATACACTTAAGATTCAACAGAATCTCAAGCAAATTGTCATAAACAAGAAATATTCCCACAATTAGCACTCCTGTCTTCTCTTCATACAGAGCTTTCCTTCTCAGAGTCTCTGAAAAATTTCATTGATGCCAATCCCTTTTTTCAGGGCACAGACACTAAACAAAGGAGAGCCCAGTCTCTTTATTTTGACTTCCACCCAAACAAATGTCTGTAAATGACAGAAGTATGATAATCAAAAAAAAAAAAAAGCTCACTATCCTTTCCTGTTCCACAACAGAGCATCACAGAAGTCTCTGCATCATGAACTTGCACACTTTTGATTTTCTGCTGATGACTGTTAATGATTTAAATGGAATATTTAATATCATTTAATGTATTTTAACAAATTTTCTTATTATAACTACACTATCCATTCTTGAAAGAGTATCTGCTAAACTATGATAAATAGATGATCATAACTATGACAATATGAGAGGATGTGGAGCCTTCCAAAGAGGTTTGGCAGTCCAAAAAAGTTTCTATTGGTCTTGAGTGGTCTTCACAATGCTTGGCAGAATAGAGGCTCATAAAATCCATCTGACCTCTTCCTTATGACAAGCATTACAAAAGATGAATGGTTTGGGATCCATCTTGTTTGCAATATATTGTGCAGTAGTATCAGATAAAGCAATGTGTGACCTTAAAGCAAGACTCATGTTTCACTTTTGCACTGCAGGAGAACATTTAACCTTTCAATACTATTGGATATAAATGACTGTATAATGGTGGATCACTGCTAGCAAGCAGTGTTGCTAATATGTTAACCTTCAGATTCTGAAGACGGCATTGGACTAACAGTCTACAGAAAACTGAATCTGTCTCTCAAATAACTTCTTCCATGTCTACAAGCAGAACTGAACTCCTAGTCATCAAGAGTTTATTTCTCTCCCAAGCATTTGGCCACAGCAACAGACATTCTCTGTCACATCCAGAAAGTGGCCTGAACCTTTAGCAGGCTTAGGAACTGGGCATGGAATCAGTGCTGGAAACTGCTAAACAGCGATGAGGTTTGGATACTGCACAGAAAGGCATCCATTACTAGAAATGTTCTACTAGAGACACATTTATATCCCTCTGTAGGGGTTCTGGCAACCCTGGACAGAGCCCTCCTGATGGTGCTGTGGGCAGGCTCCACTGATGCTGATTCCCCTTTCTCACACAAGCTGTCTTTAACCTGAGCCACAACTTGTCATGTGTCCCACATGAGCTATGGATTGTGCCTGTGCCTGGCCACCAGCCCCATGGACACATGGGCTGCCTCTCCGGCCTGCCCTTAGCTCTGCCTCATCCCTATGGACTTGCCTGGTGATTGCTGGGCAGTACCTTAACCCTGGATGCCTGACCAGCCCTGCCCTGCCCACCATGCCCAGACACCACAGTCCTGCTCCCTGGTTGTCCAGGCACTTTCCTCTGCTGGGCCTGCTCCCCTCCCCTGTGCTGACACACACCAGCCTGGTTGCACCTATCTGAGGAATACATCCACCCTGAGTCATGGCACAGGGGGTGAGCCACAGCAGTACAGCACAGTCAAAGGAGCACTATTAAGGTTACCACCATTTTCAGTCACCATCTCACTCTGTGGAAAATAAAATATCCCACATTTTGAGATGGAATGGAAGCTCTCAGAGATTTGGGTTTTTTTACCAGATCAGTACGAGGAGACCCTTCAAGAATCATAGAGGGGCTTGAGTTGGAAGGGACCCTAAAGATTATCTAGTTCTAACCCCTGCCCACGGGCAGGGATGCCATCTACTAAATCAGGTTGCTCAGAGCCCCATCCAACCTAGCCCTGAACACCTTCAGGAAAGGGGCATCCACAGCTTCTCTGGGCAACCTGTTTCAGTGCCTCACCACCCTCACAGTAAAGAATTTTTTCCTAACATCTAATCTAAATCTCTCATCTTATAGTTTAGAACTGTTCTCCTTTGCCCTGTCACTATCTGCCCATATAAAAAATCACTCTCCCTCTTTTTCCTAAGTCTCCTTTAAGTAGCAGAAGGCTGCAATGAGGCCTCCCAGGAGCCCTCTCTTTTCCAAGGTGCCATTCTTTTTTTTCTGAGACTCGGTGTGCTTGGGGAGAATCAACACATCCAGCTTCTTTGAGAAATGTTTCTAGGACTATAAGGGGTCAAAGAGGCTCAGAGGAACAGGCAAACCATGAGACACTTTATTCTTATCAAGTAACAGTCAGAACCAGGTGTCCAGCCTGAGAATGCCCAGAAGGTGCAGTTCAGAGAGTTACCTGGGTATCTTGGAAATCAGTTACATAAATTGCCTGTGTGGAAGATATTGTCCAATGAACAGAGGAGGTTCACTGGCACAGAGCAAAGCTTTTGGCAGAATAAAGTGTTCCTGGTCATGCTGCAACAGGAATGTACATATTTTCTTTGATCAGGCTATTTTTTTAATAATACAACCTATTTTCTGAGCTATTCTCTTGAAGTTTAAAAGGAGCTAAAACCACAGGTCAAGTGAAACCATGGCCCTGATTTCCTACATAAAGCTTTTCATTGCAATTTGATGTGATTTTTCAATTTTGAATTATTATTACAGACTATCAAAAACCTTTAGGAAAATTACTTTCTCTTCTGCATGTAGCAAGGATCTGCTTAAACTCTAGTAGGAGAATTAAGCGTTCAGTTAATGTTTACTCTTAGACTGATTCTTAAACTAAAAAGTATATTATTGGCTATGTTAATATATAAAAATTTCTAAACATGCAATAGCTATGAGATGAGCAAGCTTGAAGACATAAATTTGGATGAAAAATATCTATAAAACATCTCAGCAACTCTAAAGAAAATGACGCAGTTTTAAGAACAGCTTACATTAAATAAAGCAGAACATGACGTAGATGTTACCAATAGCTTTACAAAACATTCAGGTTTTCCTTAGTATTGAAGGTTTGGTACTTTGGATCAAGAATTTCCAATGTTTTATTCATGGTAAGACTCTGTATGGATGAGAAGTCAGACAAGGGGCTGCAATAACAAAATTTAAAGTGGAGCATCACCATGGTTCTGGTTAACTCTGGAAGAGGTATTGCTGCATTTTTTGATGTCATAAAGACAAGTAAGAAAGGCTGGAGAAGCACCTGAAACCTGGAAGGTACATGTCCCATTTCAGGATGGTATCTCTCATCAGATCCAGTGCTTCTGTCCTGGAAGGAACCAGACAATAACAAGAGCCCAGCACTGTCTTGGTTCTGTCCTGACCATGTTCATAGTTAAAGTTTTGAAGAAATTCTGTTCCAAGATCCCCTGCTCAGTAGGTCCACTAAAAATACTATAATGAGATTATTATATCCTTCAGTTAAAAGTCCTAAAAGGTCATCTTCTATGCCATAAAATAGGCTACAAGGCATAGTTTTTCAAAGACTCTGAACTAACATTGACATGGTATCTCCAAAAATGCTTTCTGAAGAGAGAATTTCCTCTTTTACCAGTTTTGTAAGTTTTCTAAAATGTACAGCTTCCTATTAAAAACTGATAACAGGTAACAACTAAAGCCTATTTGTATCCTCTAAAAATATTAATAAGAAAATACGCAGAAAGTTAGAATAATATATATAAAACAGTTAGTTTGATAGCTTGACAGCAACTGTATATCTCAGAAACCAAACATTGTTATGCATTAGGTGACTATGATCCCTTTTCTTCTCTATTAAGATTTATCTGTTGTCTCAAGTAACCAGAAAGAACTGAAGGAGTAACAAATGGTGCTATTAATAAACAATTGTCCATACAGATTGAGTTTATAGATCTTTCTGTATTGTCTCTTCCCTCTCACGTTATTCTCTGATTCTATTAGCAAGTCAACTTTTGCACTTGTTAGTGTGTGGAAAAGATTATATGCATAAACCAATTAGAGGATTGGAAGTGCTTTCCTCCTATAAGCTAGAAAACTAGTTTACTCGTGGTGAATGAGCTAATTGAGTACTAGCAAGCTGGCAAGCTTTTTATATACCACCACAGACAACTAGAACAGTCAGGCAGAGAATCTAATCTATTACATAAGCATTACACAAGGACATTAACTGGCTCTTTCCTGCAGCAATGCCAAATTTAATTCAGATATGCTCTGGGTTTCATTACATCACATCTTGTGTATGCAGTTAATATGCAAGACATAACTGGCACAGGTTATGTGTAAGAGCTTATGCCAAAGAATGCATATTTCTGAAGAAGCTGTCAAGCTAAAAGCTAACATTGTAGTTCCACTGCATTTGCTTGAGATGAAAAAAACATACTATGATTACAGGGTTTTCTCCATTAAATCTTTATCAGATTAAGGATTTACCTGAACATTTCAAAAAGCAAATACTCTTCTAGAAATTGATGAGCCTGAAAAGATCAAGCAATCTAGTTTAGAATGGAGCTTATTGTCAGAGATCAGCTGATGTACAAAGCCCACACTTAACTCCTGCCCGAAGTGAATCCTTCTGTGATACGTCACTAGTATATTAACAAGTAGCTCTTGTACAAATGTACCCCTGCTAACCTCTGCTAAATCCTGCTTATCCCTAGAACATGTCCCTGATGACAAGGTTGAGCAGCTGGACAAATTATGCCTCTCTCCATTTAAATGGAAAGGTTTTCAAAGAAATAATCAAACAGTAAGGTGAACTGCACTTAGTGGGCATATTTTTCTGAAATTTATGGGATAAAATCATAAATCTGTCAATGTCAAAAGCACAGCTTGCTTGACAGAAACAATAGCAGTGGGCATGGCAGATTGACAGATTCAAAGGCAGATTAAGAGGAGAGATGAGAGGAAGCAGCCTCTGAACATGGGTATGATGTCAATGAAATATATAAATTTTCCATCACCTTCACTTTGGCTTTCCAAGGTCCTGATTCCTTAGGAGTTGTACATAAATTGTGTACTCATGCTTTAAGTGAGACAAAAAATACAGAATGGGAGTGGAAATAACAACTGGGCTCTGCATTTGCCTTTCTTCCTTTCTGTCATATGTTTTCAACCCAAGTTTTTTACCAGACTTCTATAGAAAAATTGAATACATTAATTGTGAAGAATGTGTTGTCCAGGGTGAACATCACAGAGCATTGAAGTGGGAAAAAAGTTCCTGTATTCATTCTAACTGAGTCTCTAATCTTGAACTTCTGATCTTCATTTGTTGGAAATCAGATAAGGATCTAAGATACACAAGACTTTCTAGCAAAAGGAAATGGGAGAAAAATCAGGCAAGTCAGAGATCTAATTTAGCTAGAGAAGCCCTAGAACTTAAAACAGCAATAGAAGCACAACAGGCCTAAAAGCACAGAAAGATCAAAGAAAGAGCACCGCAGTGAGTCCAGGATGAAACAAGCAGTGAACATAGGCATATTGTCAAGGCAGACTCAGCAATAGGCATCAGTCCAATTATTTAAAGAGGGACACCAATTTGGTCAAAGGCAGCAACAATGAAATGGCCACATGTTAGCTACCCTCTTTTTTGACAGATTATCATGCTGAATAAGCATATGTGATCCTAGGGATTACATCTAGTTTAGATTAACAAGAGACAAAGAAATCCCCTGGTGTATCTAAAGGGCTGTGCATGAGAGGACATCTACTCCAGAAGTCTTACACCTGCTTACATAAAATTATTCTATAAAATATGCCATACCACAGTGCGATTTTTGAGAATGCACAATCTCACTCGCACAGCAAAATAAAGGTGAATCAGCAAATAATTTTAAAACAGGCCTCTACTGTCTAATCCTGCACTGTGAATATGGGAGATGAAAAAAGTATTAACAGAAACAAGATAGCACATGGGGCTAAGACATAAGCAATTATTAGAAAAATTCCAAATAATCTAGTACATTAGAGATAGCTAAGACCATTGTTCTCAAAGTCCCTCTATAAAAACAGATATCTTTGAAGGATGCTCAAATACAAGACAAAAAATATTGCAGAATGTCTAGAAAAAAATATCTTCCTAAACCAGTATGAACAAAAGGATCCAGAAAGGACACTGTAGCGTGTAATGAAGAAACAAAATAAAAGAAAAAAAAAACCAACCCCAACAGTATTACAAACAGTGACAGGTAATGGTTTTGTCCACTGTACCAGATATGCCTTCAAAAAACAGGGCACACTGCAGTCTGCTTATGTAAGCATCCCACAGAAGTGACTTTTCAGGAATAAGTCTTAAAATGTATATTGCATGTTCCTTCAGCCATGAGGGGTGATCAGCAAGAACTAACTATGCCTCTTGGGAAAAATACAAACTAGATGCCAAAGCAAAACTGACTGTAGAACTGTGAGATCGGAATCTTTCCACAGGAAAATAAAAGCACCAAGACAAAGCAGATAATAAAACTGCCGACTCTATCCATTAAGCTTGAAATTACAAATCTGGATGTTCTACAGTTAGAACATGCTATCCCAAGAGATCCATATATAGTGTTCTTTACCTGAATGCTGAACATTCAAAATGCTAAGCAGTATTACAAGGAGAGAATCTGTGGAGATAAGTCTTAAAAGGAGAATATTTCCAAAATTACTCTTAAGTCTGCAGAGGAGGAATTAAAGCAACACTTTTTGTCCTGTCATCACAAAACAATGACTCTCTTTTCTCTTTCCTCTTTCCTTTTCTTTCTTCTTCTGCTAGAGCAAATACAGAAATTAGCCACATGAAACAGATACACTTCTTAAGAGGTAAATCAAATTAGGGATATGGAAACACAGTAATAGTCACAACAGCAAACTGTAAGATTCTGGATGGTATTGAATCAAAGGTAGATAGCCTTTCAGAAACATAAAGCAATGCTTGTACATTATGCCAGCTCAGAACTTATTTTAAAAAAATCCTCCAGTATAATTGCAGAATTCCAGCTGATTCCTTACACTACCAACTTTGTATTACAATTTTCTAGTGTGAGAACGTCCAGCAACATTCCTTAACAGCACTCTTCAAAACACAGCAGCTCTGAGCACAAGCAGAATAAAGGAGTTGAACTAGCCTTGCACATGTTTTAGGCAAATCCTGGTAGGCACTGACTTTCATATAGGGATTGACCTTAAACTACCAGCTGCTGTTCCATATTCAAAATCCTAGGTGTCTCACAACATGAGATAAAACATTTTTGTAGCAGATAAGCTTGCATCTCCCAGCTGTTTATTGTATCAAATAACCTCATCATGGTGATAAATTCCCCACTTCTGTGCCTGCAGTCACTTTGCAAGAGATGGAATAGAATAGAATTGCTCATGGAAGACATGACAAATCTGTTATTTATATTATTTTGGTACTATAAGAAGAGCAGATGGAATACTGAGCTAAATTGTAAACTACTGAAAAAAAAAAAAAAGGCAGGACAAAGATAATGATCAGAATAGGACAGAATAGGATGTAAAAATTTCAGAACCCATTCTGAAAATACATGGACCAATTCCTTGGCAAAATTCTACACTCCAAGAAGCAACCTAAAGGCTCAAAACAGTAAGAAAGAATTTGGAGGCTTGACGGTTTTGCTCTCACAAGAGTAAGTGCAATGAATTCTTACTAGCATTTTCACAAACAAGCCATAGTAATAACAAAAAATGTATCTTCTCTATCTGGCCAGCACAGCTAATTTTCATATTTATTTTTTTTAATTTCTGCAGTAATCAGGCCATTCAACACTGTTGACAATGTAGTGCTGATATGAAACTCATTTTTTCTAGCCTTCAATCACAAGAGGAAAAAGCTTTTTACAGTTTTCTTCAATTTTTCTCTTAGACCTTTGATTTTACATACACCACATTCAATCGCACAACTTCTATATTCAGTATACTCAAAACAGGATTATTTATAAAGCCTCATCATTTCATTCTCTCTGATTGCCTTTCCACCTAGATTCTTGTCTGATTTACCCACACTGAAAAAGAGAATAAATACTTATGCTCAAGGGAAAGACTAAAAAACCCCCAAATGTCTGAGTAGCAGGAATGACTTTGTCCTCCTTGATTAGCAAGCAAATGGAAATTAGCTATCAGAATATGCATTGTTTTGAGGCATCTTCTGACAGATTTTCAATTTCTCTCCCTCTCTGCCATGGTTAGTTTGGCAGGTAATATCTCACTTGCCCTCATAACCCACCAGTATGTCCTACAGATCCACTTCTAAAAAGGTAATATGGAACTGAATGGAGTAAGGGAGGTGGCCTCACACGTTCCTGTTGGTCTATCTACAGCCTTGAAAAGCCAGAAGACACTAAATAATCTTGAAGGACAAAGTTTTAAGCAATATTCCCAAACCTTTGCAAGGCTGCTAGTTTTGTGTCACTCTTCAGAGTTTCACTTATAAAAGAAACATAGCCACTAACTGGGAATATTAGACTTCTTTTTAATCAAGTCAATTGCAATGTAGCTTTGTTCTAATAGGAGGAGACTACGAAAACAGGAAAAACATTAATTCATTGCAAACACAATAGTTTGTACACACATCCCAAACACTCCTCTTAGTCCCCAAAGCCTCACTGCCTGCAATGCTCTAGAGGATTTCTACTTACTCCTCTTCCATGCATCCTCCCATTCACTGGCCACAAGACAAATTTCAATTTAATCTCCATAAAATAACTGGGATGTTTTGAAAAATCCAGGATCTAGAGATTTCATCATTTAAGTGTCTCTCAAATAAAATGAGTAAGACAGCTTTCCTACCAAATCTATTATCTGAGCTTTGCAACCACAGGCAAACAATATAGCAACAATTTATATCCACAGAAAGATGATGGAGAAAATCATCCTGGAAACCATTTTCAAACACATGAAGGGAAAAAAGGAAATTGGGAGCAATCAGTATGGGTTTGCAGAGGGGAAATCATGCTTTAGCAATCTGATAACCTTCAACAAGGTGAGTAGCCTGTTGGATGAGTGGAGAGAGCAGTTAAAGCTGTCTACCTCAACCTGAGTTAAGGCAGACCCTGTAACATCCTCAAAGACAAGCTGACAAATTAAAGGCTAGATAATTACAGATTGAAAATTGACTGAATGGCCAGACTTGGTGGGTGGTGACCAGCAGCACAAAGTCCAATTGGAGGCAAGTCACAAGTGGTGTAATCCAGGGATCATTACTGGGGTTAATACTGTTTAACAGCTTCACTAATGACCTGAAATGATGTGACAGAGTGCACCTCAGCAAGTTCACAGATGATGCAAAACTGGGAGGAGCAGCTGGAACACCACATCATTGTGCTACCATGTGGGACCTTGACGAGCTGGAGAATGGGTCAAGAGGAACCTCATGAATTTTAACAAGGGGAAATGCAAAGTCCTGAAGAGAACTGTGGAGAAGAATAAACACAGGCACCATATACACTGGGGACTGACCTGCTGGAAAGAAGCTCTGCAGAGAAGCCATTGGGATCCTGGTGGACAACAAGCTGATCACAAACCAGCAATGCACCTTCAGAGTGCCAACATCATTGTGGTTGATATGAAGTGCAATGACCATAGGTCAAAGAAAGTGATCCTCCCCCTCCATTCAGCACTCGTGACCACAGTTTGGAGCACTGCATGACCAGGACTGGACTGCCCAGTACAAGAGAGACATGGACTTAATGGAGTGAGTCCAGCACAGAGATGATTAAGGGACTGAAGCATCTGTTGTATGAGGAGAGGCTGAGACTCCTCAGCCTAGAGAAGAGAAAGCTCAGGCTCCTCAATGGGTGTAATGGATTGAGCAAGGGTATAGCTCAGAGCATCATTCATACTCATCACAGGGGAAGTTGGACTAGATGGCCTTTACAGGTCCCTTCCAATCCAATTTGTTCTATCATTCAACAAATATTTGAGGCAAGGGAACAAGAATGAAAGAAACAGACTTTCCAGTAGTACCCAGCAACAGGTCAAGTGGCAATGGGCACAGTGAAAGCACAGGCAAGTCCATCTGAACACAAGACAACACTTCTTTATTGGTGAGTGTGGTCAAACACTGGCATAGGTTGCCCAGAGGGGCTCTGGAATCTCCACTTGTGGAGATATTAAAACTTTGACAGCTATGGTCCTGGGCAACTGGTTCTAGCTGACGCTGCTTGAGCATGGGGATTAGTCTAGATGATTCCAACCTACCTATCTGACATACAGATACGAATGAGTAAGTGAAGTTGAACAGTCAAGGATACCCTAAAAGCAGAATTTGTTCCTCAAATGTATTCAGATAAACCTCAGGGTTATTGCCCCTGCTTATATTAAAAGGAGATTGGTAAGGATGTGCTTTGAAGAGTTCTATTACTGAGTGGATGATTATATAAGTTGCATACTGTACTACTGCATTTTTAATAGGCAACACACTGTCGACAACATCTTTTTAGACAACAGACTATAATCCTCAGGCAAGATAAAATCTGCTGTTTCCACCAAGTTTCTGCAGGCATTGTGAAGCAAGCTGACTTGGAAAGTGCTGCCTAGCGCCTAGAGGAAGATAATTCTTACAGCTTGCTTCACAGGTCTGGTAGGAAGTCAGCTGAAACTTGGGAGGAGCCAGAAGCTGATGATTTGCTGGTTGGTGTTATCGTGTTCCTTTCCTTTATGCTTAATGCCTCATCAGCAAGGCAGCAGGCTGTAAAACTCATACCCAGCTTCTTTTCCATGCCTTTGAGAACTATAGGTTTGATACTGTGGGTTCTGACAAGATTGAAAAAAAAAACCCAGGAAAATGCTTGATATTTTAACTCCAAAATGTTATGTCTGCATAATCTAGAGTATGAATTTATAAAAGGCCAGCTGTTATATGTTATGCAACTCTTACCCAACAGTTCACTGAATTTAAGGAATTTTGCACCCAGTATGGGAATATAAACTGAGACGTACCCATACAGGCAGAGCAGCCCATACCCTACATTATCATGTATAATTTAATTAAACAAATAATTGCTGCCAGAATGTTGCAATACTTGTCAGATCACTCATCGTCTGCTGTTTTATCAGCAATAGTATAAAAATTAGCCAACAACCATTATTACTTGTGGATGTTTAGGAGCAGGTTAATTTCAACCAATTAAGAGGGATTGCATAATTAAAATATTTATAGATGTGAAGGAATCCTGATGCTTCAAAAATTCTAAAGTGATGTTCATGGGAAATGTAAGAGATTGTACATGCAAGTGATGAGGTATTATCTTTGTACACAAAAATTGAGCTGAAAAGCTAAAGATTATGTAAATGGATTAGGAAAGCTGTAGATTCCTCTCCCTCTGCTTTGTCTGCAGATTTTATAGTGCCTTGATGTTACAGCAATAAAGCAGGATGACTGTGTTTAGCCTACTTACCTTCTCTTGCAAGGACAAATCTTTTTTAACCATCTCTGCACAAGGCAGAACAGCACAGCAAGGTATCAACATAAGGGTTGGATGATTTAACACAAACTGTGTCATCTGGCAGGAACTTCCAGGATCTGAACTTTCCGCACTTTTCACGTTTGACATGGCAGGGAACATACTGCCCTATTCTCAAAAACTCATTTAACTTTTTAATGGAATGCCAAAAGCAGAACAAGCTGCTAACCACAGTTTTAAAACCACATCACTTACAAAGTGATGTAACATGAATTCCACCTGACTTAATATTCACAATATACAGGAAGACTTTTTATATTGTCTGCTTTTAAAGCAATACAGTATTTTTAGGTTACAATAGTTCTCTACATGCACAACACATCCTAGAAGAAACAGTATAAAACAACATATGCACCAGGCTCTGTAACATGCTACTCCACGCTCTGAAGTATGTTACCTACTAAGAAACAGACTTTAATGGCAAAATACCATTGTAAAATGGTGACAGAGAGAGGGTGATAAGAAACACAGAGTGAGAGACAGAATTTCTTCATAATTACTTTCACTGAAAAACATGCAAAGACATCAACAAAGTAATATTGATTGCAGTATCGCTAATTCACTTATATCGCAACATAACTAATTTGATATCATGATATCACTATTAGGTTGCCCAGAGAAATTCTGGATGTCCCATCCCTGGAGGTGTTCAAGACCAGGTTGGACGTGGTCTTTGAGCAACCTGGTCTAGTATGGAGTGTCCCTGCTCATGGCAGCGGCATTGGAAATAGATAATACCTAAGGTCTCTTCCAGCTCAAACCATTCTATGATTCCGTGATTGTAATTCCCCCATGATTTTTACTCCAAGTCCATTCATGTTTTACCACCACAACCTGAAGGAGATGGTAGTAAAAAAACATATGAGGAGGAAATCAACAGCTCCTAAGCACACAGGGCTGGGTGCTAGGGAAAGGGCATAGTGGCACGAGCCAAGCAATGGCAGCTCGACAAGTTTTAAAGCATTCTATTTGGAAAAATGATGCCATGGTTTTGCCTTCTGATTATTTCTTTACTCTCAGCTTTGTTTCAAACTAATTTCTTTAGTGAATTATTAAGAAAGCTTGCTTAGTGGGTAATGTCGCAATCATAAAACCTCTTGCCTTTCACACATAGGTAAGATAAGATGCTGTCATTGAGTAATCCTTCACCATATATAACTGCCACTAAACTTACTGCTATATCTGCAATGTGCAAAGGAATGTTTATTACTTGAGTACAAACAGTTCAGCAGAGCTAGGCACCACTGAGAAGATGAGACATTTAATTAGAAGCGATGTTTTCGGATAAAACATAAATTCACCTGCTGATTGCTCTACCACCAACTAAAAGGCATGTCTACCATGCAGGAAAGTGATAGGAGCTGAGAGCATTACAGCCCACGCAGCCACTGTACTTTATCTGCTCTCAGATCAAGAAAGGTAAACTATAACATCCAAAGGTCTCTCTATACACACTAAAGGTTATTTTTGCCAGGGTCAATTAAACTTCATGAGCATCTCTGCTGCTAGAGCTGAAGCAGTTCAGATCATGAACTGGTTTATTTCAAGATAATTTAGCTTCCACATAGTACATTGCCTTCTGGGGTAAGTTAAAAAGCAGATAATAATAACAGTCACACACCCTCAGCCTATGCACAGCACTTAGTGAAAATGCCAGCAGTTAGTTACTATAGATACACAAAGCAAACCATTTCCACATCTGAAAAGCACTCAAGCCGCAGCCCACTGCAGTAAGACTGTGATGTGGCTCACCTACAAGAGATATTAGAGTGGCATGAGTGAAATGGTGGAAAACACACTCTGCATTAGCACAGGCTAATCCAACATAAACATATCCTCACTGCAGATGCACTGCATTCCATTCCTTCAGAGTCTGATGGATGTTAGTGTTGCATGAACACTAATAACTTATCACAACTATACACTTGGCCAACATTCCTTCCCTTTCCTCTTTTGGTGACTGATTCAAACTGAGGCAAACTACTGGAACTGAATGTTACACAATGACACAACACTACCTTGGGTTATTTCTTTGCAAGAGAGATCTACATCTTTGGCCACTACACAATGGAGTGCTAGAACAGTGCCCTGTCAGGACTTCTGTTACAGTTCTGCACACAATGTGGTTTTTACATCACGTCCACTCTGTATCACACAGGGAAGGATTTCATGGACATTATCACAAAATACAAAGCTAATTTTGCAGCTCTTTGTCATCTCTTGTAGTTTCGTACTCAATTTCTTTAAGCTATTCTTCTAATGAGGGAAGCATGCATCTTAGAAACTATGCCAAGAAAATTCTCCTTAGGAAGAGCCTGAAGTAATTTACAATGTGTGCAAACTGTGCTGAATGTTTCTAATGCCCAGGCAAGATAGCTATAATAGCCATATTTAAAGACTGTGACAACTGCTTAACTTTGCCAGTATCAGCATAGGCCAACCTTGACTGGAAGGCAAAGACATTCTAGATTTGTAATATTTACCTCTCTAAGTATGAGCTTAGTCAGTAAATCTAGATTTGAACATTTTAAGTTAAAAAAAAAAGGCAGGGTGGGGCAAAATTTCACTGCTAAGAAGCCAGCAGGTACATTTAAACAAGGTATGTAAATACATTATTCCGCACTAATTGTTACATTTCCAAGTGACTTCAGTATTTTACTGTAAAAGACATGAATAATGAATTATCTCAGGTTGAAATGTAATATAAATAGGAGTATATCAGTGTATATTGTAATTCAAAATTCCTAAACTACGCAGTAACTCCTTATTTTTCTTTCATCTTTTCCTCTCTAGAGTTTTATAAAGCCTCTTCAGAAACAGTTTTGTGATTGTGTTTATTCTGTCTGTTGAAGAAACTGTCCAGTCATTAACAGCTGGGTTTGTTGAGGTAACACTGACAACATGACATTTGACACTAGAGAATAACTGTAAATTTGAACCACACTATGACAGAAATGCAGATGCAGATACAGGAAGTATGAATAGGACAGACAAATGATTAATAATTAATTAGGCTAATAATATTATCCTAAGTGACCCAGACCATTTAGCTGTCAGTGAAATTCATGGTATTTATCACAGAGATATAACTATCAATGAAATTAGCTGATCATTTTTGATTAACCAGACATAGCATCAATGAAATACTAAAATAATATGTAAATGGCGCTTAGAATTTATGTTAAAAAGTTCTGCCAGATAAAATATATCAGCACTACACTACTAGTCTGTAAATAATTCTTAACATTGATATTAAAAAGTTATGCCAGTGCTATGCCTGCCACACTGTTCTAAGTGTCTTCTGTAACAAGCAAGGAAATTCATAGTTTCATTTAATAGTGTAGCATGCCCTGAGGAGAGAAAAAGTATTTTCAATAAAGAGAAAACATCTGCAAAGACACTTATTTATAGAGGCTTGTGATAAACAGACTCATGTGCTCATTAAGTTAAAAAAATCCAAACATTCTTTCCTGATGAATTAACTAAGCTACCACATATCATAACTTAATAAATCTGTGTTTCAAGATTTCTTATTTATGTATTTGTTTGGCTTTGCTTTCCTTTTATGTATCGACCTTCTCGGTGCTGTAACACAATTCACTATTCTGGTTTGAAAAACAGTCGGACATGTTCACAATTTCCAGCACAAGTAAATTAAGCTTCATTAACAAGTAGACTTTCCTCTGTATAGTACTTTAAATCAAAGATTACAAAGGTTATCATGAGGATAATCTAGATAGTCAAAAGATGGAAGATCAACAAATTGATTTTATTTTATTTTACAAGTATCATGGCTGAGATCCAGTTCTCCTACTTTGAAAGCTATTCTGAGTCTACAACACAGTAGACATTTTGGAGAAGTTACAACAAACTAAAAATATGAATTCTTTTTACTGAATTTTATACCTTACAAAAAGGTTCTGTTTCAAAATTTTTTTCACCAAAAGTTATTTCAGAAAACAAGTTGCAAAACTAGAGTAACTAAAGAAATATGCTTTTTCCTTTGGCTTTTTTGGACACTGAATATGCTGTCACAAGGCAACCGACTAAGGAACAACTATCAGGGTCACACATGTTTGCAGATGTAACATTTAGAATTATAGGCAGTAAAAAAATTAGAAGAATTCAATAAAAATTAAGGTAGATAATTCTTAGTCAGAAGAATAGGAAAAAATTCTCACATGTTTGGACTTCTGCTAGGAGTCAGTTTCTCAAGGAATACAATTGCAGCTCTCATCCTATGATGTTTATAGCTCAAAAGCTGAGTTACTCCCAGTAGAGCACAGCCTTGTATAGCAGAGAGGGGAACTGCAGGGCCCAAAGACCATTCTATCTTCCATGACTATAGCACAGAGTTATGGGGTGTGAGCTCCCATAAGTCTCCCAGGTTTAACAAAGAGTCAGAATCAAGCGTTACAGAAACCCCAGTTCTTTCAACACATTCCTCCTTCAGCCACACTACAGCCTTGGTGAATGCAGATCGCTCAACAGGAAAGTAAGGCAGGCTTGGTGGGACAAGTATTATCTTCTACACCTGGCATAGGTGAGGGAAAAAAAGATAAGTTTAGGGTACACCATTATTTGTTCTGGTTTGAAAGGATGAATAAAGATTTGAACAAATAGATCTCAGTTTATTTTACTTATTTTTTAAAATTGCACAATTTGAAAGAAAAATGCGATTCCCCTGTGGCAGGAGCGCTAATGAGGTAATTAATATGGCAAAGAACGACACAGAAAAACAGAACTGCTACTGGTAATATTAGAGATTCTTGTGAAAGACAAACAAAGAAATTATGTGGAAATGATTAAAGATGTTCCAAAGAAATTAAACACTTTTAAATAACCATCATGGAATTCAAATGTCATGAGACACAAAAAATTATTACTGTTTCCAAGAAAATATCAAGAGAAATAATTTCCTTGGTAATTCCATTCCAGATGAAAGAGTGATATATTAACACTGAAGAATTGTACAATAACTGAGCCCTGAAACCACTCAGTAAATCATTTAACAGAGTCTGGCAAATAGTATCAGGAAATGCGTAAAAAAGTCTCTCCCCTTCAAGGCCCAAATCACTGTATATGAGTCTGAGATACTAAAAAATTCTTTGTGTTCGCTTTATTTATTATAAAGGAGAACTATTCCAAATTTGATTTAGTTTCAAGTTACTAAAACTTTTCCTAGATTTTAAATTTATATCTTGTAATGTTCCTGTTTTGTTATTTATTTTTCCCAGAGTTAAACAGGTGATCACATACCCAGCTTCAGGAGCTGGCACATAAATGCAAGGTGCAGCAGGAAATGACATAAGTAGTTCATTAGGTAATCTCTGATCCTCTACTCTATCAGGGTCAGATATTTCTACTAAAAGAATATTTCAGAAACCAGAACTCTTCAGATGAGACTGAAATTCTTGTCCTAATAACTTCAGTAAGTTTTAATGAGTTCTTGGCAGAGATGTCCATTTTAGTATCAAGAATCTCATGTAAAGGTGCATTTTTTGTCTTCCAAATCTTTGCACTGCATTATCAACTAGGCATTGTGCTTTACTTTTCATCCTAACAAGTCATTTTGCTGACAGTTGTATCACAAAGGGTGGGAAGGGGAACTTCAAGTGTGTCATAAATTATTTAGTAAATATATCTTGAGGTGAAAGGTACAGAATGCAAGATAACTACACATCTTAAAGGAATAATAAAAAGATGTGTAACTTTTTGTCAACAGCTTGCAATATGTACTGTTTACAAGCATAATCCAATCCTAGTTGGGGCTTCAAAGACTGAAGTCATTATCACAAACACAATTCCAGAAAGTCCTTTTGCCCTACTCCTGAAAGCTGTGTAATGGAGATATTCTTCATAGTAAATCTTAGTTTTATGACTCTGTAATGGCAGTATTTTTCAATGTTGCCCTTACCAGTGCTAACACCATTTGATATCCTCTGGATTTGAAAGCATTTAGTACTAAACAGTGCTGTATGAGAAACACTAAAAAGCACCATGACCAGGAAGGACAACTGTCAAACATGTCACACTGTTGCCTTTATATACTCATCTTACAATGTGAATGCTGATTGTGTTTATATTCTGTTGCTGTAAATTAGTTTCCATTAATCAATAGGAAAAGCTGAAGCTTTTTTTATGACTTTTCTCTTTCCACAGAGCTTTGCTCAGGTAGCCATTGGTCCATTACTGACATTATTCCAATGAAAGCACATTATCGTTGAATGAACATGAGCTGCCAGAAATTGTGGATTTGCACAGAGGCTTTGGGAAATCTGTGAGTAGGCTTTATTATATGTAAGACAGACTGCACAAAGAAACACTACTCAATGAGCCAAAACTTAAGATCTTAAAAGTTGGTACATTTAAGCTAGCAAATGCTTTTTGAGAATCTAGATCTCTAGGTTTTGTTAATATGAAAATCTTATTTGAAGGATAGCTTAGCTATGGTAACTATTTTATTCTGAAAAAAAAAATGTTTGTTTTATAAAGGTTAGGTATTGATTAAAAAGAGTTCTTCCTACAAGCATAGAATACATATTTATATTACTTAGACAGTAAACCAATAATGTTACTTTCCTTACTGAAACCAGTTTAGATATACTGGAAAGTTCCTGTGAAACACTAGAGAATACCTCAACATCTTAATTTGTCTTTTTATTCTCTTCCAGTTCACTAAAATGCTCCTGCATACAAGTCTCCCATTTGCCATTAATCTTTTCTTTCACATACATTTTCAGCTTGTACATCTCTCTGTAATTGAGTCAGCTGGTTGCAAGTACATTAGTAAGTAATGTGACAGTGCTGGACTCAGTTGCATTTTATAAACCCCTGGAAAGCTGTGGATTTTCATGACCTAACACTCATCACAAATCCACAGTTCTTTTGGCATTACTTTTCTAACCAGAACTTGTTGGATAAGATTCCAACTGGCAGAATGAATTCACATTGCAAACATCACCCTGAAAATTGTGCTGGTAGTTTGCATGTAATATGTGCTGGAATAGACAGTATTTGTGTGGTGAAAACAGTTTACTCATTTGGCACAAAAAGATGTGATAATGCCATTCATCAGGAAAACATACAGATGGCAGTTGGATTGTTCATATTCTATATTCTCTCTCTCTCAAGTAAAGTTGTGTTGTTTGGTTTTCATGGTGATTCATCTGATGCTGCCTGGTGGGCAACTCTAGTGCTAAAAGCCCTGTGGGGATAGAGAACACAGCCTGGCAGGCATTACAGGAGTTCTCTGATGTCCAAATTCACACTTTCAGTAAAAGCTAACACATTTCCAAATGCATTCTTGTCTATTCTAACTTCCTTTTCTGAGATCTCTCTGACATCTTTCATCCTGTTGTCATATGGAAATGTTTTATGCTTCTGTTTGAACATCAGTTCATAAATCTCTTTCAAAAGAAGCATCATTCTGAAGATGTTTCTTGAATTCACTGTATCTACTCCCTTGCTTTGTGTATGTTCAGTATGTGATCTGGAAAATCTGTAAGACTGACAAATTCTACCTAATTAGTTATTCTACCTAATTACCTACTCACCATATTCAACCAGTCATTTTCAGCACTGCAAGCAACGTTCTGCCAGTGTAAGGTCTTCCTTCTCTCATTCTAAATACCTGAAGATTTGCATGAATCTGAGAGAATTATTCAATGGTATTATGTCTCTCAACAAGTTTAAAGAGAAATCAAACTTGAAGTGAAAAAGTGATGTGATATAAACTGCAGAAAAACTAGGCATGTTATAAAAAAAGAGTGGATGTACAAGCAAAATAATATTATGGGACACAATTTGCCTTCTCAATGCTATCTTGAAGGAAAAAAGAGACTCTGAAAGATTATTACATGTTAAAAAACCCTACCAAACTATACAAATAAATGACTTATGTAAGGTAGGTTGCCTTCAGAAGCAGGTTATCATGGCCTGCACTACTAGACTAAAGGTGAATAAAATTTCTTTTAAAAACCCACACTTTTTTCTCCCAGTTAGTTACAATTAGGACTTTTTTCATGAAACAAAAACAGTAAGAAAATTATTTGAACACACTGCCATACAACAACTAGATAATATACCTACCAACAACACCCACCATCACACACTATATTTTTTCAGTGTCATATACACAAACACATTTGCTATGGTTATGCCAGAAATCAAGCCACAAAAATGGCTTGACTGTTACAACACACGGAATCTACAGGAAAGGCAGGAATAAAATTCAATTCTTGCAAGCCCCTATTTTAACCACACCATCCCCTTTAGGAATTCCCTGTAGTAAAAAAAAATTAATCAGGATTTTTATTTTCTTTTTAAAAAGAAGTTCTAACATAGAAGCAAACACTGTTGAGCTTTTGAAGTGCTTTCAAATTTATGCTTGCCTAAATGTGAACAGAAGTTACCCTATAAGTTTTAGAAACACTTGGCTAGACACCAAGCACTGTACTTACATAAGGCCATATAATCACCTGACACTAGTAGCTGCCTCACTGATTTTCCAAGAATTTTAATCCTCTTTTCCTGAAACTATCCCTTTAGTGAGAAAATATGTTTATTCTATTACTTATATGCTTGCTTTGCAGACAAACAGTTTCATTTATCAAATACAACAATAACATTTGCCACTTTCAAACATCAGAAATCAAGAGATTTCTTTGCACAACAAAGCACAAAGTGTGTCTTGTCACATACAAGGGGGACCATTCCTCAACTGTGCACTCCCAGGCTGCTTCTACACATTTAAAAGCTTTTCTATAGAATAATGAAGCTTCTCAGCTCTTCCCTTCTGCCAAGGAGCCAGACCATGATGCCAGCAAGTAAAGCACACACGGAAGGTGAGCAGCAATTACTGCACTGTGCAAAGAGCAGACCAGAGATAGCTGCTTGATGGTTGGAGGCAGATGTAGCTTGAACTTCCTATTACCAGAGGTTTTGTTTTTATAGACTGTTTAAATATCTAACTAACCTATTCATTTTGCTTTAGTTTGTATTTTCTGTTAGATATAAACGGTGACAAGTTCCTTGTCCCATTAAGCCAATGGAAGTTTTAACTGCAGACTTCAAAGACACCAAAATCTGTCTCTTCATTGTTTAAAATGTTTCTGATTAGTGACAATAAAACTGGAGCTATTCATTAACAATGATTTTGGTGTCTGGTTTTTTTGCATGTGTAATTTACACTTACATCCTGTGTAATAATTAAAGGTTCTAAAGTGACAACAGAATGTATTAAGAAGTGTGTGAACCACAAATTGCGGGAAGTCAGAACAATATGCCAGGGAATTACTTTCACTTTTAAAAGGATTATTGCATGCTTTTCTTACAACAGAATAACAGATTGATTGAGACTTCACTGCTGGAGGTCTTTGGTCCACCTTCTGATCAAAGGAAACTGAACTAGAGCAAGTTCTTCAGCCTATATCCGCTCAGGTTTTTAGTATTTCCACGGATGAAGACTCCACAAACTCTCTGGGTAACCTGTTCCAGAGCTTGACCACCCCCATGGTTAAAAATACTTTTCCTATTTTTTTTATTTCAGTTTGTGCTCATTGTGTCTTGTTCTGTTAATTCTTGGCAGTGGTGCCACCTTGAAGTTGTACATATATTGGTGGAATATTTGGAAATGTCCACCATTGCAAAACCACCAGCACAACTCCACTTCTGCTGTACAAAAGGTCACTCAAAACATCATTCACTGTCAACAGCTAGTTTGTCAAAGCAAATTTAAATTCCCACCATACTCCTACACAAGCACTTCCTACTATTACTCCTGCAAGCATTTTTTCCCTAAAAAAACATCTCTCATAACACTTCTATACTGTATGAGGCTCCAAAAACCAGAAAGGGCTTGTCATACAAAAGGGGTGGAGGGTGGGTGATGAAATAAGCTGTGCCTAGAAAGTCAGAGAAAATTCTTAGAAAACAAGTATTACTTCTGGGGCTGCATGATACATAAAGTAGGAGGAAAAAGAGGACAGCATGAAATCAACGGCTGGGAAGAGCCACTGATAACTTTGCAGCAACTGTTATTCTGTAATTTCCAACACTTTCCTCCCTTAACATCAGCAAAGCAGCAAAAGGAAGGTACCACAGGCTGTACGCTGTGCTGCAGCTCTGGCTTAGGTAGAACAGAAAGTGACTGCTCCAAGCAGTGACTGGTATCTGTTTCCTTTGTCTACATCTAGAGACAGATCTCTGTGGAAATTTTGCTAGTGCAAAATGAACTGGTAGTCTGTGGCTATACCAGGCATTTCACTGCCCTTGCACTTGTGCAGGTACACTGGTTAAGACAAGAGCAAAAGGCACAAAACAGTGCACATGGGCTTTATTGCCCCCTTGACCCATTCTGCTCTGACACAACACAACTGGAGGCCACCAAAGAATGTGTTAAGGAAACTTTCCTGTCTGACCATTGAGAAGCCACTCTGCCAGTTACTCTCACACCATCCAAGCTGGCACTGAGGTTGCTTTGCAGCTACACATGCCACTCTCACACAGTCAGACCAGATTTTCCTATTGACTCAACCCCAGAGCCTCAGACATCTGGATTCCTAAAATATTTTAATCATGGTGCAACAACAGAATAACAGCTTGAGCTGGTGCTGCCTAGAAGGGTCCTCAAACAAATGAAAACCTGGGGTTTTATACCCTCACAGTCAAAGCACAGGAAGATCTGTGGGACCTCACGTCTCTGAGTGTCCAGTCCCCTGGCTGGCACCACAGGTCCCTGTGTCCTTTGTTATGCAAAGGTCAGTTCCAATTCACAGCCTCTTGTCTCGGGATCTCACCACCCAGAGCTGAACCCGGAGCTGGCACTGCAGCTGCTCACCGAGCTGCAGGCACTGAGTGTATTCCTCAACAGCCAGAGTATGTAAGGCCAGGAGTCAGTCGCTTAAAAGCAAGTACAACTGCAGGAATACTTCCCTGTGTGAGCATAAAGGAGTCCACATTCTTGCCCAACACCTGAAACATCCACCATCTCTAATATGATTAAAGCTTTGGTGACCAAGAACTCAGATGCCTTCCATGGGGATTATGCAGATCAAGAATGGGAGCTGTCCTGTGAGACTCATGACATTCAAACTCTAATGGCAAACCAAAAGAAATTAAATATAAAGTTGCATTTATTTAGTAAAATTCCTACCTAATTGAAACAGTAATGCATAACAGAATGAAAATAATTTCAAAAATAATCTGTTGCTCCCTGCTACTAAAAAATAGGGGGTTTTTTTGTGTTCAGTGACTGTACTGTTCCACTGAAAACCTCAAAGCAAAATGCAGTTTTTAAAGTTTCACTGCCAAGCTTTTAATATTAAATAACTACTTGAAAGGTTAGCAGAAATCTCTACTTTTGTCTTTTTCTTCACTTTCCTAAAAGTGCAGTTCTTTTGCATTCAAACATATGTTGCTTTTGGGATGCATTATGTATGTCAGGAAGTAATTAAAAATTGTTTACAATGTTAGACCATTAGTTTTGTGCAAATAGAGCTGACTTCAGTTTCTTGCTTGAAAGACTTTTTGACAAATAATGTAGTTGTTAACTGCCAATTTTCTAGTGGGAAAACTAAACATAATTTCAAACTATCATTTTTTTTTTCTCCATCTCATCTAAAACATTGTTCCCAACTAGTTTATTAAACATTGAATAACTATATCTCCAACTCAGTACATTTACCAAGTTAAGCAAGAATTCAAAATTCCTTGCTTCTAGGGGCCAAGTCTGCAGGAAAACATCTGCCTGGAGATACATGAATTTTCTTCTTCATCATGAGAAACACATTCTGGCCAATGAATCAAGCTTGTACAGCACAACAGGCACATCAAACCCTTCTAAAATTCCCGGATGGTACCATCCTAAAAGAGAAATCACTGAGAATTGAATTTACATGAAATAAAGCATGTTATGTCAGTTGTTCCTAAAGAAACAAAAATAATTCCAATTTTATGGATGTGTATTTGTATGTCTGACTGAGAGGGCAAAAATTAAAAAAATAATTTTCGTTCTATCTGGAATGAAAGAAAAACAGAAATGGGATGCTGCCTTAGAAAAAGAACTTCTTAATCTCATTCAGCACTATCTAATACCTTCCATGATAACAGTGGAATTTTTAATAATCATCATGATTTTGCTTGACAATTTTTAATTGCTCTTGAGCATCTTCACAGACTTGTTTGGTAGGGCCTGATCCTAACTCCAGGTGCCAAGTAGTGGAACTACAAGATAGTATCTCCACTGCAGGAGAAATAGCAGTGTCTTCTCAAAGCAGGGATACAGGCAAGCACAGGTAATACTAATGACACTAACACTGACTGCTTCGGAGGGAAGCTCACACACTTTTTATAAAAGTTCAGAAAATCCTTTTATTTTCTACAACCTGTAGAAAATATGCAGTGGTGATCCTGACCAGAAGAGCACCAAGGAGCAGTGATGCCCACAGCAGGTGAGCAGAGCAGCTCCACCAGCCCATGCTGCATGCCCAGCCTGGCCTTCAAGCCCGCATTGTGCAGCACATCCCCCTGGCTGCAGGATAAACCCAACCAGCTCACTGCAACCAGCAGCTCCCACCTGGTACCAGTGACTCCACCTGCATGTCCTTCCCCTGATCTAAAAGTGCAGCAAGCAGTTTTTAAGTGAACATTCCCTTCTGTTACACAATACAAATTATGAATCAATGAATCAAGCTATTTACTCCTAAGAAATTTTTGGAATGCAGAAAAGCACACTGTACCACTTTTACAACAGAAGTACAAAAAGGGGCAAAAGTAGTAAATTTTTTTTTTTTTTAGATTTAAAGCACTTATTACTCTGTTCATTTAAAACCTTTTTTTTTTTCCCAGAAAATGCCTAGAGAAGCTAATGGAAATGGAAATTCTTAAACAAATATTTAAATATGTAAATATTTTGTTCATGGGTGTATATATATTTTCATGTATATATTTTATTTTAATAGAATAATGAGAATTGTAGGAATAAGATACGCAGTAGAAACGATAGTGGAATATAAGGTATAATGCAGTATTCCGAAAACCAAAATTGAAAAAAAAACCTCAAGTAACTCAAACTTCTAAGATAACAACATTATACAAGTCCTTACTTCAAAACAACAATCAATCATTCTATAGGCATTGTTATTTCTTACGTAAATCACCTTAAAATTATAATTTCAAAGCAAGATTTCTTAATACAGTCATTCCATGGATAAACTGTTATTTGCAGTAAGAACAGACAAAGGCATTACATCTTGCTATTGAGATCTACAGAAAGGAGGTCATCGTTGCAAAATGAAGCAGTACCAAGACTGAAGACCTATTTCAGATTTACTGATGCATATTATCATTCATATGCTTCTGTTTGGGCCAGGAAAGGAAGGATCAGAGGTTGCTTCCAGTTACCATTGTGCTCCCCAAAAGGTTGTGGACACAGGGAAATCTAAGCTATGGTACAATCTGAACATTCTTTAAGTGAGACCAGGAAAGAGGTAGGAAAACAGCTACATCTATGACTTGCCAGCTTTACACCATCGGCAAAGAGGTGATTTCAATGAAAAGAGGGACAGCTCAGTTCCATTAGTGTAAATGTACTCAGAGATATGCAGGATGTCTTTGAAAAATGTACCTTCCCTTTTACTTCTTCCTTCCCAATGATTACTTATTCTACCCAAACTTCCCTCTACAAATACCTGGTATTTTTCTTACAATGTAAGTCTTAATGAGAAAGACATCTGGATAAAAAAGACTATAGGCTGATGCTTTCTTTGCTTCTCATTCTTGACAAGCAAGCTCTGCTATGCTGTAATTTATCAGCAAATACCTTATTCAGAAACTTTCATTCTGATGTATTACTGTTTATTTTACCAGAACAGTTTACTTCGCTACTATGTCTAAGATATGACTCAGCCCTACAATCATTATAACCTGCTTGTAAGCCTGGAATCAATTACTGACCCATTAATTTTGTTAATGGTGTTGCAGAACTCAAAAATTCTGGGAGACTGTTACCCTCAGGCATTAGTCCTGTAAACGCCAGTTTTCCGCTAACCGTTTTTATTAAAGGTGATCGAGGTACCAAGACAAAAAACCTCTGAAAACATTTCTTTTAATAAATCACAGAATCACTCAGGTTGGAAAAGACCTCTGAGATCATCCAGTCCAACCTTTGACTGATCACCGCCTTGTCAACTATATCATGGCACTAAGTACCATGTCCAGTCGTTTGTTGAACACTTCCAGGAATGGTGATTTCACTGCCTCCCTCGGCAGTCCATCCCAATGTTTAAAAAACAAAATGTTTCAAAACAATAAAGAAAAACATGCTGCACCTTCTATTTCTACAATTAATAATAAGTATTTACATCTAATCTACATAGTTAACTTTAGGCTTAAATTTATGGCCAGGAATTGAGGTGTTAAATCAGTATCTGCAGGAGGATGAAATATTACAGGAGCCAGGTAACTTGACACAGTGAGCCATACATCAAATCTCCACAGCTGAGAGCCCCAGGACACAAACCAAGTACTTTGTAACAGGAAGTCTCTACGGTGTGCCACAAAGAAAAATGATGACAAGAGCTTGTCAGGTTTTTAGCTCTTCAGCGAAGGGCAAGCACAAACTGGGAGTAAGGCAGGGATCTCAGGTGATCTACCAATACCAGCACAACCAAACACAAATGTAAAACAGATCCAGCATGCCAGCAAACCCATGAGAAACAGCAGGATTAGCTGTTCACTTAAAACATTGTGAATTTTTTTTGACTACAGGTAGAAATATGAAGATAAATAAAGTATGTGATTTTAAAAATACATGTGATTTTAAATATGCATGGGCTTATCAGAGTTTTCAGCCCCTGTGAAACCCTTCCTGGACAATCAGAAGCTGAGGGATGCAAATCATTAAAAAAGATCCCTAAAATGTAACAGGTGTATATGATATGAAAAGGACAGAGAATCCATTTGGCATGGGCTACTTACCACAGAGCCTCCTGTGAAAAAGTGTGATCAGCCTAGACTCAGTATGACTGAAACTTGTTACAACTGTATGGACAGATTATGTTCAATATACACTGGAGTTAAAAAAAAAAAGTTGCATTGCATTTTCAGGAACGGAAAAAAAATTAAATGAAGTCTTCTTCTGTGTCTACATAGAGTATCTGTGGACAACAGCCAAAGACCAGATACTAAATTATATTCTTTTATAAACACAGTGAAGGAGAAAGATAGGTGGGAGAAAGACTGAAACACAATGTTCTTTACACAGTCATGCTGAAATGAAGAATTTGAGTGCTCACTTCTCTCCTGTATGATCCCGTGCTGCACTGAAAAACATTGGTCTAATGGAGACTAATGGTCTCCCAATTCAACCCTGTCATCTGGTGTCTTTAGCAGAAGTAAAATAAAGGTGTACAGTTCCTGTAGCATGTTTGTAGGAAAGGTTGAAGAGATGTGGCTGCGATATCTCAGCCTACAGTGCTGCTGGGTGATGCTACTAATATTCAAGAAGCAAATAGAACATAGGTTACAGTAACAGGTACAAGCCAAAGTAGAAAAAGAATATTGAATAGTCAGAATAAACAGCAACATTCATTTTGCTGATAAAAGATAAACTATTGCAAATAAGGTGATTTAATTAGATGTCTTCTGCTACCGTGATTAAATTTAAAATAATCACTTTTTGTTCAGCTCATGTTCTTCACATAACACTACATTTAGTAAAGAGTACTAGTCATAAAGTTTTGAAGAAAAAACATGTATTTCCTATTCTCATTGATACAAAACATTTGCCCAGTGCTCTAAAACCTCTGAAGGAAGGACACCCATTAGATAAGGAAAAAGTGAATATACATGCAAACTCTATGGAACTTTATGAATGAGAAATATCTACAAGGAGATATCAGCTCCTCTGATCCCAAAGAGCTAATCTAAGAAGAATAAGTAAACACAAATTTTGGAACTTTAACTCCTTTAGAATTTTAAAAGACTGCTAATGATTTTATCATTACCTAGAAACTCAGCAATTTATCTAATACTAGCAGCAGTCCAATCCAGTAATAACAAATAAGGGGCTTTCCCCTTCACTTACCACTATAAGTAGGCTGCCAAGTGTTTTCTGATTTCTACATGCATTTCTTAAAATGTATTCCAATTGAATGAAACTCTGAATTTAATTCTGCACTTATTATTGGCCACCCAGAAATGAAAGGTTTTTTCAAGGGGCTAGATATCAAGCATGATAAGCTTTTTTCCTTCTTTCTCCTATGGCTGAAGAGTTGGTTTTACAATATAGGCATAATTTTAATGCAAATATGATGCAATGACTGTAATTTTCCCCTTTTTTTTTACTTGTACAAGAATGAAGAGCAATAATTATTATAAATTCAAAGAGACTGCTCCTATTTGGCAAACTATATTCAAAATCAAATGTATCTCAATATAATTTACCTCAGAGGATGATCATAAAGAGATGCAAAACATCCAGCTTGATAGAAAGGAATATATCAAAGAATATATACATTTTCTCAGGGAACATATTAGAAAATATTAGAGAATATATAAACAGATACCAACAGAAATTGTTCTTTAAATACCAAGGTAGAATATAGAACACGTCCAACTTATTACCTTTTCTTTTGCTATACATTATTTTTAAAACAATCAGCCTGTACTTTTTCTGTAGTGTGAATACATAAAAAGTCAGAAAAAAATTGTAAGATATGTAACAAATTTCAGCTGAAGGAAAACATACTGATAAACATTAAAAATGCTCACTTACTTGCTTTTTGCACACTTTCTTAGTGAGCAATTTTTATTTTAAAAAAAGCCTTCTTTAACTGAAGTCTTTTTAGTACTTCCTTTGCTATTATTTTGGTTTTTGTTCATTATTCAGTTACAGTCCTGCACTAAGAGCTCCTGTACTTTATCACTTTAAATTTAGTACTTCACGCTGTAAGTGCATTACTCTTTGAATAATTACTATTTATATTAATAGGAGCACATATTCCAGTGAATATTTAGCTATTTGATAAATCTGTAGATTATATGCAACTCTCCTACCAGGCAACAACGGCTGATGGAAAGAGTCTGATCAGTTCAAGGTTTCTCTTCATGAAGGAAAGACAAATATGACTCATGTCGTATCTGGAGCTAAGTCACTTTTTAAACCTGGAATAATTTAAAATAAGACTTTTTTGATCACATCTTTAAGTTTGCCTTGCACATGTAGAAACATTCAGCTATACTTTAGAATGTACAACCATGTGATGTGTATCATCACATATTGGAAAAGAAAAAAATATGATGAACATGAAAACAGGGAAATGAGTGACTCCACTTATTAGTGTTTCCAGGATAGTCAGTTCCACAGTTTCAAAGTATATTGCCAGACTTACCAAACCCCAGAAATGCAGCAGCATTATTGCAATTCCTTAGAAACTTAAGTCAGGCCACAACACAGATAACACAGTGTGCTTAAAATTCACAGCTTGGAGTCCTCTTAACTGTAGGATCCAATTACCATTCTGTTAAAAAAAAAAAGACAGAGGAGCAGGGCTTGCAGTATTCTGTTAAATCACAGCCAGGATAACAGAAGGGAATAACAAAACAAGCGCCTCGTACAGGAACCCATGGTTGCTGTATTTCCCCATAAAATAAAAAAGGTTCAAATCAACATGGGGCAGAAAAGTTATCCTACCCAGCAAGAGACAGGGCTATTGAAAACCAGAACGATCCTGCCCTGTTCCTGTTAAAAGTCAGGCCACAATGAAGCAAGGAATTCTGTTGTCTGTAGGAACAGAAATGATGTGCAAGAATTATCCCAAGGAACTGGGCATTTAATAGGGAGTGACAGATCCTCATCTCTCATTCATGCTCCCAAGACAATTAAATCTCATACAGCCATTTTAAGATTGATTACTTAGAGGGAGGTGATGGGTTTGAAGACTCAGACAGAAAAAAACTGCATCTTCCAACTCTTATATCAATAATCTTAACAGAGAGATTGTTAAATAAAAGGTTATTCCATTTCTGCATCCCTCATGTTAAAAGCAAGCAACTACAACAAACTAACAATCTCAGAATGTGAATCTGTGCCTGGTGTGGCCTGAGTACACTGACAAAATAGAGTCCTTGAACTTTTCAGCCAAGGACTGTAAATGGCTGGACGGGAAATAAGGGCTCTAACTGCTGCACACGGAATGTGCACAAAAGTAAAATCCAAGCCACTCTAAAGATACAAAACAGAATCAAGGAAGAACTTCATGATTTGAGGCACTCCTGGGTTAGGCAGCAGCTGTGTGAGCTGTGATCGCATTTTTTGACTTAGGCACCTGAATTCCCCATAAACCCTGCTTTAGGTATTTAAGTCCCTTATTGGATCAAGCCAATAAACTCTCTCTCTGTCTTTACCTCCCTAAGTATTTTAGATCCTATTATGTTTTGCCTCCCTTTTTATTTTTAATGAGATCTTTATCTCTCTAACATGTAGTTAACTATTTATGCTATGTGTAGTCATTTTTTCTCATACTCACTAATGCATATGTAATTACTAAGTGTAATTAAATAACCTACTATAGGCCCTTTTTCTCAAAAGTACTGAGAACCCATAGCTAAAATTTTCTCAAAGGGAATTAAGATCCCTTGGAAAATCCACACTGCAGTGTTGTACAGAAATGCTAGAGACAGTGGTAGCAGTCTAGCTTTGTTCAGGTCAAATTAACTTTTGAGACCAAGCTGCAAATGCAGTTTTGTGGCCACTAAAAATTACTCAAAGCCCGCTTCTACCTAACACTGTGTTGCACAAACAAGGGTTACTGTTTAACTGCAGTGATGTTGAGCATTTTTCCATTTAAATATCTCTCTGCTGGAACTATCTCACTAAAGCCCCAAAAGTCTACTAAGCAACAAAGAACAAACTGAAACAAAACAAAACCAAGTTGGTTTTGAGCATTATTTCTTTGCCAGGGCTAAAGTGACTCAAATATCAAGCATCAATTTTAATGACTTTTAACTACTTTAGGACAAAATAAATACCATAAAGCTTAGGCAAAATATTTTTATTTGTGGATGACAAAGTAAAAAAGTTTTTCTAATCATATCTGCTTTTACAAGTTGGAAATGACTGTGGATTCTCCAGAAAGCCCTGATTTTCTCTAAAATGTGTACAGCATTATTAATTTTGCATATCATGTTTTATGTGAGGAGGGTTGGAGGCCAGAACTGCAAGGTCCTGGTTGCTGATTCAATAGGAATTTGGAAGTTTTTTTAACTGCAGCTACAGACACATGGCAGGAGGCTATTGCTATGGAGCCAGGTGTTGACCTTTGACAAGAAATGGATTTCCCAAAATCAGTTTCCTGTTCCACAATAGGGATTTTACTAGATTAGAGGCATGTGAGAACTAGTCCCATGGTAGAGCCATTCTGGAAATACACAGAAATCACCAGTGCTATCTTCCTGGATATTTGGAAAATGCTTCTCATGAAAACTTAATCTATGTTTTGTCACATTATCTGAACAAATACTCTCTGCAAAGCATTGCCTTCCTGATTGATGGGTAAGGGTAACTTTTTTTTTGAGAAAATGCTTCACTGGAAATTACAACTAGCTGTAATAGAAACTGCAAATTCATTTCACATATGCTACCTTGGTCACCAACTGGCATGGTAAATAAGTAACAATTTATAATGTGAAGCAATCTGAAGACATTCTCCAGCAATTAACACATGGGAAGTCATGACTATGCATGAACTGTCTGCAGGTTATGTTGCACATTCTCCTTCTGAAACAATTACAAAAAATATTATTAGGGAGATGTCAAATGTCTCAGAGAACAATTTGGCATAGCCATTTTCACAGGGTGTTTATATTGGGGGTTTGGTTTCTTGTGTATGGATTTGAAAAAAAAAAGGTATTGAATACAAATTTTATCAATAAGTAATAAACTGATTTCCCATGAGAGGATTCAACTTAAGCTCAACTGGTCTTTTCCCATTCAAAGCCATCACCAAAGGTGTAAGCAGGGCTTGTTCTATCTTTCAATGGATCCACTTGAAGTGAAATGTGCCCAATTCAGCTCAAGCAGTGAGAATGGCAGAACAGCCATTTAAGGAGTGAAAAGCAAAAGGCAATGCTTTAAAAAGTCACAATCTCTGGGAAGTCCCCAACGCCATGCACGGATCGCAGAGGGCAGGGCAGTAGCCATGAGCACTTCCCCTCTGGAGTGCTAGCAGAGAAAGCTCAACGTGGCTAAATTTGGATTCTGCTGCTTTTTCTCCCCAGCCCATTTGTGCAGCCACAGAATTAGTGGTTAACATACCTCTCTATGGCTACACGAGATGGGTATGGCTGTTTTGCTGCACTGATAGCAGCTACCTCCTCTGTCAGTCCTGCTGGTGTGTTGAGTATCCTAAGCTGGGCACAGGGTTAGGTAGATGCCTTATTCCTGTTACCTTTCAAGGAAAGAGGTTCCCTTTCCTTCCCTCACACTTCTCTAAAGTCTTCTTCCCTAAGTGAGTTCATACTTTCACCGAGGACCTGGGGGACATTTTGACTGTGGTCCTCATGACTTTGCAACCGTTCCTTCATCGCCTTGCTGAGATGAGACACACTCAAACCTTCACTGTGACTGAGACTAAGTGGTGAACTCAATAGTTGAAAAGTTTAGGTAGCAGTTTGTCACTTATTCTTCTATTTACTAACTTGTTTCCTACTGATTAACTTTCTTCTGTTCTTCAGACTGAATCCAGTCCCTTGCTGTAACAGTCTAGCGTGTCAGGTAATCCCTGTTCTGGCATTAACAAGCACTGTTTGACAGTGTGCAAATCCTCCCACTGTTTCTCAGAAACCATCCCATAATCTCACTTCAGATTCTCAGAAGCATTCTCCTAATCTCTAAATTTCTTTTAGTCATTTACTTCATCTTTTTTTCTTATGTGTCACTTGCTACCTGTCCTCACAGATCACTTACATAGGGCCATGAGGTCCCCTCTCCACCCCCACTTTGGTTAAGACAGTGGGGGGAGAAAGCATTTATCCAATTGTTGTTGTACAGTAAATCTATTTCATATTATCCTTTTCTTCTTTCAGTTCCAGTTATGCTTCCTGTTTTTTTACAAATAACCTGACCAGATCTGTGTGCTGTATGCTTACTGACTGTTCACCAGAGTCATGTATAGTACAATAATTCCTTATCTCAACAGTAAAAAAAAAATATCTAGGATTATATTAGTTTTTATAGCTTCCTGTTCTTTCTCATCTTCCATCATTTCCCATTAATAAACTCTCAGGATCTAGTAATAATTTTTCTCAACAGATGTACATGGTTTGACACTTGCATGACTACAGTTTTTCCATTTTTACTATCCCAGTAGTCACACAGGTTGGTTTCTTGCTGTCTGACATTTTTCTCCTCAGTTTATTGACAGTACTTTCTTACTTGCTGCCAAATCAAACCATTTCCTGCTTTTCTGTGCCAGGGTCACTGATGAAAATATCAAGTAAAATTAGTACCAAAGCTGATCCTCAAAAAATGTATATGAAGTGTGTTTCCAGACAGGAACCTCTTCCTATCTCATGATCCATTTCCATGGGCCTTTTAACAGGATCTTTCTGACCTGACAACTTTTTAGCAATTCCATCTTTACTCTGTTTCAGTAAAAATTCTCCATGTGGCTCATTATATAACCTGCTTTACTCAAGTCCAAAGAGATGATAGCCTGAGCACTGCCTATCTGCAGAATGTAATGTCCTTTAGGAGAACAAAAGCAGACTGTGTTAGGTTGATTTAAGTCTATGTTAGGTAAATTCAAGGGTTATGGGTTATGTTATTCATGTTAGCTTCATGTCTCTCATTAGTTTTTCACTTGAAAATGTGTTCTACGTCCCTAACATACTACTGAGGTCAGCTTAATTGTCTATACTTGGTGAATTCCTTTCTCTTCCTTCTCGTACGCAATACTGTGCTTGCTGACCTATAGCCAGTGTTCCAGATTTTTGAACATCTGATGGTCATAGCTGTCAATTCTGTCACATTTGCAAAGTTAGTCAGCTCAGCCCCCCCTAGCTGAGATTTTCTTATATCTTTAGATAAAATCTCTTCTAAACTTTCATTCCCTTTATATATTTTACCTTTAACCCCAGAGGTCTACCTTTGTCATTTGTATTTTTAAGACAAGTGTTGCTGACATCATCATGATCACCTTAATGAGAGAAATCTCATTCAGACAAACCTCGGAAGTATCATTAGATCGACTGAAAACAGTCTCTGGTAGGAGAGAAAAACCCCATCAGTCCATAACGTTGGTATGTTAAGACTGAAAACAGTTATCTTTGGAGATGAGCAGAGACTTCCCAGCACCACAGGCAAACTAGCATTCTGATAACTGGGAAGAAGGAATGGGGACCAGCATCTCCTGGGTTCTGGGCATCGTCACCTCAACTCCAAAATCACCCAGCAGGGGCAAGCTCCTCAGGGCTCTCTTGACAAAGTGGGCAGACACCTCCAAAACTGTAACTGAACCAAAAATGAGGACATAGAACCAGAGAATCATTTAGGTTGGGAAAGACTTTTGAGATACAGTCCAACTGTTAACACAGCACTGCCAAGGCCACCACTAAACCACGTCCCTAACTGGCACATCTACATGTGTTTTAGATCCCTCCAGGGATGGTGACTCCACCACTGCCCACGGCAGCCTGTTCCAGTGCTTTACCACCCTTTCAGCGACGAAGGTTTTTCTTATAGCCAATTTATACCTCCCCTCGGGCAACTTGAGGCGATTTTCTCATCCTATGGCTTGTTTCTTGGAGAAGAGACCAACCCCTACCCCCAGAGCATTGATCAAAATATGAAACTAAACTTGTTCCAGTACTGAGCCCTGGAGAACCCCACTGGTGATCAGCTGTCACTCCATTCACCACCACACTCTGGGCCTGGCCATGCAGACAGTTTTTCACCCAGGGAACACTGCACCTGTCCAAGCCATGAGCAGCCAGTTTCTCCAAGAGAATGCTGTGGAAAACAGTGTCAAAAGCTGTACTAAAGACTAGGCAGACCAGATCCACAGTCTTTCCCTTATTCACTGGTAATTGCCATATTATTATGTTATGAAGCAGAATTCAGGTTTCATGCTGAAGGGAAATCCCAATGAGCACTTGACTCTGTTAATTAGTGGTTTATTTAGACAGCTAAAAACCGGTTTTGTACAGCAGAAGTCGCTGCATTTAACACATTTCATAAAAATGCTAAAATTCTTGCCTTTGCCAAAAGAAAAAATCTTAAATAAATTTTGGTCATTTAAAATTCTTTTCTTTTTCGGAAAGACTAGTCTCTCGAATGAACTCTAGTACCCTCAGCTGCTCCTTGTAGGACTTAGGTTCCAAATCCTTCTGTTGCCCTTCTCTGGACTTGCTCCAGCACCTCAATGTCCTTCTTGTAGTGAGGGGCCAAGAACTGGACATGGGACTTGAGGTGTGGCCTCACCAGTGCCGAGTACAGGTGACAATCACTGCCCTGGTCCTCCTGGCCACAGTACTGCTGAGAGACTAACCCTGTTCACCTTTACTAACTTTTGAGACCAAGCTGCAAGTGCAGGTCAGTGACCACTTGTAACTAAAAAAATTAATCAAAACCAACTTCTGCCCACTGCCGCGTTGCACAGACAAGGATTAGTATCTGTTTTATTGCAGTAATGCTGAGCATTTTGCCATTTAAAAATCTCTCTGCCAGAACTATCTCACTAAAACCCCAAAAGTCTACCAAACAATGAAAAACTGAAACAGAACAAACCATAGTTGGTTCTGAGCATTATTTCTTAACCAGGGCTGAAGGAACTCAAACTTTATCAGCTAAGGTCTTCAAAAGCCTTTCAAGAATTTTTAATATGGCTTGAGATTTCTTTTTTTGGTTGTGGGTTGGTTTGGGGTTTTTTTTTCCCTAGAAGAAAAGATGTTTAAGAGTTTCTTGGTAGACAAATAGTTTTCAGGAATATTGTGCTTTTCTTTTTTTAAGTATGACTCTTATTTGCCTAATTTAATCTTTCTCCAATTCATTTTATTTTGCCTTTGCTAAACATACCTTTGCAAAAAGTTACAATAGCTGGGTAACTAGCACTTACCCTTAAAGAAAAAGAGGAGAAACAACCAGAAAGCCATTATTTCTCTTAGAATACAACCACATCCTTTGGGTTAACTACTTTTTCTTGGGATATATGCCAAGGGCCTGTAACAGTGGGGCATGGTTCCAGATTTCCAGTATGCAGGTATTAATTTTTAGGTCCACTTCCTGTTCCCTTAGCCTGCGTTGGTCTTGCTTTACTTTGTTTATACTGGTGTTGATTTCTGAAGATCTTAAATCAGAATCATTGTGCTTAATTTGCTAAAATGGGGTCAAATACAATTTAAACCACTGCTTTATTGCCATCTCATGTCTAATTGGGTTGCACACACTACTCATACAAGGAATTACTTGGAAAAACATCCAATCAATACCTTAAAAAGCATAAGAAAGGAATTACTTCTACTTCACTGTACTGAAGGCACCGCACTTTGCAGGTACCTTTCTGAATGAGAACAACCAACTTCCATAACCAGCAGTACAATACTGTTCTACAGCAGGAAGGGAAAGGACAGTCCCTGAAGTCTTCCTTAGAATGGCCCACGTGAACTCTGCAATGGTATGGCTTTGTTATTTTAAAATATCACTTATCTGACCCTACAAGTGGGGAAAAAAAAAGAAAAGGATATTTGAGTGTGCTATTTTAATGGACTGGTGGTGGAGCTGTGTGTTATCTAATCTTGAAAATGTCTTTTTTTCCTCTCTTACATAACGATCATATTCTGATGGTAACACAGTGAAAAACTTGAAAATTCTGGGGTTTTTTCTTGTTTAGTTAAATATGCCAAAGGTGAAATAATATGCCGAAACCAAAGCTCAAAGAATCAATTCTAGTTCAAAGATATAAGAATGTCAACACTGGGTAATACCAAGGTTCACCTACGCCCAGGACCATTTCCGACAGGGATAAAAAATAATGTCTAGAGAATAACGACAAGGTGAATACATAGTCTAGATTTCTTGTAAATGATCTCCCAGATTCCAGACATTTCTACAATTGGTGGGAGCCATATAAAATGTCAGGCTCCCTACCCATCTATTTATTCATCCATCCTACTCCAAATCCCTTCTTTCACTGTTTCAGTTTTGAAGAGAAAGAGGATGGGAAAAACCTCAACTCCTCTGCTCCAAAACCCTAAGGCTGGCAAAGCCATGAGTATTTTGTTCCTTTACACTGGAAATGATGAAAAATAGCTGATTGCATTGATTGCACTCATGATTGTTTGAATCATTAGCATAAACACTAATGTAGGAACTTTTATAGGAATCACTGGAAGTGGCAATGGGGGAAACAGATTTTCATTTCTACTATTTTAAATTGTTCCATCAGAGGACAGCCTTACTCTCCTAATTCAAATCTCACAAGTCTTTGGGCTTTGTCCTGTTTTACTTTCTTCTGTATTTCTATGAGTAATCTAGTCTGAAATGCAAAATAAACTACTGTTCTCTTTTACTGGACTTCTTTCAGAGTTTTACTTTTATCCAAATTGGCTAAGTCAGATACTTTGTGAGGGGTCAACTCATACTTGACATGTCCACACCAGAATCCATAATCCATTAAAACCATTCATAATAATTCAAAGCAATTTACAATGTCCCACTATGACTCAAGTTCACACTTCAGAGATCTATTTTACTTTGATCCTTACACTGTCACTTCCTAACTTGCTCCATTTTTAAATTAATTACTGTAAGAGACTATCTTTCCTATCCATGTTTAAAATATACACATGGTCCCCTCATACTTCAATTATCATAACATCTTTTTTCTTTGACTTTAGGAATTTGAAAGACACTGTGGAGGCAAAGGATGCAGCTCAGAGTAGCTGAGTTCAGACAAAACACCTGAACAAGTGTATCTGGTTATTTCCAGTCATGCCATCTTTGCCCATAGCTCTCTTAACAACCTTTAGCATCATCCTTCAGCCTGCCATACACAGAACACAGCTGAAGATAAATATAGCTTTGTTCCCTTCGTAAGGCCATATAATAATTTTCCTGATGTGCAAGCTTTGTTTGGAAGGTTCTAAAGGTTCTGCTATATTTATCTGAAACGTCTGGATTTATGACAGCCATCTAAAGTTAAAAAAAAAAAAAAAAAGGCATTGTAACAATTATAAATACATAGCACTTATGCAATAGGCTTCAAGGCTTTCATTAGAGGCTGGCGTACACCTGGAAAGCCTAAGCATTTCCCCACTGTGCCTACTTCAGGCAAAACAGCTCAGGTGCCTCCCGCAGCGCTCGGCTCTGTTCCGCGCGGGCGGGACGCGCGGCTCGCTGCCCGCCGGGCTGTGACGGCACCGCGGGCGCAGCGAGCGCGTCCGACCCGTCCCGCCAGGGCTGGGAACACCCGGGAAGAGAGGGGGGGAAACAAGCCCTAAGGACAAAGAGCTTTTCCTTAACCTTGTAACTTTTATCTTATCGTGTCCTTCATTAAAAGACTAACACGGAAGGGAACGGGGCCAGCCTAAGCGGCCCAAGACGAGCGCGGGTAGAAGCCGCACGGGCACC
>VZTJ01004177.1:248104-313651 GCA_013397795.1 Orthonyx spaldingii | reverse complement strand
AAGAGGGAGGCAAGGAGGGGGCAGGGCAGTCTGGCCACGTTTCCACTACACATCTCGTTATCCGCCTTTCCCTCGATGAGGGAAGAATAAAAAGGACTCTGATAAACGCAACTTGTACATCTGACTTTGCCTGCCCGGAGCAGCCACCGCCGGCCTGGGATCTGAGCTACCGAGGCAGGGGCTGCAGGGGCTGGACTCGGGGACCTGGAGGGGCCCGTAGAGGAAACAGGAAAGCAACACAGAAGAACTGACTCCCTTTGATATAAAACAAATAGCAAGATTGCTTTGCTCTCCACTTCAATATATGATGTTTGAGTCTGTTTGGCGGCACTTTGCTGAAGGAAGGTCATTAAGCAATCTTGAAATTACCGCAAGATGATCCTCGATTTAGAGCACGTGTGACTCAGTTGCTGGGATTGTCCCCTTTGGATAACCCACAGCTACAGGCTCATCTGCATCCTTTTGTTTTAGCTCAGTCTTGAGATATGGCCATGCAGGCTCTTTTGAAAGTTGCAAATTTCTCTACACCTACATAACAATACACCACAATAAAACAGGGACCTCAAGAGCCATATGTGCAGTTTCTTGAATGCCTGCAAGATGCCATGGAGAAACAAATTGTAAATGGTGCAGCAAAATCACAATTGATATTGCAATTGGCAAAAGACAATGCAAATAATGATTGTAGAAGAGCCATAGCTCTTTTGTGAAAAGAAAATCCTACCTTAGATGAGATGATAAATGCTTGTCCCAAAGTGGGAACTACCTCCTACCAAATGGCTATGCTAGCGGAGTCTCTTGCAGCTGCAGTTAAGGTGATGCGTCATTGCTATGGCTGTGGACAACAAGGTCACATGAAAGCTCAGTGTCCCCGCAAAAATCAATCATTTGGTGTGCCAAAGAACCCAAAAGAAATGCCTGGACTGGTAACTTGTAATAGATGCGGAAAGCCAGGACATTATGCAAAGCAATGCAAATCTAAATTTCATGCGAAAGGGCAACCTCTCAAAAAGCAGGGAAACGGGAAGAAGAGCGTGAAAGGGAAGCACACGCAGACACAAGTACTTTCCCAGGGGGCACACTCAGTGCAAGCTTATGCAACCAACTCATCGGGAAGACAAGACGATCAGCTGGCATGGATGTTTCCACTGCCAGCACAATAACTTGAAGGTACATAAAGTTGAAGGTACATAAAGTTCCCCTAGCAGCACACGGACCCATGGGATGGGGACTAAGTGCATTATTAATAGGGAGATTGAGTGCAACATTGCAAGGTATTTTTGTACATCCAGGGGTTATGGACGCTGATTACACGGGACAAAAACATGCTATGGTGTCCACACCCGCTCCTCCTGTTACTATACCTGCTCAGACTCGTGTTGCTCAACTTGTGCCTTTTAAGTCTTGTTTCCCAGAAACAGTTCCCAGACTACGAGGGGATCAAGGCTTCGGATCAGCAGGACCACCTCAAGTGTATTGGACTTAGAACATATTGGACCAAAGGCCACAAATCGTTTGTTCTTTGACCGTGCAAGGTGTGACTCCATCACATATAACCATTAAGGGATTGATAGACACAGGGGCTGATGTTACTATCATATCTATTGCTGCGTGGCCACCCTTGTGGCCCACAACGCCAGTGGGTCTGCTGTTGCTGGCCTTGGGGGTGCTGCACAAAGCTACCTGAGTAGCAAACCTGTGTTAATCAAAAACCCAGAACGACAAATAGCCACCATCCATCTCTACATCACTGTGGCACCCCTCTATCTGTGGGAACGAGATGTTCTGACAACCGAGGGGGTAAAAGGGGGGATGAATTTTTGATTGGGGCCACTGTGCAGGAAAGCCCAAAGTACCCTACACTACCTTTACAGTAACTCAGAACAACCTGTGTGGGTTGATTAGTAATCCCTATCAAGAAAAAAATTAACCGCCCTTCACAAATTAGTTCAAGAACAATTACAACAAGGGCACATTGAACCATCTACGAATCTTTGGAATACACCTGTATTTCGTGATCAAAAAGAAATCAGGGAAATGGAGATTGCTCCATGACTTGCATCAAATTAACGTAGTGATAGAGAGCATGGGTACTTTGCAGCCTGGAATGCCATCCCCCACAATGATACCTGCTGAATGGGACATATTGATTGTTGATCTAAAAGATTGTTTCTTTTCTGCTGCATCCAAAAGATATTCCAAAATTTGCATTTACAATGCCATTTGTCAATCATACTGAATTTGTGAAGCGATATAAATGCAGAGTGTTGCCACAAAGTATGAAAAATAACCCAACTATGTGTCAATAGTATGTTGCACAAGCCTTGTCAACAGTTAGGGAACAATTACCTGAAGCCTATTGCTATCACTATATGGATGATATACTGGTAACAACTCCCATGAAAGAAGATTTGTTACAAATCCAACCACATTTGCTTAAAGCACTGCAAAATTATGGCTTACAGATAGCTCCAGAAAAGGTGCAACAGCAGCCTCCTTGGAGACATCTGGGAGTGAAAATACTTGAACGAATGGTACAGCCTCAAAATCTTCAATTTGAAAGATCAATTCGGACTTTGAATGATGTGCAAAAACTTTTGGGTACTTTAAATTGGTTGCCACCCTATTTAGGGTTGACCACAGAGCAATATCCTTAAAGGGGACCCGGAATTAACCTCACCGAGGAGGTTAACCCCTCCAGCAGAATGAGCTCTAGAAGAAGTGCAACAAGCTATTTCAAACCGTCAGGTCTGCTGGGTGGACCTCACCACTGATATCGTGTTTCTTGTCACCCCAGATTTCTATCCTACAGGCGTCATTGGACAATGGAATGATCAATGGCCTGATCCCTTGCACATTTTAGAATGGGTCTTTTTGCCTCACCAGCCTAAGAAAACAGCACCTACGCTGTTCAAACTGATTGCCCAACTGATTGTGCCATCAAAGATTCCTGCAGTTGATGGCCAAAGATCCCGCAAAAATTGTACTTCCCATTCAACAAGAATTTTTTGAATGGTGTTTTGGGACTAGTGCTCCTTTACAGAGTGCATTGCAAAACTTTTTAGGGTGGATTGCTTACCATCTGTCCAGACACAAATTGTTACAATTGGCAAAATCAACCAGCTGGTCCTTACAGCCAAAGAACAGTCATGTGCCATTGCAAGGACTCACCGTCTTTACTGATGGATCAGGAAGAACAGGAAAGGCCATTGTCACCTGGAGGGACAAATCTGAGTGGCAGATACTGGAAGGCCACGAATCAGGCTCTACCCAGCTTATTGAATTGAGAGCTGTGGCCATGACATTCCAGCATTTCTCTCATGTACTGTTGAATCTTGTTACTGATTCTGCTTATGTTGCAGACATTACACAGTGCCTTGATTGCTCACTTTCAAAGGAAGTTAATAATGCTGCCCTTTTTTCACTAATAAAAACCTTGTGGTGTGTAATTCAAAACCAAGCCCATCCTTATTATGTTTTACATAAAAGGAGCCACGCCGGTTTGCCAGCATTTATAGTGGAAGGTAATGCCAGAGCTGATAAATTGGCCAACCCTGCATGGATGATGCCTCAACCTGATAAACTAGCACAGGTAAAGCCTCTCGTGACTTGTTTCACCAAGGCTCTCATGCCTTGCAGAAACAATTATTGTTAACTTCTACTTGTACTAGTTTGAAAACAAGCCAGTGGGAGTTCACAAGTCAGAATTATCATTTAATAGGAAAATTAAAATAAATGCAATAATACAAGGAAAGACACTGACAGAGTCAGATACAACCTGACACCCTGTTAGTCAGGATGGCGGTAGCAGCCTACGTGAAGTAGTTCTGTTGAAGCAGTGATCCTGTAGAAAGTCTGGTCTCCACCTGAAGGTCCAGTGGTAGCTCTTGTCCTCTGGGAATCCAGTAGGCAGGGCTGATTTGTGCCGTTCCAAAGCCCAGGTTATATCCAATTGGGAATGCTTGGCTCCTCCCCACTGGGTGGAGCATCTCACAATGGGATGAGGTAATTCCAGTGACGTAATTCCAATGAGATAGTTCCATGAGTCATGAGGTGGGTTCTTGATGGCCCATTAATTGAGAGAGCTCTTGGAGGGAGTTATCAGGGGTGAGTCATGACAGGAGATAACAAACAGTACCCCACCTGTTTTAACAGCTTGTGGAGACGGTAATAGAATATATCTTATATTGCAACCTAGGACACTACTGAAGCTGGTAATATTGTCAGTTCTTGCTCTGATTGTCAGAGGTTCACCATGCCTTTACCCGCAGGCATTAACCCCAGAGGCTTACAAGCCTTGCAAATTTGGCAGACAGCTATTACCCATATTGCTGAATTTGGGCATTACAAGTATGTACATGTTTCTATTGATGCCTTCTCCTCTGCCATGTGGGCATCTGCACATACAGGAGAAAAGAGTTGTGATGCTATTGCCCATTGACAAATGGCTTTTGCTGTTTTGGGCATGCCTTCCTCTGTAAAAACTGACAATGGCCTCGCCTACATCTCTCAGAAGACGCGGCGGTTTTTACAACTGTGTGGTGTGACACACTAATTTGGTATTCCCCATTCTCCCACTAGTCAAGCTATTATCGAACGTGCTTGTGGTTCTTTGAAGCATGTTTTGGAAAATCAAAAATGGGGAATGCGTGGAGAAACCCTGCAGAGATGGCTGGCAAAAGCTTTATGAACAATTAATCATCTTACAGTGCCACCAAATTCTAATAATCCTGTTCTTTTGAATCTTTTTTTCTCGTTGCAGTCTACAGGCAAAACACACCTGCCCTGAGTGAAAGTATGGGTACAAGATTTAATCACTAACACGTGGGAAGGCTCGTGGGACCTTATCACTTGGGGGCAGGGGTATTCTTGTGTTTCCACAGATGCTGTTGTGCGGTGGATACCTGCAAGGTGTGTTCACCCTGATTTGCAACATCAAAAGCGTCATGAGAGCAACAGGCAACCTTCAGAAGACAACGACAGTGTGGACCAACAAACCAACAGGCAACCTTCAGAAGATGACGATGGACTATTTATTGGATGGTCCTGCTTCAGGCTGAGACAGAGCAAGGACTTGCCATGTTACTCCCGATGCCAGGAGACAATATGTGGGTGACCCTTGGCAACACCGTGAACCAATCATCTTTTGTGCTTGTCTCTTGCAACACCACAATCACCTTTTCACACATGTTTGGTGGGAGTACCAGTTGCACCTTCTTTAATAGTTCAGGAAGCCCGTGGCTGTGCTCCCAAAGCTGCTTGTAGCAGTACCCTGAAAAAGTGCCTTCGTGACATTGATATATGAGATCAGACACTTCTTGTCACCCTTGAGCCACAAGAAGTAGATATTCTGGGATCAATAAGGGCGTCAGCCTGTGTCTTTTTTAATTATACACGAACTTGGTGCTGGGAGAACCCACATTGTCCCAGTACTCAAGACATGTCACCCACAAATCCTGTATTTCGAAATGTTTCAGCTTGGTGCAATTGGATAGTTTTAATATAAAGATGTTACATACTACCAAGCTGCTTCAGATCACTCTCCACGCAAATTACCTCGAGGAGTGTTCCTAATTTGTGGAGACTGTGCGTGGCCTGCATTACCCTCCCGCGCTGTTGGTGGACCATATACTATTGGCTGCCTGACGATGCTTGCTCCAAATTTAACTACACTTGTAAAGCACATGCATGCAACCCATGACAAACAGTCCTATGTTCTTTTGCAAGAGACTGCGATGATGCTCTTGATTTTTGGAAGTTAGAAAAATGTGTTTCAGTTTCCTTTCTTGTCCCGGTGTGGTGGCTGGAAAAGCATTGGGATTGCTAAATAGGTTAGGCTGCTGGCTTGCTAAACAGACTAATGCTACTTTGCTTGCTTTGTCAGGATTGTTAACTGATGTAGATTCTATTAGACATGCTACTTTGCAAAATCGAGCAACCATTGACTTTTTGCTGTTAGCACATGGACATGGTTGTGAAGACTTTGATGGTATGTGCTGTATGAATCTTTCTGACCACTCCAAATCAGTGTTTGCTAATATCAAAGAATTACAAGTGAGTGTTTCAAAACTAAGGGAAGAGGATGACTCTGATTGGTTTGATACTTTGTTTGGTAATTGCCAAATTGCTAAATGGGTCAAAGACCTCCTGAAAATGGGATGTTTAATTGTAATTGTCATCCTTCTCATTTTACACCTTGTGCTGTGTTTATTATCCTTTCTGCAAAGGGCCCTAGAGAGGACTATAAACGCTGCATTTGTAGTTGAAGAACAAAAGGGGGGAATTGTAGGAGCCGACAGTTGGTCTGAAGGCTTCACAGAGTTTAATTTAGATTCGGTTAGCATCTATTCATGGGAAAAGCCCTGTGAGAAGAGACATAATCAGTTTTTACCCATCAGAATGTAGTGTCAACAGAAGTAAGAAATTTAAATAGAAAGAAAAATACAACATTGTGCACCAAGTGTTTAGCAAGAATGCTTGAATGCTTACGTTATAGGCAACCAATAGTATTATATTGTAGTAACATAATAGCCAATGAATATACTGTAGTAGTTTAGTAGCCAATGAACAAGTAATATGAATGATAAAATACAAAAGTGTATAAAAGAGGCTGTGTTCTTGAATGAACAGCTTTTTTGCTTTTGTCCGAAGCACTGTCTGTGTTGTGTCATGTCTGCCCCAACAGCAACACCTATCTCCTCAGAACAAAGTATAAAATTTCTGTATTGAAGGAAGTACATGTAGTAATGGTAAGCAATATGCGAAGTATAATTGTGCAGAGAAGAGAATGTGGAACTGTTTGTGGCCTCTGGAAGGAGGGAGAAAAGGGCTGACAGAGGAGCTGAAGTGATAGCTGGAAAGTACTCTCCAGCTGTAGACGAAGAAGACATAAGTAGTTAAGAGAAGAAGAAAGATTTGGGGTTTGAGAACCACAGAAGAGTTTGGTCAAGTTGAAAAGGTACTTGGTCCAAAGGCAGGACCCTGACTGAAATGATACATTGAGGAGGTTGGAATGACTTGAGCTTTGTTACATCTTGACTCCCACACCTGAGGCAATCCAGACTATTAGTTCATAGAATTTTTATGGAATGTAATTTTCCCATGTTGCCCACTGATCTTTTCCTTTTTCCCTGGGTAAAAGTTCTGGGCATCCCCCTGAAACCTGGTTGGTGGGAGGGATAAGTGTGGTAATCTGGGTCATGTATATTTGTTTGGATTTTGGAGATACATTGACCTGTACAATAACAGACTCCAAAAGGCAAGGTGGCCTAACTATTGATCCTTAGAGTTTGTCCATAGGGAACCTTAAATTGAGCTTGACATGCTATTATGGAGCTTAGCTCACCAGTCCAGCAAATATGAAAAATAGTTTTATAGATTTGTCTATAGTTCGAGAATGCTGAACCTCACCAAAGACAAGTGCTGTCTCAAGAAATAGAAAGGAAATAATGGACCGATCTGCTGGACTCTTTGGTCACTGCAGCCGAAAGTCTGGTTCATGAACTCTCCCCCCAAACCCTGGTTTGCATTGCCCATTGTCTGAAATTTTAGAGACTCATGGGGTGAGGAGCAATAACTTGCATAGAGGTAAATTTTTATATTAACTAGATTCATGCTTTGATAATTGAAATGATTGTCATACTTCCCTCTTCTTTCCTTTTTGCTCTGTCTGATCCCACTGCTGCCACAAGAGGAAAGGTACCATTACTGTGGTCCCAGTCATTGTCTTGAGCCATGGGGTAGTTATGAGAGAGTGGAAGAGATCGCTGGCTCAAAACATTTTGTGTGTGTGTGAGGTAAGGAGCAGGTCAGGCCTTGCCCTGGCGAGGCAGTGCCCTGCCCTGTACACCCCCACACCTCTAGAGCCTGTATCCCAGTCCAGCAGTGACTGCCAGCCCAGTTCCTGAGTGGCGAAATGACTGGAAGCCCCACCTGAGGGAAAGGCCCCAAAAGGCTAAGGGGTATTTAAGGAACCATGAGACAATCATGTGTCTTGACCCTACCTCCTCTTGGAATTTCTATCTGAATACCCCTGGAATCCAGGAGTTGTGTGCTTTCCTATATCTTTTCTGTCTCTCTCTTTTTTCTTCTTCTAATTCCCTCTTCTTGGAATTTTTGAGTAGCTTAAAATCAAATGGACTTAGAGTTTGAAAAATGGATTTTGTTGCCTGGAATAAAACACAAAACCTTTCCAAACCATGTTAAGAATGATAATATAAAAGCAAGTCTTTAATGAAAGCTTTCAGGTGCACAAAACATAGGTATATGCACATGCGCAGAATCAGATTCATATGATTTTTATAAGGTTAATTAATTAGTATATCTAGCAGGTGCATCCAGAAGGAGATTCAGTTGCCCCCTTGAGTCTGCTCCTTGGAGTTGTTCCAGGAGCTTCTTTGCCTTATTTCTTGCCATGTCTTCTCAGATTCTGGTTACAAAACAAAATGTCCTTGTTAGTGGTTCTCTTCTTCAAAATAAGACTAAACAGAATTTCAGGAATGTGTTAGAGGGTTAGCGTATTATTCTAAAATCTACGAGGGTAGAAAAAATACTAGGAGCTATATAACTATAAATTAACAGTCTGCAAAGTTATAAATATATGAAAAGTGTATGAAACCAAAAATCTTTAGGTATCAGTTTGGCCAGGTTAATGCTTTGATAAGTGTTTTATGTTGATTGAATGCTGCTCTAACCTTTTGTCAAAGTTCTCTGATTTTCTGAAGTTGCCAGCAAAGTTCTTTTTTGTTGTTTTGATCTCCTGAGAATACCTTGTCAGTATTTCTCCTGTGTGTCCAACTCAGACTACATGAACAACTGCAAGCCTTTTCAAAAACCTCATCAAGTGAGTTGTGTGGGGCCTTACATATGCCTCTGCCTGAATTAAGGTGCAAAAAAGACCATATGCCAAAGTCAATAGTACAGGTTTTATTTAACAGTAAATGAAGGGTAGAGAAAGATGGGAGCAGGGAGGGAAGAGGGGGAGAAAGAAAGTAACAGGAAACAGATTAAGTAGAAAAAAGATACCACCACTTCACCACTCCATAGATTCTGATGGCATCCCATTGGTCCTCTTCTTCTGGTCTTCTTGGTGGTTGCAGACTGTATCCGTCGAGTGGTGGAGGGAAAGAGTCCACAAAACTCCTGTTTCGTGGGTTTTGTGTGGTGCTCAAGCTCACCTGGAACTGTTAAGCCCCTGCCTGGGCTCAGAAATCCCCAACAGATGGAGATCTTGCCTCTAAGCAGAGACAGCATGCCTAGTTCACAGATGGATCAGTCAAGTATTTCAAAAGGGAGAGGTGGTAGAAGGCTGCCACCAATAATCCGTCTAAGCAGTGTAGGAGGAGGATAGTGGTCAGTGTGCAGAACTAATGGCTGTATTAATTATTTCATACTAGAGGAAACACAAACTCCTGAAACAAAACCCTAAAATAACACCTTTGTTTTATCTCATGCAGAACCTCTATGTGGAGCTCCGCATTATGGCTTTCGGTCAGTGTGTATCAACAGACACAAAATGCTGGATGCCCCCAGTCTCCAGCTGCACCAAAACTCCCTGTTGACTACATCATGCAAGCAACTAGACCATGTGGTGAAATTTGCACCACCATTGGCTTAGAGGAGATGGGATGAGGGGTGGAATGCAGTGGCAGAACACCTTCGGTGGTCCCAGTCCTGATATTGTTGCTGTTGTGCACTTCTTCTTTTAACTACTATGTTTTTCTTGTCATTATGCTGTATTATTCTTCTTCTTCATGGAATTGCTTTGTATATAAGAATCTCTGTAGTAGCCAAAAAGCTTACTAATATAATCGGTAACTCTTAATATCTGTAAAAAGATTCAGGTGCATGTGGATCAAGGGGGGGAACGTAGTGATGCTGACCGGAAGACCATTGTACATCGAGGAGTCAGTGATCCACATAGCAGTGATCTGTGCAGGGCAGACTCATCGGGGTGATAATAACAAAAGAGCCCATGGGCAGGTCCCACTCGGTACTGGCGATTGCATCTTTATGCTTCTAGCTCTAATAAACAGTATTTAATTGTTGCTCTACAGAGTCTGTGTGTCCTTCTTACTGTGATCCTAATGGATCAGCAACTCCTGGTGCAAAACAGTTCCACACAATTCCACTTTTTGAATAGATGATTTAATGAATTAACCTTCATCCCTGAAGTCTGCAAGATGCTGGCATCTGTTGTCCCCTACTTACAGTCTCTGTGACTATTTTGGGTACCATCTATTTTGTTTCACTAAAGTTTGGAACAGTGCCATCTCCTGTCTTGACAGAGACTACAAAGTTGGTATTTACAATTCTTTCTCAGCTGCCTTTGTGTCCATTTCTGAACAGCCACTTTTTGTAGTGTATAAGGACCAATATGAAGGAATTCCTTCACGTTAGTATCGTGAGAGAGTATCCCAGCACAGCTGTCCAGTTGTACTGGGTTTAGATGGCAAGGGTTTCATAGTGTGTGTGTGGGTGGGTGGGTGCAGGTGCCGCAGAGATGGCTTCTGTGAGAAGATGCCAGAAGCTTCTGCCATGTTGGACAGAGCCAGTTCCTGCTGGCTCCAAGTTGGACACACCATTTGCCAAGGCAGTGATGTGGAAGCACCTTGTATGAGAGAACATATTTAATAAAGGGTAAAAAAATGATGGAAGAGAGGAGTGAGAAAATGTGAGAGAAATAGCTAAGCACAGACACCAAAGTGACAATGCTCAGTTGTTATAACTAAAATTAGGCAGTTGACTTTTGCTTCTTTAAGCTTTCATTATAATGTTAATAAAAGTTACTCAAAGTTCCCAGTTTTCTGACATCAGTGAACGAGAGGAGTGCTCCAGGCACCAGTCCAGAGATTTCCTTGTCTCTGAAGGATACACCACTTGAAAGGTACCTGCACAGGAGCAGTTCAGGAAAGACTGCAACCCATGGGAAAGGCCCATGTTGGAGAAGTTCATGAAGGACTATCTTCTGTGGGTCAGGCCCCCACATTGGAGCTGGACAAGAGTGTGAGGAGGAAGGAACATCAGACACAAAGTGGCATGAATAGAACACAACCCCCATTTCCCTGTACCCCTGCACTGCTTGTGAGGAGATAGATGAGTTGGGAGCCTAGGAAAAAGGGAGGGATGGGGGGTGTATCTTTGCTGTTTTGTCTCTGGACTCCTCTGGACCACCGAATCCAGCCCTCAGTAGCTCCTTGTTTCAGGAGCTCTGGTCCAGGGCGGAACGGTGGCAGCTGTTTGCCGGTAAAGACAGACAGGCCACTTGCGTATATATCAGCGTTCTTTATTTTCCCTCACGGAGGGAAAATGATCGTGCATAGAACAAGCTGTGAGATGGTGAACCTGGCAAGAGTGGTCCAGCTCGTCTCTCGCCCAGATCTCTTATGCCTTCTGTCGGGGGAGGGCAAGGCGAGAGACGAGCCAATAGGCAAATGACTGACCAGTGACATCTGGCCAGTCCTGGGTGAACAGGGGAGGGACAGGTACAAAGCAGCACTATGAATGGTCAGACCACCAGTGGATTCTCAGTGGTCTGCCCACTGCTACAGGGGGGAAAGGTGTTTTTAGATTTGTTCTTATTTTGCAATGCCCTACTTCATTTTATTGTCAATAAATTAAAGTAACTTCCCCAAATTGAGTCTGTTTTGCCCATAACAGTGATCAGTAAGTGATGTCCCTTTTCTTATCTCAACTCATGAGCTTTTCATTCAATGTATTTTCCTCTCCCTATCCAGCTGAGCAGGTGAAGTGATAGAGTGGCTTGGTGGGCACCTGCCAAGGACAACCCACCACACCTGTACTGTGTCAGGCTGCAAGGCTGTATATTGGGCTTTTCCACTTAGAAGCAGTGCCCTCTTGGAATGCTGCAGTTGGCACCCTGTACATCATGGAGCCCTCAACTGACTAAAGAGTAACAATTAATAACAACACTCTCTGCCACAAGTGGGTCTTAAGCAGGCAGAGGAGACTAATTTGTTTCTCTCCGTTTTGAACTGTAGCAAGGAAGAAACCTAAATAAAGTCTCTTGTAAATACGTGGAGACAGGAAAGGGTTTGTCTAACAAGAAAAGGGGTGTGTGTGAGGCCTGGCTGTATTCAGCCATATCTTCATAGATTTTTACAACTAATCTTTCATTCTGAATATAAAATAGATACTTCCCAAGGTAATAGATGGCTGGCAGTTTTCTATGCATGGCCTTTCACATTAAGTGCTGAAGTCAAATGAGTTACTCCATTAAAAACTGAACTGCACCTCAGCAGTCCACAATGCCTGGCCTTCTCTGACCAGAGACTCCCAAAAGTCTGTCTCAATGATTTCCATGCATGTTGCTCTCCTGACTGAGGAGCTACAGCCTCAAAAGCTCCTTATTGCTCAAGGGTAGAAGGGACTGAGGTGCAGGCTTTGAACAGCAGTGGTTTCTAGGATCAGAAGAGCTGACAACTAGCAATAATCCCAGGGAGAATCTGCAGCAATGATGATCCTGAGAGAGGAGACAATGACAAAAGAGAAGGTAAGGATTTTCTGGAGATGTGGAACAAGGGCAGAGCACTATATGGGCTAGATGAAAGCAATCTGTCGCCCAAACTGTGCTAGCAAACTTGCAGGCATGAGAGAGGTTTGAGAAAGTGGAAGAGTTAAACAGTACGAGCACATTGAAGCTCTGAAGTAAGGTAGGGAATAGCATTGTGTTAGATGTTGGTGCAGTCATTCAGAAGACTGCTTCCGATTCTAAAACCTCTTGCAGAAGGTATTCACCTGGAAACTGACAACTTGGTTCAGTCATGTCTTAAGGCAAAAGACAAAAGGTAACTGAAAGGTAGTATTTGATCCTCTTCTATCCTCAGTCTTTCCACAGATAAAAGATACGGAGTCTAGGAAGGGACAAAATCCACATGAGACAAATAATTTTTATTTTTGGCTCTTCATGAAAAAAGGAAAAATATTCTTGAAAATAGCTGGCTGAGGCAATACACTTTCACAGGATGAGCAATTCCACTTAACAGTCTCAGGTCTATGTCTCCACTAGCCCAGGTCCCAGTAAACACATTATTCATCTGTTAAAAGCAGTCCTGTCTTAAGTTAGCTCAGGGAACGAGCTAGAACACAGGAGAAGAGCCAAGAAATGGCTCTAGAATTTTTATTTCTGACTTTCTGCCCTTCCAGGACTCTCTCACAACCCTGATTTCCTCAGGGAAGCATTTTGGCAGAGGGTATGCTTGCAGAGCCTGGGATACGAGCTGTGTGGGCTGCAGCCAAGAGTCCCTCCATGTGGCTTCCTGATCCTTGCCTTGTTTTATCTCTCCCTCTCTCCCTGCCCCTGGGATGGCCTCAGGGTGTTGTTGATAGATTTACGGGTCCAACTAGTTTGCACACTCATGGCACTGTTCATCTGAAAAAAAAGCAAGTTATTAATAACATCATCAGTTATCTCCTCTATCATTGTGAAGAACACACTTAAAAAAACTGACAAGTATTTGGAATATCTCAAATTATTTCTAAGATTTTTAAAAGCATTCATAGGGAATCTGGGCCGATGCCATTGCCATACCCTATTACCTTAAACTGATCATTCCCATGGTGGGTATCTGCTTCTTAATTTGCAAATGTCTAGTGCTGAGTCATGGAAGTTGCTGTAGACATTTAAGTTATTAAACATTGGTAGAACATTAGGCATTAAGTCTCTCTGTAGTACCAAATGGCTTGTTTTTTCATTGAGATTTTAAATTTCAACTGGTACTTTTAAACATCTGTGTCTTAGTCCAATTTAACTCATAATTCTATTACATACTTTGTAAGGAGCATCCATGTAATAGACTTGATTTATTACTAGCCTTAATAGTTGGCAGAGATAATATAATTCTGTTATGATGCTTCACAGAAACACTGCAAATATAACACATACATAAATTGCTTCTTATTGATGTAAAAATCCCTTCCCAGTTAAGCACACCTGTGCTGTGAGAATACAGAATTGCACATATTTTTGTGGGAGCAAATAGCAAAACTGCATACTGAAAGACATACTGGCAATTAGTCAGCTGGAGGGTCAAAATTTGAAAGTTAATACTAATTATCTTATAAATCTTAGAAAATTTCAGTACTCAGAACCAAAGAAAAGGGCATTCAGTTAAATTTGCAACTATTTGTTCTTTCATTTAATTTGAGCTAGGAATAGAGAAGAAAATGCTCTATCATTGTGTCACCTGCATAAGCTATCCTATTTGTTGATCCCTCCCTCAGGAAGACACAAAAGAGAACACTATTCTCATCACCTCCATCGGCCATAGAAGAACTCAGCTGTGTAAGCCAAAATTAGACATATCAAAGCACCTTTGATCACTTCATTGTCTGTCAAGTTCTCTCCAAAGCCAGCACTGTTTTCTGTAATGGATTGTATTACTTTGAAATGTCATATTTAATGTGTGTTCATTCCTTCAGATCCCTGATACTGTCTGAGGTGCTGACTGTGCAGCACCACACGGAGAGCCTTGCAGGTGGGTCTATTAATTTCACAGTGTTCCTGCTTCTCAACAGCATGTGGTTTAATTGCAAAATTGGTGAAGCAAGGGCATTGCAAGAATTTATCTCCATTTTTCTGTGTGTGCACAACCACAAAATCATCCTGCAGTATCGGTTTGAATGAGTTATGGGACCATAAAAAAGTACTTCAATTCACAAAGCTATCAACTCTTTGTCAGGAAACAAAAACACCTGCCAGAAGAGTTTTATCCTTACTTGATAATCACAGCACAACTAGGCATGGGACAAAGCCATTGTTTAAAGGGATGTTATTATGCAGCAGACATGCTCTGAGGAACCATAGTCTAAATTTAGCTACTAATTAGAAAAACACATTTTACAGATATCATTAATTAGCCAACAATCTGAGAACTGTCTCTTTCAAAAAGGAAATGTAATATTCATTAATAAAGTACCCACCACAGAATGTGACTTCTCTTGTCCACTAGCTCCAGCAATGGGTCATTACTCGTGTAGGTAGCTTCTTGTTTTCCACTGATAAAATTAATTCTAAGCTACCTTTAGCTAATACTGAAATTTTGCTCTTGAGAAGAAACTGCAGAAATACACAACAAGCCAGCATTCTTACATCACTTTCCAGAGTTTTATGAAATTCCTCTTCTGTCTTTCAGGCTGTTAGGACTCAATCAGATCATACTTTTGTCCAGTAATATATGATTCAGAAATTTCATTTTTCATTCAGAAGAGCTAAAATGCTGAGTAATTACTGTGATTCCAGGAGTCAGATCCCTGAAGAATCATCTGTAGGATTAGTAAAATACCAAAGTTGACACCTAGAAATGATCAAGTAAGTTCAAATAAAACTGCAATATAGGAAACAGGATGAAAGTTGCCAGTGCTGGGAACATAGCTTTCTCTGTCACATGAAAAATCTTGAACTTTCAAAGAAAAGAATGTCTCAAATATTTCAACTGAGAGAAAAAAACTGTTGTTAAATGTTACAGTGATGATTTATGTGAGCTGTGGTTCAGTGGCCGTATGCACTCCATTGTTTTTATTCTTTCACTGGGTCATATTACTCATAGTGTCTCATTTTGGGGAGGAAAATGACTCAAGAAACTTGTGAAGAATTTTGTGGCCACAGGCACATTTCAGGAAATGTAAAATGTACCTGGGTAGCCTGGAAATGAAAAACTATAAGGACATGGGGCATCTGTTCTGCAGCATAACTGAAGCACACTGCTTATACATACCCTGAAGCACTGGGTACTTGGCCAACCCTTCATTCCAAGCTTCCATTCTTAGGCTCTCACTTTTCCAAAGGAAAAATACACTATATGTGGGAAAGCCTGTCCCTTCAGGAAATTAAAAAAGGGAGTCTAATTTTGAGTTTTGACAGAATTATTTTAGTTAGCCCTGGAAAACCTGAATGCTACCCATCAACGAAATCCATGTCTCCTTCTTTGGTTTTTGTTTGTTTCTGTTTTGTTTGTTTGGGTTTTTTGTTTTTGTTTTTGTTTTTTCTTTCCAGAGTTACATAAATTTCAAACAATTTCCAAGTATATTGTTGAATATATTGTAGAAGGAACTCTCCAAAACAAGGACATGGCAAACACTAAACAAAGGTTTAGGATCTGTTTTGAGAGTCATAGCAATGAGAAATATTTGTAGACCAGGTCAAGCATATTTCTTCATGAAATGAAAATGCAAGGATTTAGTTATTATTGATTCTTAAAAATCTCAGGAACTTTGACTGACATTGGTTTACTAAGACAGTTAGACTGAGCTGGTTGTGGAAACTTCCCTTGTAGTTAATGGAAAAAGAAAGGTACCTCAAGAAGGAGATTCATCCTACCTTATTTATTCTAGCTGCCTGGGTCAAAACCCCAGTTTTAAGAACTATTCAGGGCCTTTCCCTATGGAGAGAATTAGCAAACAGTGAACATTTTTTCTTACTGTTTGTGTAGGGAACACTTCTGGATTTCCTTGACTCAAAAAATAATTCAATGCTGATGTTTTGCTCATAGAAAATGATGCATTTCTCCATTGTGTGATAATCAAGCTCTCTCCTGGGATATTCTGTACAAATAATTTCTGAACGTGTTATCAGTCACAACCATGTCTGTTTATTCAAATTTTCTTTCATGGGTATCCAACCTACAGTTTTACCTCATCTATATACACACAGCTATAATTTAAGTAAACTTTGAAACAAGTACATGCATTTTCTGCTTTAGGAGATACCTATAAAAAGAGTTTTCTCTATCTGGCTTAATTTTTGCTGTTTAAAGTTAAAATTACGCTGATGCAAATCTTCCTGTTTGTTAGTCTTAGGATCCTTTAAAATGAATTTGCTGAAGGGACTTAAACTTGAGGCATGTAGCTTCACTACAGTGGTTCACTCAGATCCATCAGTACTATGCTTGTTCCCTGACTTAGAAAAACACCTCAGAAAGTATCATGTCTTTGGAAAATACACTTTCTTTCAGTATTTTCTTACATGGACAGTCACCTCAGTGAATATTCTGGCTCCCAAGGCCATTTGCTAATACACACACTGAAAGAAAATCCAAACTCAATTAAAGAAGATTAGCCCTCTCTGTCCCATGAGGTGGCCTTTCTGCTTGCATCTCTCTTGCAGCTTTCAGTTTCTGAGATTCATGACTGTTACCCTGGGAGCCAAAGTCATATATATGTTGTGTTCAAGAAACTCAGTAAGAGAACAGAGACTGAATGGATTTTCTGCTAATATAAGCACAGCTGTGTGTGGCAAGTGGCATATAGTTTTTGTATTCAGGCTATTGTACAGCAGACAAAATAGAACTTCAAAAGAAACTGAAAAATGTTGTTGCTTTTGCCACTGCCTTTTACCCAAAAGTGTTTATGCAAATACACATTTTGGAATCAGACAAGAAGATAAGAAGAAATAATTTGCACACTTTTACAGAGTATAATTTAATGATGTCTCAAGTCCTTGTATTACTTCAACAGGCATGGGAGGCACTGAAGAATTTCTGGATATTCTGTCTGATTAACTAATCATATCCCACCCTATTTGTCTTTTCTTTTTTTTTTTTTTCCACATGGTTTGCAAGTTTTTTAGATGAGAATTTTGTACATTTTTTTCTCAGAAATCTTTGCCAGCAGATAATACTGGCTTTCTAGTCAGAATGTGGGAAAAAATACAATAAAAATGCTTCCATTCCCAAGAGAAGAAAGTGTTTCTTGTCATTCTTATTTATCAGAACAAACATTTATCAAAATGAGACAGAAGTATTCATTTTTCAGAGTAAGACATCTGCAACGCTGCGTGTGGGTAAATAAAATCACCAGAGTACTGGAAGCAGTTCAGCTTTTTACTACTGTATTGTATCAGACAAGTAGCTGTCCTAGTTCAGAGTTAGCCTGGATAGCTGATATCACTGTGGCATATGGCACCAGCCCACAACTTATGTCCTGTGTTTGGGGACGACAACAGCCTAATGCTGTCTGTTGTGGCAGCGGGGAGGATCCCAAGCAGGTTAGTAGTTCTTGAGGAAGGTTGGTGTAAAATGTTTCTAGATCTAATTTGCAAATTAAAATAAAAAGTTAAAACAAATTTCCACTTGTCTGGATCTTCAGTTCTGCCTTCCTTGGCAGAGCAGTGAGTTGCTTTGATACTGGGACTAGCAACAGCCTGGTGGGACCCAGAGTCTGCTCAAATAGCTCTATTGGATCTTCACAGGCATCTCCAGAGTTAGTAATGTCTTCTTCCTAATGGAGCTATGGAGACGCTCCACTTTTTCCCTTTCCATCACTTCTCTCCCTTTATGTGTCCTTCCAGCTTTGCTATACTTCTTTTTCTGTTAGAGTGACTATCACTGTCTTCTAAGCCTGTACTAAGTTCTTTCAATTTGAAAGTGGTCAGAAAATTCTTTGGGTGATGTTTGGTGGTTTTTTCCCCCAAATTAGTTTTTTACTGTATATCAGTGTGCTGAGCTTGCTCGCCATGCGGTAAGAAGAGCACTTGGGCCAATATAAGGCAGGGAGCAGGTTAAGCAGTCATGGTGAGGGCAAAAAGGAAGAAAGGAGAGGAGAGATGAATGAACTGGACTCCTTTCAGGATCAAGCAGCCTTCTGGTCAACTCAACTCAGCTCAGCTGTATAATCACCCTAACTACATTATTTATTAATGGGGTTAATAAGCTACTTTATCAGCAACCCTATTTCAACCCCAATTGCAAACTTTGTTTAGTTATTTAAGTGGAATGATTTTCATGTTCAAGAGCCTGCTACTTATCAATCAGAAGCTTATTCTTATATCCTATTGATATTTCCTATCAATATGCTGATTGTGGGACCAGGCATTTTGGTCAAGCATGATGGACACTGCTGCACTTTATGCAAAAAACCATCCCAAAAGAAGTCTCAGGCTGTACAGTTAGGATGTTGCACTTGAAATCTTCCTCTATTTTGTACCCTATTTCATCTAATAGAGAATCTTTCATGTGCCTTTTGAAGCCAGACTGGTTTGAGATAGTACAGGGGGACTGGTCATTCTTGGGATCTTCCAATATGAACCGAACCACTGACTGGGTGTCATGGATTGCAGTGTAACACAGCAAAAGTCTCTGCTCTAAAGGGAGCCGGTTCTGACAGGCCTGTCTGGAGGTATATTCAGAAAGAATAGGCAGAGGGTGAGCAATTGTAAAAGATGGAGTTCCTAGGAGGAAAGCTAAACAGAAGACACCGAACAGGATCCATCTGCTCCAGAAGGAATCCTTGTTCCACTGTGAGAGGAGGAAATGGGTTGAACAATTAGGCAGAGATACAACTCTGTCTAAATTTAGTTCCAGAGATTATATAGGCATGTCTTCTGCTGCTTGTATTCCCAGCGATTTCCCTGAAGCGGTATCAGTCTGAGCAGTGGTTATTATGTTATTCATGTCTTTATGTTCTGTATAAACTATTTAAGAGAGATGGGGAAGAAATCTTTTGTGCATCACCTCTAAGGTTCTTGGCGAGTTACAACTGACAGTTTTTTCTTTGTTTAACCCTGTTCATTAGAGAAAGAAGAACAAGAGGAGAAACCTTTCCATTAAGTCATGTATGTCTGTCGAAAAAACTTTCACCAAAGTTTCAATCAAGGCAGATGCTTGCAGTGTCCTGTGGTCTATAGGAGGGCAGGAAACACCATGCTTTGTTTTTCAAGGAACAAAGATGTGCATCAGTTCAAATGCCGTCCTGACTGTAATGGGAAAAAAAGCTGATAATGGCTGCACAACATGAAAGGAAACTGCGGAAGGAGCACAGAAGCAGCAGAAGCCTGGAGAATACAGAGTGGCAATGATGATGGGTGTATTAAAAAATCTGAAGGAATGGAGGAGAGAATGAGCTTTAACATGAGCATGATGCAGACTATAGGGAAATGGAGAAGCAGATTAATAGTCACAGCTGACTTGATCTAGTGTAAGCAGCAGTCCTACTATAAGCAGGCCTTTGAACAAAGTGGCTTCCATATGTCCTTTTTAATCAATATTTCTGAGAGCTTTTGAATTCTTGCAGTATCAGGTGAGGACATGCTGCCATTGTCTGATTATTCTGCACTGAAAAATACTACTACATTGCACATGTTTTCAAAGACGTGTCCTGATGCCCTTAATGTGGGGATCCTTCTCACTCAGAGGGGCAGCGCACAGAGGAGCAGGTGGGATAAGGCACATGAAAGGTGAGTGGGGATGTGAGACAGGGGCTGGGCAGGCTGTAGAGAACAGACTGTTGGTCACTTTTATAATGGTATATAGAATGGAATTGCTCCTTTCTTTGAAAATGGATAGAGAACACTGGCAATTATTATGGAGTAGGGACCATATGATGCTCTGCAGGTGTGCCTGCCAAGTCAGTCATAAAAGAAAAGGTTTTCAGATCAGGTACTAATGCTGATAGGGGTTAGTGTAAGCTGGCAATATGGGACATGATTTTCTCAGAGAGACTGAAGCCTGGGCAGCTGGGGAAGGCTCGGCTCTAGCCTTTATGTTTTCCAGATGAAGGATGGTGCATGTCCCAGAGGTCACTTGAAGACAGTAGGTGTCTGTTAAGCCACAGGGGCATAGTCTTCCTGAATTCCAGAATAGCCATAGCTGTGTTTTCCTGTTTTTCTGCTGGCCCAGGACAGAAGTCAGGTACCTCACTCAAATCCTATCCAATCTCCTGCTGTTGAGGAGTTGTTTAGTAGAGCTAAGTGACTCTCCCTAAGGCACAGAGCTTTCACCTCCTGCTCCTGAGAGCAGCTGAGAAGCACCCTGAGCCCCCTTTCTTGTTCTCAAGAGCAGCAAAAATTTGACAGAAGTGAAAAAACATCTGGCAGAAAGGAATGAGCAAGAAGTGAAGCCCGCCCAGGGCTGGTTTTCTTCATGCATGCAGCTGTGAACAATTACTATCACACCCACATGCCAGAGCACACATATAATCATGCCTTACACAGCCCACAGCAACTGCAGGGTGCCTTCAACTTCTGTGGCAAAAAACATCCCAGTTACTATCAAATCCACTAGACCTGCCACAATGGGTACTCAGTCTCCTTCCCAACCCACTTGCTGATAACCCAAATCAATTACATATGCATGATTTTGATATCGCAGCATTTCAGGCAGCAAAGAAGGCAAAGGATAGTGAATAGAAAAATGCAAATACAATATCTCCTGTAGAAATCTATGTTTTCTGCACAGGTTTTATACTGCCCTTCAGCCTAGGACCTGGGGGCTATATCAAAACTAGCAGCTGCAGTGACCTAACTGCTTAGCTGTATCTGTAATTAATTCAGATGAGCTTCCCAGAGTAGCCTCCCTTGCTCTATAAGCTAAGAATATAAATAGACGTCATAGTTGAAGGCTTCATTTCTAGAACAGTGGCAGAATTTCCTGACTCCCTGGTTTTATTTAGCTGAATCACATCCCAATACAATTTTGGAACAAGAACTGGGAATATGTTTAGTCCCCAAACCTACTTGCTGTGCAAAGGAAACCAGAATACAAAGAGATGCAAGGAGCAGCCTGACCCTGGGGTATGACATGACATATTCACTAGGTAGCCTCTACACAGCCTGATAAGTAGGTCATTTGTTACAGACACTTAATTTAGGCTTTATAACTTCTTTTCAAATTGACTGAAAGGGCATCATGGCCTGACAACAAGTTCTCCAAGCTGCTCATTGCTCTTGTCACAGTGACTTTCAGAAGCCACTAAAATAAGCATTTAAAAATGGTGTCCTGAAAATAGCCCTGGACATCTATAATGTCCCAAAGGCAGGTCTCATCTTCCAAAGTTTCAAATGTAGGTCTCACATTTTTAAAGGGAAGTGGTTTTGCACATTTTAATGCAAACTTTTGGTGGTTTAGGTAGGAGCTAGAGTGCTTTTCAGGAGATGGTCTAACCTATGTTAGACCTAGGTTCAGTTTTTGAGCAGATTCAATTCACAAGTTCTGTCCTAGCTCCAGTATGACTTATTTTACCAGGTTTCTAACTTAGCTTAATGCCAGCGTTCCCTAAGTATCTCCTTGGGGCTGAGTAACTGTGACAAGAGATATTTGTGAATCACTAAGCCAGGTTAAGATAGAAGGGGTGCAAGAATCACCCTGTAGTTTGGGTGCTTGGATGAAAAGGAGGATTCTGATTTCTGCTTTATAGTCTTACTGCTCTTCCTTGACTTTATTGTAGAAACTGTCTAATATAAAATAAATTTGCATATCTAAGCAAGGGCACCTGTGGACCATATTACAGAAAAGACAGCTGCAAAAGGAAGAGACGGAATAACTTGAGGTAATCCTAGACCTCTGACTCACAAATAGATGAGAGCAGACCAAACATATAGAACATGCTCAAAGACTGCGTTGTGCTGGAAAACTGTACACAACTACTGCTGTCTTGGGAACAGGTGTATGTCCAGTAAAGAGATTCTTTAACTATGGTTGTATTCTTGGCCTATTGGCATGATGTCCCTCAGAAGAACTAATCAAGAAATCAAAGTGCTGTGGTAAGGTGAATTCTGATAACAAGCACAGGGTTACAGAGATTTTGTAGTGTTGAGGCACTGTTTATGAGATGGTTAGGATAGGGAGAGTGAGATGTTCTGAGACTGGCCTTTGGCAAAGTTATTTGGATACCAGACACAATGTTTACTGTCTACAATAGCACTGTTTCATCTGGATCCTGCCTAGGCAACAACTGTGTTCCTCAGTTTTAGACTGGTGTCTTCCAACAGGAAAACTGGGCCAGCTTGAAACAATCATCTCCAGCAGTGTTAGTTGTGCAAGCAGTTGAGAGTTTTGATAATCACCCATAGTCCTGCCTAGCAAATCCAGCTGATGGATTTGAAGATTGCCAAACCACGTAACCTTCTCACCTCCATGGATGAGCCCCCTCAGCAGAACTGGGGCACAATGGCAAACCTGTGTGAAGTACCATGAATATCATATAGCATTTCAGTACACTTGTGGCAGGCAGGAGTCCCCTGTGCTGTGTTTTCATCTGGGTTTGAACAAGATGTCTGGAATGCCAGGATCTGAAAGCAGCTTGCTGGAGTTCAAAAAAAAAAAGATGGAAGTAAAGGATATCAGAGGCATTGAACAATTAGCTTGTGTTGGCACTGCCAACCATGGCAGCAGACTGGGTTTCCAATGTTAATGCCAGTGTTTAATGACAATATTGCAGTCTTTAATCTGAAATAAACGGAGTTGATATAGTTGAACAAGATGAAAGGAAAATAAAAGAACAGGGTTTGACAGCTCCCATTCTGGCCAACATTGGCATAAAATTCTCTTCTATCCTGTCCAGCACTCCAGCTCTTTTAAAACAATCTATGAAGTAGTCATGCTGCATTGGGTACATCAGCAGTGAGTGAAAATGTAATCACTGGAGGTAATACACAACTCAACAGGCTGCAAAGAAATTGTTCTATGATTTTTTAAAAGGCCACATTTTCTGATTTAGTGTTCACTTTATAGAAATGCTGACTTATTCCTTCTCGCCCTGAGAGGTTACTTGGATGTATTGAATTCTTTGGAGGAAATAATTCCATCTAAATCTGTCTACAGTCATCAGATAAATTCTGAATATACACAAGAGAAGATTTTGTTCTTTGATTGACTTAAAATTTGACTGTGTTGACAGCAAGTTATGTCTGATCACATTTACATCAGTGCATAACTCAGTTTGCTTCAACTAGAGCTTCTCTGGATTCACACCAGTGTATGTCTAAAGAGAGTCTGACCTTGCTTTTCAGGCTTTTGCAGATAGTTTTTCTCAAATAATCTTTCTGCAGGCTTCTCAAATTTATTTCTTGCATGCTGAATTATCACTCACTGCCAGACAAGTCGACTCAGCCCCTCCCAAGCAAGAAAGATCAAAATTCTGTCCTTCTATTTCACCTCATCCATTGCCCAGAATTAAAGCTGAGATATTTTCTCTTTTTCTCAGGTCTTCCAGTCTCAAATTGAAGCAGGAATATTTGCTTGGGGACCTCTCATATCCTTGTTTTCCTCCAACTAGTAAGTCGCAAACACTATCTGACTTCAGACCTCCTCATCTACAGCTCCAAAGTTCCAGAATTACATCTGGAAAATGCGATATATAGGAAATTAAGTACTGCCATTGACATATGAATAAATTTGCACTGATAAAACACAACCAGAGAGGTTCCTGAAATGCTAGCTCATATCTCCTTTCCAACAAGAGGGAGAAAAATAATCTCACATTTTTCCTGCTAAACGAGCAGCTGTTTAGGTAAACATGCAAAAAGTGTAATTTTGAGACATTGCAGTAAAACAAGGCAACTCCTGTTCTTGTAGTTGCTTGTACACATACACGATTAGGGGAAACAACCACCAACAAACAAAACACAAATCCAATAAGAAAATGCCTAACTTGATATATCTGGCCTTTATACAGGTAATTTTATGTCTCTGACTGGACAGGGGACCCCCTTCATTTTTTCTGTTCCTGCAAGGTTTCAATTTTCTGTCAATGATACTTACCCTGGGTTTGGCCCAATCAGGATAAAACTGTGTTGTGATGGAAAGTAAGACCATGGCTGTTCTCTTTCTGCTTCACAATGATGTCAGATTAGATACTGTTCTGGATAACAGCTTCTCACTGTCTTTGAGTGTGAAATCATGTTTATCTATGCATTGGTTCTTCAGCCTGTCATATCACCATGAAATAGCCTAGGGACCAATCTTCTCTGCTAAAGCAGTCAGTTCCTCTCACGGAGCATCCCACTGCCTGGTCCTTCCTAACCTGTCTGTGGATCTGTCTCACATGGGTCAGTCTGGAGTGGACACAAGGAACACACCACTGAATCCTTAATTACCCTGCTGTTTTCCTAAAGAGAAGAAGGAATTTCTCTAATTACCCTGTTTTAGCAATTGTTTTTTTATGACATGTGTTCTTACATCCTCTCCCCAGTTTACTTTGTTTCAGGCCCAGTAGTGTAACCCTTTAGATGCCAGCCAGCCCACATCCTACCCAGCCTGTTGCCATTGCAGGTGAGTTCCCTCGTGCTTTGGGGAGATTTCAGGGATTTGGAGACCACAACAGTGACTTTATGGTGCAGTCTGCTTTCACGTGCCATCAGTTAACTACCTCCACAGTTGGCACTGCCTGGACGCAAAAGGGAAGAATAGACAAACAAAAGTCTGCTTTTTAGACACCAGGTTGTTTAACCCACCGTGGTGATGTGTGTCTGGGGTGTTCTGACTGCCTCTGTACCAAGTCTCCTGCTGAGTATAACATGAGGACTGCTAAATGCCATTAATAGACCATCCCTGAATGTTTTTTCTAAAGCGGAATACTTTTTCTAAAGTTGTGGCCAGAGCTTACAAATGTTTCCCAGAAGTGAGCATTCTCACCCCACAGCTCAGGGGCTGGAGGTTGGTTGGGGCACACCTCAAGAAGAAGGCAAGAAGGGGAGTAGGGCAGGGGAGTGTGCAGAGAAGTTGAAATTTCTGCTCCTGCAGCCAGGAAACTGAGAGGATGGGGTGATGACCACCACTCCATTGCTTCACCTGAGAGTAGTAGCCACCAGCCATACCTTTCCACAGTGACCCTGAAGGAAGAGCAGCAGCCATTCCAGCTCTCCCACACTCCATCAATCACAAAGCCAGCAGCTGTCACAAGTGTTTTACCTCCGTTCAGCAGGATGGTGCTTTGGGCAGGTACCTGCTTTGTCTCTTCCCAAAAGAGCTCTGGCTTGGGTATGAGGCTAAATTGGGCCATGTTTTACTGCTGATGTATTTTTGATGTACTGGTGACCTGTAAAAATCCCTGCCCAAAGCTAGATGAGTAAATTCTTATGACAAGTAGAAAAAAAAAATCAGTCTTTCATGGCAGCTTTGTATATCTAGTGCTGGAATTCATAGGAGAGTCATGGAGTAATGAACCCCCATGTATAGGCTTTCCCCTGTACTAAGGCACAGCAGAGTGCAGGAGCAAATGGGACCTCATTTCATAATATGTCTGCTGCTGTTTGTAAAACAAAATAAATAAAAAATAAATGATTCTGTCACACTTCACACTGAAATCTTCTTGTTCTTTACAGACAAGCTCAAGCAATTGCTTTCAAACACCACACCCCAATCTGTGCTATAAATCAGGCGAACTCCCTCAAGTCAGTGAGACTGTGAAAGAAACACTCCCTCAAATCACAAGTTGCTGTTGCAGGGAGTGTGCACCAGACAACACTCCATTTTCACCACCCAGGAGCATCCAGGTCAAGTGTTTTGAGTAGGGGAGGTAATCATGCTGTAAGCCCCCAGTGTAGGAGTATATATGAAAGGGTTGCTCTCCCTCAACAGGCAAAGGAGAAAGAGAAAGCTTCTTCCAGCCAGCAATCCAGAGTATTTGTCTTATTCAGGTGCTATAGATCATCTTCTGAATGAGCTATTTCAGTTCACTGCCTATACGGAAATCTGAGGTTGATGCCTAAAATGGGCCAAATGAGTCCTAAAATGTTCTGTCTTTCTATCCAGGGAGCTGGGGAGAGATGAGTCCAATCCAGGCTTTTAAAATAAGCTTCTGAGTTTGGTGGCTGAGGTTTGACAGTATGTCTAACACATCTTCACCTGGATATCCCTGTTCTGAGGCCCTTTTGTATCCTACTGACTACATACAGTAATAGGGGGCCAGCTATAAAGAAAGCTTGAGGAAATCTTGGCAGTGATGGGGCAAATTGGTCACTGCTGCACCTTCACAATCACCCAAAATAAAATCCTAGAAATTCTTTTAAGGTCACTCTTGTAAAGAGCGCTGAACGAGAAGCCCTTTTTCCCATTCCTCACTGCAAGTATTGTCACAGGTATGTATAGTTACCAGGCTGCTTTGTAGTGTTCCTGTAACACTAAAGAATCCACACATTGCCATTCTGCCTCCTCACAGCAATCCCTGTCTCAAGGACAAGGCAGGATATTAATGCTTAATGCAGATGATGAAAGGCTATAAACTGTTGATTTGCTTACAAATAGAGGACATTAAATTTTGTAAATATTTTTGTCTGTTGGTAACTATAGTTCTTCTCTCACTCTTCATTCTCTATATAGGCACAAATGGAGATGAACTAATGGAGATGATCAGTGAATCAAATGATAAAACCCAGAGAAGGTCAAAGCAGTAGCATTTATTGCCATAATCTTTCAGAGAATATATGAGGCATTAAAATCCTGATACAGTACCATATTCTAGTCACAAAGATTTTAACGAGCACAAGTAATGGCATCAAATGAATCTCATCTAATGACATGAACAATAACAAGTACAAAAGGTGCACACCAGAACCTCCTTGAGTATGATCCTAAATAGATAGTTTACAGTCCCTCTCAGAAAGTGGGGGCTGTGGCAACATATTAACGAATGCACAACACAGCCAAGCTGATTAGTCATTACTTATTGCACAACTGCTGTTGATTGCTACTAGTAGATATCTGATGCATTGCCATGCCAGGCTACACGGTTTTTTTTCTCCCCACAACAGTCATGAAACTTCTGTTGACAGATAGTGAAAGCTGCCACAAATAATACAAGGGAAGCTAAGTGTAAATCTCCACTGTGAATCCACAATTACTGCAGGATAACTAAACAATGCAGCTGACAAGACTTATATCTATCTGTTCTTCTTTAATATCATCATTTTGTATAATACATGGTTGCAACTCAGAAATGTGCTTGATCCAGGCATATAATCTATTTGCAGGCATCAAATCAAGGATGGCATAAATGCTTTTAATTTTATAGAATCTGGAGGATGCAGAGCAGAGTAGTTCTATGCAGGATTGACTGGCAGAAGTGTCGAATTGCTCTTTGCAGGCTGCTTTCCCCAGAACTTCTAGAAAATGTGACAGAACTTAATAAAGCAAAGACTGAGCTGCAGATTTAATTGCCTGACTCTGGCAGAGGCAACAATAATTGCAAAAGACTGTAAGAATGTATTAAAGATTCCATCTCCTCACTAAAGCTGAACTAAGTTGCATTTTCATCATCACCAATAATCAAAGTGTAGTTTAGTTTACTACCAGCCTGCCCTGACTTGGTTGGGATATTGTTTGTCTTCCTGAACACATAACTGCTTGCAGAAACTACCTGAACACAACCAAGGGTTTGCAAATCTTAATTTGCTCCTCTTAAAAATCAGACCAAACTGTCACTTACAGCCCTAGATTACTGTGTTTTAAATTGCACTGCACTAAAATTTAGCCCTAGCTGGAAAGCTTCCAAATAGTGTTACTTGCTCTTCTTTCTGCCGTGCGGGCAGTAGGGCCAGCTGCAAGCAGAAAAGGGCAGTAAACTGCAGTTTGTACCTTTTGAGGTGCCTTTTTGTGGCATTCAGGTTTCAGAGCAGCACAATGGCCACCACAGAGTGCTTCATTTGAGGAATGTGACCTTTACAGTGCTTACATCATGTCAGTGCTGTTGGGTTTTATTTAGTATGATCATCCCATATGATCTGCTTTGGCCACCTCCTCTGCTAAACAGGAAATACTCTGACCAAACCTGGCCTGTCAGAACTTCCTTCTGCCTACATGTTGTCCCAACACATCACTATACTGCATGTTGTTGGAGCTGTGTTGACACATGATACTGTGATTTTCCATGATATTTAGTATTAGTCTCTCTGCCTATAGATTTGCATAATTTATTGTAATTTTCTCTCCACCCAGAGTAATTTTCAGCTTTATGTTTTCTACTCAAAATGTGTTTGTTGTATTAAATTACATATTGCTCCAAGGTGAATCTCCATTTATGTTTCTAATCATTACTGACTTTTTAAAGTGAAAATGTGGCAGCAAAATCATTTATTTCACTTTCTGAGGTCAGCCTCTTATGTTCTCAGTTATGTTATAAAGACATTCTGCCACCTAGAAGCTCTTGAGTTATGGTCTTACCTTCAGTAGTGGCATCTACTCCATATCCTCACCTTGTGCTTATGAGAAATTTAAAGCCATGTGTCATGAAGATTCAGCCAGTGGGGGAGAACCTGTGAGATTTGGGGTTTAATGTATGAGCTCCTACTACTTGCACAACTCAAGTAGGTTGGTCAAAACTGAGCCAAATTTATCTTTCTTTGGCGAAGGAAATACCAGATATATGCGTGAATCAAGGAGGAAAAATGTCATTAAATCCTTTGAAAATCCAGTGGGGAACTTACTGGTTTATTGTCAACAAATCATTTTGAAAGTGCTATGTGTAATAGTAGCCATTAGAAGTCAGGATTTACCTGCACTTATGGAGTCTGATACACAAGACCACATGTTCTGAAAGGGGAATGCTGTACTATTGCCATACTACAGGTCAACATTGATTATTTCATGTCCACCAGTAAAAAGCTAGTCCTGAAGTGCCAAATGTTACCTTCATTCTCTTCCAACCAATGCTGACAGTGGTGTCATTCCTATCCTGCTCCCCAGGAGCTGTTGAAATGCTGTCCAGTGATGCCATAAGCACCTTCTGCTGCCAGTCATTGCCAACTTATTATTTCCAAGATGAATGTGATGCTACAAGTGAAGGAGCCTTGTCCACAAACACAGATGACTGTTTGCATGCTCGCTTTTGGAAGTGAGATCACAGATACTATGGTTTACCATTGTATTCAGTATGAGAAGTGGTTCGTTTGCTTGTCCTGTGGATTTCAGTGCCACCTCTGGCACAGCGAAATCCTCAGAAAAGCTGTGACTGGAAATACACAGAAGTGTGGAAAGCTGCATTGTCTGCTGACATTGCTTGTGTATTGTTTGCATGATGCATGGCAGGACTGTGATCACCATTTTGGTAGCAGGATAATGATGAGTCTTGACAAAATAAAAGTTGTGTGCATTTGCATGGCCTTTGTGCATGGCTGTACTTGTGCTTAGCTCCTAACCACAGCCTGTTCTGATGTCAGTGGGAGTTTGTTGCCTAAATCACTGGGTCTCAAACAGCTCACACAGCTTCAACCTACTTTTTCCCAGACCACCCATGAAGCCAGAGGGAGTTCATAAGTTTAAACATTTTACTGTGGAACATCAATTTCACACACAAACTGATAACCCCTCAGTAGAGACCACAGGTTGGGAGCCTCTTGCCAAAACTTTACTGAGGATATGCTCTGTAGTGACATGTCAGTATAGGAGGAAGAGAGAAAGGAGAAGTGAGACAGTGCTCAGCCCACACCTCTGAAGTATTGATGATGCACACACATATCCTTCTCTTACTTCACCACCACAGACTCACAGGTATCAGTAGGACTGTGCTTGGGAGTGGACCTTCATTGACCCTTTGAAGCAATTTGGACAGGACTCTCTGTTACACACTAAAGATTGATGTCTATTAAAAAAATGCTAAAGCTGTATGGCTATTCAGCCTCTACCAGGATACAGATAATGATGAGAATGATAGTAACATTTCAAAGGTGAGGAATTGCTACAGGTCAGGTTGGGAGTTTAATGGGCAGAGCTGCAATGTAGCTAATTTAATAGCACTCGGGCTCTGGGCATTAAAAGCCCAGTTCCTTTGGGTTGCTTTATACTAGACTGCAAGTGTAAAGGGAGCAGAAAGCCACTGAATCATCTTCTCTTGTAGCAGCAAATTCACCTAATATAGGAGACAGGGGTTGTCATGTGATAAGGTTGTATAATCTCATGAGTAAGGGTGAAGAAATTAGAAATATGCCAGCTATGTCAATGTATCCCAAAGATCCTTCTTCCAATTTATGACAACCCTGAATAATTTTGAGTTTAGGCCAAGGTTCTCCTATTACTAACCAGACAGGGAATTTGAAGGTCACAAGCCCACTGTACTGCTTCTGCTTGTCACTCCATTTTTTAATGTCTTTAATTTGACTAAAGCAGAAAGTTGTGACTCAGGTGTATTTTGCTTTTCTAGCCCAGGGAGTACAGATACATTAAGATTGGACAATATCTGATCAAACTTCTGAGGCAATGAGAACTGCATGTAAAATTTTAAGACTGCACACAACTCTGCCTTGTGCTTTCCTGTGGCTATATTACATACATTTATTGAAATTCAATTTGTAGTTTGGGAACAAGAGGATTTTTTAAGGCAGTTTATTGCTGCAGGTAATAGAAAAGACATAAATCTGCTAATGTTAAAATTTCTGCACAGTGATACTCTAGGCAGTTGTTTCTGGGGGAGTTTTACCAACCATGGGAAATCTCAGACAAATGCCATAAAACGTTTTCTTTCACACATACTCTGAGTCACTGCAAAAAAAAAAAAAAAAAAAAAAAAAAGGGTTAAATTGCTATACTTTTTTTATTTAATTTTGTCTTTCTCAAGTCTTGGGAAAGTCACAAGAGCATGTGTCAGCATACTTTAATACAAATAACAGAGGCTGGGGAGACATTTTCTAGACCTTTTACTCATAGTGGGAAGTTCCATACCAGATATTTTCCTGCAAATAGCCCAGAGAAGTAAATGATAGAATTTCCCATCTGTAAAAGAGCTGTCTCTGAGCAGAGTATATCAGTGCTGTTGCTGGATGCAGCTGTAGTTCTTTCTAGTTAGCAGACAAAGCATTGCTTCCAAAGTAGCCAGCAGTGGTCGTCCTTTAGCCATGGGGCCATAGCAAAGGTTCAGTGCTGGTAAATGGTGATAAGACCTCCCACTTCTTTTGTCTCAGTGCATGAGAAGATGCTCCCTGACATGCACTGGGCATGGTAGTGCTTTGCTGGTACAGGTGCACTGCTGTCCAAGGCTGAGGAAAGAAGAGTCCTTAGCCTTTCACGGCACTTGAAGTGAGGAGCACGCATGGATTTCTATAAACAATACAGCATCACCCCATCCTCAGGGAGAAATGAGTGGCAGCTTCATACTTAATAGATGACACTTCTGAGGTCAATACAACAAATATGGACATGGAAGGAGGGTCTTGGTTTGTGAAGTTTTGGATTAAAAAAAGGCCTAGTGTAGATGGGGAAATTGAGTCTCTGTTCCTCACACCATGAAAAGTTACATAGGGAGTTAAAGTCTCAGTGTTGGGGCCACTGAACCACCTACCATAGACCAGCCGAGAGCTTGGCACAACTGTGCTGACAGACTCGAAAGCCCTTCTGTCCCTGACAACTGTGCTTCTAATGTAAGTGACAGGCATGAGTGGGCAGGGACTGTGGCTAATGGAGGGCAACCCCAAACTTCTTGGGGCCTTAGATGTGTCGCTCTTCTGCCTACAAGTTGCTGCATTTCCCAGTTCATGGGATGTTTTGGAAAGGTACTCATGTGTAAGGAGAAATTATGCTGTATTTCTGCTTAATCCATTTCTCCAGTGTGTGATTGCTTTAGAGTTGTCCTGTTTCCTGGCAGTGACTTGTGTGCTATTTGGTGGGGCTCCACCACACTTCTTGTATCAATGGGGAGCCAGCCACCCTCAGCTCCTTTTTCAGTCCCACTGTACTCACTGATCATGGGGAAAGTGACTTCTGGGGGACACACCAGTTCCCATGGCCTGTTTGTATACAAGTCAAAGGAAAAGGTGCTTGTGAAATATGTGCTAAATCCCTCCAGCTGTGCTACTCATGTTCTCACCATGGTCCCTTTCCTTATTCCTCCTCTCCATCTTCTCATATGTTCTTTGTCTGCTTGCTGCATCCTGTCCCTAGTTAACTTGTCAGTTCTTTAAGATGAGGATAATCTTTCCTAAATATTGTACTTACTCAGCATGACAGAAGCTTGAGAACCTCTGGGCTCTCCTGTAATGAATGTAATATATAATAATAACAAGATGTCATTGAAAAATGAGGCTGGTACTGTGCAGAATAATTGAGAGTAATGTTAGTTTTTAACAGGAACACTTTTTTTGCTCAATGATATATACATTTTGTCAGAAACAATAATTATCAAAATTTTCAGATTTGCAATTTCCCTCCTTCATTTATGTCACCACTTCTTTTCTTCATTTTATTATCTGTTAGATTTTTTCATGTTTTCTACTCTAATATGTGAAAAGGGTAAAACACAAATTCCGAGATAGAATTGAGTTTAGGCTTCATTAAAAAGAAGGTAAATACTGAAATTCCTCTTTTCTAAACATTTGTTTCAATATAATTTTTCAACAAAAGTCCTATATGTGAACTAATTGCACCAGTTATAACAAATTTATTGTGACTAAATATGTCTCTTTTTCCCTTTTCTAGTCCCTCCCTAGCAGTCCTCCATTTTCTTCCTCTCTCATTTTCTATTTCCCTGCATCTTTTTATCTCTCTTGCTTTCACCTGTACATGCAAACACTCGCTGACACAGATATTTTGACTGGTGCTTTGTCTCTGCACAGCAGAGAGACTAAAGCTGAGCCTGGATTTTGCATCTCTGTGTATTCTCTAAGCTCTTGTCTCACCTTTGAGATGCTCACAGCTACACAAAGGCCTATGGGAATATAAACATTCTTTTTCATTTCTTTGGTATCTCCTCCAATAATAACGACAACAAAAATCTTTTCTCTTTTTCAGCTTTTCCAGCATTAACGAAGAAATCATTGTCTTCACCTCTAGATTGGCAAGTTCCAGAGAGAAAGACAGGGAAAATCCCTACTTACAAAAATAATGCTATAAATTATTTTCATTATTACATTTTGTGATGCTGAGCCAGTACCTAAGAGGCCCCTTTGTGCTCTGGGATGATACACAAAAGGACTCTACTCCAAAGAGCTTCTTTTTTTCTTTTAAGGAATTTCTGACGCTGATTGGATGTTGATGAAAAGTGCTGCCTTGGCAGCAATAGATAGGAAAGTCTCCTGTTTATCTGCAGACAGAGCAAGTTTCCCCTTTCCTCTGTCCTGCTGGCCATCAGAGGGACCCTGAGAGCCAGTCGCAGTTTCCAAGGTTGCTGGGTAAAGCCCAGTGAGCAGGTTCTGGCTGATTTGTGGGTCATGGTAAAAAGTTTTCTCCCCTTGTGGGGAATTAAGGTCACTTGAGCTCATGTCCCTGCCTGAGCTCAAGGCAGACGTGGTGCTGTCAGTAACACAGAAAACAGACGTGTGTGGATGTGTGGATACATCCCTGTGTGCATGCACGAGGTGTGTTTCCTGACCCCACTGCTCTGTGGGCTTCTTTCCCATTGACTTCATCCTCAGACTGCACCTTCTTCGCATATACCACATGTGTCTGCAAGTTTTCTGTCTTTTCAAAATGTTTTTAAAGGATTTGAAATGCTCTGTATTCTCTGCAGTGTGTTGGTTTAGTTTGTGTAACTCCAGTGAAGCCAGTGCACCCAAGCCAGTTTACACTGATTGATAATTAGCTCTTGATTTCCTTCTTAAGGGGATACAGCTTTGAGCCTTGAGATACCAGAAGCCACTTTCCTGCAGGTGCAGAGGATGCAACAGGAGGGAAGCAGGAAAAGTCACTGAGGAACAGGGAGAGAAAACTTCTCTATTGCCTTTAGACACCTTGGCAGGAAAGCTGACGCATTTCTTCCTTTCTTTTCACACCCACATCTCAGGATTCACACTGGTAACTGGCTTAATGAAGCTGGCTCTGACACTGTGGGACACAGAGTGACTATAGCTCTGCCTTGCACAGGGACTGTATCTTAACTTCAGCATCCTACCCTTAAAACTAGGACAAAACTTGCATTTACAAGAAACAGAGAAATATCTAGCAGAATTAAACATAAAATTGTATGAGTAACTTTTCTTCTTTCAATAGCCATTCTTAATCTTTCAGTGCTCAGGATTTCTTTTGTTTGCATTCCCCTGCTTTGAGTAACCCAAACTATTTAGCTTCTGCTTATACTAAGTGGTTTTTAAATGGAAAATAGGAGCTCAAATTTAGCCCCCATTCATTAATTTCAAAGAAATGCAATGTGGTTTTTAATATATGCTGTACTTTTTATAACTGGTGCACTTTTAGGAATTGAAAGTGTTAAATAAATTAGACGGTCCAGTGAATCTTTTCCAGCCCAATGTGTTGCTGGGATTTGGACCTGGTCCACTGCATTTCTTTGAAGCTCTTACTGCTTCTATATTTTGTTTTCTAATAGCCTAGTTAAGACAAAGAACATTTCCTTCAGAGCTTATAGTCAGCTTTGCATTTCACTTGGCTTCTATTTGATTTTTGGGCTGTTTCTAATTGATTTCCATTAATAAGGTAAAAACTCTGGTTGGCTTTTTTTTTTTCCCCGGTGCAAAAAGAAACAAGTAATATGAAACATAAAGTTTATTTGGATTCTATCCAAACAGTTAACTCCTTTTAGTTTATCCCCAGTAGAAGTTCCTTTGGGGATGCACTATCATTTCATCAGTAGTTTCTCCTCCACTTCTGTATTTCTTCAATTAAAACTTATTTCACACAGAGTGAACTTTGTTGCCTATTGCTGTTAGAGTTCCACACTCCAGGGGTATAACACTCCAGGGTTATACTATGATCAGAAAATTTGCTGTATTTTATATTCTGAGCACATTTTCTCCTTCCTGTAAATCATGCATATTTGTATTTATTTGTAACTTAGTCCATGCTAATTTCCAGCTATTTACATAGCCACAGAATCTTAATTTTATTCTTGTTAGCATATCATCCTTTTTTCTTCACTGACTAGAGGAAGAAAATTAGAAAGCAGACATGATCAAAACTGCAAAACTCAGAGCAAATGATGAAACATGATATAATAAAGGAATGATTGCAAATATTGTCCTATTACTTACTGTATATTTTTAAGTTGCTGTGCACTTTCATGCATTAAAGGCTATCTTAGTAAATATTTCTGACCTAGCACCTCAAGTCAGCACCTGCAATAGAGAGATTTGCTCTAGTATTATTCCTGCTTTCCTCAAGGCCCACTAGAGAAGAACCAGGTTTATAAGGAAAAATATATTTAGATAGAATCAATTTTCTTTTCCATGCGTGAAATTCTGTCTCTGTCTCTGGTAGTATTAGGTTATACCAGTCCCCTGGATTATTCCCATCTTAACCTCTGAATCATGTGAGACAAGCCTAGCTTACAGAAGAAAATGGTATTTCCATCAGCAAACAAAATATTTTCTCGTCTGAGTGTGGGCATTTGAATACATTCTCACTGCAGTGGCGTACCATGTATTTTTTTGTTTTGCAGACTGTCCAGTCCAATTCCCCTGCAGAGCTGATGCAGGGAAACTCCATGCCAGAGCTGTGTGGAGTGGCAGAACTCGGCAGGCAGACAGAGACAGCAGGGCTCCAGTGCCCCATCACGGTGAGGTGAATATGGCTCTGATTGCAGACACGTGGACAAATCCTTCCCCACAGCACAGGGGAGTGTCAGTCCCCCAGTCTCAGGGTCCTCTTTGAGAAGCCCCAGGTCAGAGGCAGTGATCACCTCTGCTTCAGACAAATACCTTCACTCCCTTTTCTGACCTTGCCTGTGCTTGTGGAGGAAGATAATTTGGCAGCAGCACAGCACTGCCAGAAGCTCACTTGTGAGTGTCCTCTGTGCCTTTCCTGGGAACAGCAGGAGCTGGGAGAGGAACAGATTTCACCCGCACTGGCACAGCGTGTCCAACCTGGCAGCTTGCTCTTCCCTGACCTACTTCAACAACAATGGGCACTCATACTCACTAAGCCTGGGTGCTGCAATTCTCTGCTAGCCTAGCAGAAAAGTTGGCTTACTAGTGCATGGAGATGTTAAGCTGAGAAATAATGTGAGCATCAGGCAACAGCTTTCCTGGTTATGTCCCTGAGGACCCTCCTGGGTGACGCAAGACACACACAGCCATCACTTGCACTGACACCCACCATTTGGTGGAGGATGCCAGGGGCCATGCCAGCCCTGGTGAGGCTGCAACATGCCTTCTCTCAACATGAGTCAGGACAAAGGCTTTCCCTCTCTCTAACATCACCTGCTGCTTGCCTCCTGACCACCAAAAACCCTCCTGCACAACCCTTGTGCTCCCTGCTGAAGTCCCTCATTTGGCAAATACTAATACTGTGTGTCAGTGACAGTTCTCACTTCTTCTCTGGTTTATTTTCTAGAGTTGTTTTTTTTTTTTAATGCTACCAGTAATTTCATATTTATAGTGTTTTTATGGCCTTTGTGATGTATCATTTCACTGTGACCTCACAGCAAACTTGTGTGTGCTTTTACCCCACGTGATTAATTATTTTAATAGGGGCAAGAGAAAGAAAATGGGGAATTTGTGGATGGTGGTTTTCCTTGCTTGGTGTAGGGAAGCATTTCATTGTGGGTCATTAAGATTCGCTGTGGCATAACTCAGTAATAATGTGGAAAAAGAAGTCATGTGCCTGTGGGCTGTGTGAACTGAAATTACAAGCCATGTCCAAACCTGAGTCACCTCTGCTGCTTCTCAACACAGTTGAGTCCAGGCAGAAAGCATTGAATGAGCAAATATAGTGCTTAAAACCATCTATGCCTGACCTCGCACTGGGCACTCCTTGAAAAACCTATCCATAAGCGATTTTAAAAGGGTAGATTTAATGAGTGGGCTGACAAAGGCACATATTACCCTCCCCAACCAGCACTTCTTGACTCTGGATGCCTGCTTCATATAGCATGGCTAGGGAGTAAATAGTAATAGTAAATAATGATATCAGTGTAGAAACGGATCTGGTCATTAGTCATAAAATACAAAGCCACAGAATCCACATACCAGGGATCCCATCATTCATCTTCACAGTACTTCCTAAAAGAAAATGAAATCTTATAGAACAAAAAGTGAACATTGCTCTGGTAAGGAAATGAAGATTTACTTCAAAATAAATAAAAAAACCCCAAACAAAACAGCCATCAGATTTGATGCATAATGTTTTTAGGGAATTTATTACTGTCACTTCTATTTCTGATCCACAAAGTGTGTATACTTGATATATGGCCAAACAACAGACCTTTCCACCAGTTTGGACTCCAGCAATCATTTTTCTGGCCACTTTTCCGGTCACTTGCCTCCTGTTGGTAGCCAGTCTGGTCTCCTCCATGCCTGGACTCATGGCCACAAAACCATCCTGCCGTTACTCTCATATGTAACAGGTCCGACTATTTGTTGTTGTAAGCAAACCTGTTCTTTCAGTTCTAGTGGACAAGTGTGAGCACCTGATAAATCTGGTGGGGGGAAGGAAAGAAATTGCTTTGCATGCTGCAGTGCACTGGAAGAGTTTACAAACTTCAGGGTTGCAATTGGAAGCAACAGCAAGATTGCAAGTCAGCTGAGTAACTACGCGGAAGAAGAATATGCTGGGGTAGTGACCTGCAGTGTCAATGCTCTTTATGCAGTCAGAGACCTATGAAGCGTCAGGCACAGATCAGGATTAGGAGTAAAATGGCAAAGAGGGATGGATATGGACACCTTAGTCTGTGATAGGAAGGGAGCTTCAAAATGTTGTCAGAAAACCTGGCTCAAGGGTAGTCTCCAGACACCAAAGAGATACTGCCTCCCATTTTCAGCCTAGGTTTTATGCAACACTGAAGTCCAGAGAAGATCTAATTTTAGATCAGTGGAAGCAAGGCTGAATGCACAAACAAAAACATCCTCCTACCAAACAACATCTCTGTTGAGTATTGTCGTGCTGAGTATGAAATTCAGCTGCTATATCCATGCCAGATCTGTTAAATATCTAGAAATTATTCATCTGTGATAACTAATGAGGAAAATAAGATAATTAATTTCAGTGTTTCTTGCAACAGGGAAGCTGTCTGGCAAAATATGCCAGACAAAACATCCATACAAAACCGTGTCATTAACTTACATGTTTAGTTCATTCACATTCCTCACCATGAAAAAAAGGAGAAATTAAATGACAATCTTTAATTGTCTGTATAATTCTTCTTAATGAGTACATTCTGGAGTACCATAACGACGGTGTAGGTTTATGAAACAGAGATCTGTCTTCCCCTAATAAGAAAGAAGGAAGTGATACTGCAGTAATGGTTAATTATTGGATACCCTTTCACTGTGAATTAAATGTTTTGCACATGCAAGCTTGGAGAAGCACAAAGATGTAACACTTAAAAGTACATATGTTATCAGAAAACTGAGGGGGTTAGGGGAAAAGGCCAGGAACTGATGGGAAAATAAATGAGATGAAAAGTAATAGATATAACTCTGGTAACAGTATATCCATTAAAGAATGTATCATACAAGAGTCAGGAAGGTAATGGGACTCCTCACCTGCTTAAAAATAAACATGCAGAAATGGTTTGCTGGTTGAGGGCAGGGTGCTTAGGTGTGGCAGAGCCAAATCCATGGTCAGTGGAGATGGGAGAACCCAAGTCAGTGCCACCCCTCAACTCTGTATATAAACAGAGATGAGAATGAATAAGTACGCTTGGAAGCTGGAAGCTAAAATGTTGTGAGATATCAATGAGACTTCTTCCTCCAGTTTGTACAGCTGTAGGCCACTGCCTTGCCAAAGCTCTTTAGCTGCTGCCTAATTCAGGCATGAGAGAGTTGCATTGACTTCAGGTTTGACCGTCAGCATCTGCATATTCTCACCTATGCATGTCTCCACAAAGAGCCCAGCCATGGGTTTTCATGCTGCCTTTTGACTGCGAAGGATTTCTCCCCATGTATCTGCAAACTTGCACTTACTGCTCCTTCAGACTCTGCACTGTAGTGTCTCAGAGACAGGCTGGGCCATTGCTAAAGGCATTGCTTGTTGGATCCATCTCTACGGTTCACTGCTTATGTGTCCTCATCCCTTTGTCTCTCATGGTACACTTGGACACAAGCTCTTCAGGATTAGGGCTCCTTGAGGCTAAGATGCAAGAAAAGCAATGGATTGAGTGCTTTGTTAATCTTGAGCCTCAGTTAATCAGTATGAAGTGAATCAGTGAAGAATCACAGTTTGCTCCATTTGTTTGAGGAGATATTTTAAATTTAAACATACTTCTTACCTACATATATCTTGGACATCTAACCTGGGGTGCTGGCTCAGTGGTGTGTCCACACCAGCTTCCACTTAGCTTATAACAGCAAACCCAATGGATTAATTGTGAAGGGGCTTCAGGACAGTCATAACCCTCATGGGCTCTAGGGCACCTCTGGGGTGGCACATCTCCAGTGGGATCTGTGCTGCCCAGTTTACACGTCAGTGTCCTCAGTGCTCACTGAATTACAGCTGCACACTGACACAGCCACATCCTCTTCGTCATTGCTGATTTATTACTCTTGGGATAATAAAGGGATTGTGGGATGGTGAGGGTGCAGTGGGCAGACTTGTAGCCAGAGTGACCATGCAGACCTTTACAGGGGATGGGGGATAACGGGGAGGTATCCTTGGGAAGACCATCCTGAAGGTCAGTGCACTATTTGAAGATGTCACTGAAGCTCTGTGATGACACTAAAGCTCATGGCTGGTTTCAAGCTGCAGCACTGAGCCTGGCTGAAGAGATTTTTTTTAACTCAGTTGCTTTTTCCAAGCAATGCAATGTCCTCCTTTTGCTTGAGGCTTGGCTTGTCAAGCTACCCAGCTACTGTCGATAAATATAATTTGTATAATTCAAAAATCTGCATCATTTGTAGAAAAACGTTTTGAGATGCTACTGGGGGAAAAGAAAGGGCTTTCTTTATTGCATTGAGCTGTTGGCTCAGAATTGCTTCCAGAAGGGCATGGTGTTCTTCTGCTCGCTTTGGTGAAGCAGCAATATATTTTGTTGAGGTCTGAGCTGACTCCCTGCAGCTTTGGGCCATTACTGAATTAGAGCCAATAAAGAGCATGCCCTCTTTTCTTTGCCTGCAAGTCAAATCCTAGTGGCGCTCAGTAGGACATTCAAGTAATCCCTGATTAAATTAGATTTCTCTAAGCAGAACGTCCAGAATGTGGTAGATGACACAAACCCACCCTCTGAGCAGTTAAATCCTACTTCCTAGCAAGAGCATAGGCAGGAAAGAATGTATTGTTAAGGAGACTTGAGGAGCAAAAGGCACTGTTATCAATTGTCACTTGGAAATGCTTCACCCACACTAGTAACTAGAGGAATGGCTACCATGAGGCAAGGAGTGCAATCTAACCAGCATGTGACAAAGGCACCCCAACAAGCCCTGCTTCCTCACCAGCCTCCTTGTGTGTCCTGTACCACAGCAGAACCCAGCCTGCTTGCTGAAGCTTGCTAATCCTCAAAGGAAGAAGTTGATATTGTTTATGTTCCACATTCTTCCATTGCTCAATATCCAAATATTTCACAATGTAGATCCAGTTTCAAAAGTTCATTTAAGAAAGAATTCTTGTTCCAAGCCCAGTTTCCTGTTGCAGCCTGAATCCCAGAGCAGGTCATGTGCAGCAGTTGGCTCATGACTTTCTGGAGATGCTGCACCACTGATTTTATAAACAATGTATAGTGGGAAATGGATGAATGTGTTTCTTATTTGAATAAATTAAATCTGGCAAATGTAATTCACTCCAACAAGAATGCCCGTTGCTCATGGTTTCCAGAGCATGCTGTGCAGCTTTCCCAGGGGGAGCCCAGGGACAAATCTGTCTCTACACAAACAAAACTCCCTTGCACGTCTGTTGGAGCTACGCCAAACAGAGAGAAGTGTTTGATCCTGGAGTCTGATTCCCCACAGACCAGAGAGCGAACTCTGACCTGAATAATGGAAAGCAGCCTTGGCTCTCAGCAGCCAGGCTGCACGCAAGGAGCCTCTGGTGTGGTAAAGATATAAAACTCCAGCACTGACAAAGCTGCTGCCCAGCTCGTCTGGTATGCAAGAGAGGGGCGAGCTTTGCCACAACAGTTCAGGGGAAGTCTGAGTCCTGGCTCCTTGTGGGAAAACCAAATGAATTCCTGTCAGGGACACTCCCTGGCAGCAGCAGGAGGCATGCAAGGAGCCCCAGTCAGAACGTGGGTTTACTTGTGTTCATACAGCCCTGAACATGCTTTGCTGGATCTGAGCTTCTGCTCAGTGCTGTGCTCAAATGTTGCTCCTATTAGCAGGGACAGTCTATTGTGTTCAGTGGGGTAAATCCTCTTGTTGGCCTGAGGATTCAGTGGGGCAAATCCTCTTGTTGGCCCAAGTGACAAGTAAATCACGGTTCAAAGGGCTGTATCGAAACCCCTTTTTGGGACGTGAGCACACCAGTCCAAAAGAACCACCAGACACTACTGTTTCTCCAGGACCTGACAGTGGTGCAGAATGAACCGTTTGATGGTCACGTTTTGGAAGACCATGGTCATTCTTGGCTTTTGAAAGACTCTTCTGTGTGCTTAAAGTGATGTAGAATGTAATATATTTTTTTGTCAGTTTCTGGTTAAAGTTAAAACATATATATTGCCTGTACTGTAGGCTTCGTGCTCCAGTTCTACTCCTGCCCAGGCTCCCCTTTGTTCACTCTGCTTTTTTTCCCAGGAGATGAGCAACTTGTTCCTTATCAATGTGCCTCATTACCTGTAAGTCCGAACATTTTCCTTAGAGATAATCTCATTCCAACTCCCATGCCGTGGGCAAGACACCTTTAACTAGACCAGGTTGCCCAGAGCTCCATCCAACCGGGAATGGTGCAGCTACAACTTCTCTGGGCAACCTGTTCCAGTGCCTCACTACACTCACACTGTAGCATTTTTTTTCCTAACACCTAATCTAAACCTACGCTCAGTTTGAACCCATTCTCCCTTCTCCTGTCACAACATGTTCTCGTAAAACACCCCTCTCCAGCCTTGTTGTAGAACTACTTCACATACTGGAAGGTCATAATTAGGTCACCCCAAAGTCTTCTCTTTTCCAGGCTGAACAGTCACAATTCTTTTAGCTTTTCCTCATAGGAGAGGTGTTCCATCCCTCTAACCAACCTGATTGCCCTCCTTTGGGCTCACTGCAACAGGGCTATGTCCTACCTGTGCTGGGCACCCCAGAGCTGGATGCTGAATTCATAATGTAGATGATACAGAGATGTAGACTTCTTACCAGATCTTTTATTATGGTCTTTAGAGATTTTCAGCGTGGGAAGGAGCTTGTGATGTTTCCAAGTCTGAATTTTACAGAAATTTTGAAGAGTGGCTAGTATTAAAAAATGTTCATCTGAAACTTGGGCATAAGTGTGCTGTTGGGGCTTGGACATGGGTTAAACCTGCCTGGGTTTTCTGGGGAACTTGGATGAATGTGTCACTCCAATGATCCTGCGGGAGTTTCTCCTGAAACAAGTGGCTCTAAAGGAGGTCAAAATGAGGGTGACATTCTACAGCAGCCTTGTGTTCATCCAAGTCCCTTCTGTTGCCAATAGTGCCAGTCCTGCCTCCCTCCCCTGACTTTCCCTGAATTGCTTGTACAATCATGACCTTTCCATTTTCTCTGTGACCTTGTGATCAGCTTTAGTGGGCAGAAACCTGGAGCCAGTATTGGGCAGAGTAGGAGTCCATTTCTTTTGATGCCACAGTGTTCTGAAAGCAGCTGGGATTTTCCGTGGGATGGCACAGCAGTCTCAGTAGCTCCTACTTAATAGCTTTCCTGTTAATTTTCTATTTTTAGACAACTGATACAGCCTTTTGTGTGTGTACCGCCTCTGTGGGGTTGTGTGTGTGGAGGAGAGAGGTCCTAGCTGTGTGTTTTGTGCATGTACATACACACTCACACATACCCCGACCCTAATTATGCCTCAGGTCACATCTGTTCACCCCCGTGAGCCCAGCTTATCTCTTACTCCCACAAACATGAATCCAAAGCAATTCCACTGGTATACTTCAAATAAACTGCAGAACATTGAACTGGGTAAAACCAGACCGATTGGGTGTTTGTTTTTTGAAGATTGAAATAGAAGAAGTCTTTAATCTTTTAACAACCCAGCTTTTGGCCTTTGAACACTGCAGCCTGTGCAAATGTGCCACCTCCACTGGGAAATCTAGCTTGCAACAATTTTGCACCATTTCACAATATTATTTGTTCAGGCATTGAATGAGATAGACTTAAGGAATGAAAAAAATAAAAGAATATCCCAGTTAGCATGGCCTGTTACCTTTTCAGCCTAGAGAAAGCTTTTACTTACAGAGAATGGTGGCTTGCAGCCAATGTTAACATGGCCTTTTGACTTGCAGGCCTATGGAAAGCTTCCTCTGTCTTTCCCAGGAGGTGTCACTATGAACTACCACTGCTCTGCCATACAGTTCACAGGCATACAAGGCCTGGCTTATGGATGGAATTGATTGCCAGGGACCTGGCATGGAAGTTTTCTTCAGCTTTCTTTCTGGTAAGGGCATGACAGAGAGTCCAGAAGTCCTAAATATTTATGTTGCATCTTGGCTTTTACAGTTCAGATGGGTTTCTCATATCCACAAGTCTCTCAATGCTGAAGAAGATCTCTGATTATTTAAGAGAAAAGGAGAGGACTGCTCAGTATCTGAGACAGCCTACAAAATCCCCATAAACAGTGATGCAAGTGCAATCCTATACTCCAGCTGCTTTACTGGAATCTCTGGCTCCCCTTCCCATTCTTCCTACTAACTGGGTGTTAGACTTCACCTCTCTGCTTCCCCAGTGCCTTCATTTCTCTAAAAACCTGGAGCACTACAAGCTGTTTCTTACCACATGCCAGTGAAGAGCAAAACAGTCCCATGACAGTGGTTGAGACCCCAAAAAGCCCAAGTGGTCACCATCAGTAATGCCTTTGGATCTGCATCTGTAACACTTATGAGAAGCAGCACTCAACAAAAGGCACCTTCCTCCAGGGAGAGATCCGTGTATCCTCTCCAGCGCTGAACAAGGGACCTACTGTCCTGCACACAAAAGAACAAGGATTTGCCTCTTGACTTAGTTTTTTTTCCTGTAAGCCTACTGCGGGAAAGTTCTGTTTTATTTGAATGCAGCATTGTTTATTTATAATTTTGTCCTAGTTGTGTGACAGATTCAGCATGTGTCACCCAGCAGGGGAACAGTAGTAGGCTGGAGAGTTAACAAATGCACTGCAGTGAAGCCAGATGGCCTGTTTTCATAAGGAGTCTCTGAAAGATGCTCTGCTGCATAGATTTCTTATTTCTTTCCTTCCTTTGGTGCCCAAAATCCACTAGAGCAGTGTTATTTCATATTAACTCACCCACCAAAACTTCACGGGTCTGAACTTCACCCTGTATTTCATCTAACACCTCTTGTGAACAGAAAAACACATTACCTGAGGTACTGAATCAGCCCATCAGCTTTCTCCAGAAGCAAAGTCAATAAATGAAAGGCTCCTCAGCACCCTCTCAGTCTCAGTGGCTCTGAGGTGTCAGTGAGGTGCTTGTGTCTACCATGTGGCCCATGGACGTCTTCAGCCCGACTGGGGCACAACCAGCACCCCCTCTCCGCAGTCAGTGGCTGCAGAGTGTAGCCCCAGCTGCCTGGAGGGTCCTGCCTGATTCCCCCTGGGAGCACCCACGCCTGTCAAAACATCCATGCACATCAAGGGGACTCACTTAATGCTTAGCTCCTGGGAAGCAGCCGACTTGAAAGCAATCTCAGAGCATGTACTAGTGAAGAAGATGTTTGCTGGAAGAGTATGTAGTTGTGCTTACATTTTCCCCACAGGACCATGCCCCCAAGGAGACAGAATTTTTCCTTTCTTTTTCAGGATATCATTAAAGAATGTTTCATCTTCTTCCTTATTTTCTCATTTGTTTCTCCCTCCAGTTCCCCGTTGGGATGTTTTCCAGTTTCACAGAGCTTGCATGCACTTTCCTTTGGAAGCCATTAATACCAATTTCAAGCCCTAGCCTTGACTTGAAAGAGATGAGACAGAGTCTCACTTTTCAGGCTCATGAAAAATGGGGCAAGATATGAGCTGATTAGGTATTTGCAGCATCAGTACACCAGAAAACCTGATAATAAAAAAAAGAAGATGGGCAAACTAACTGCTGTTATACATGACATCACAGCATTTATTACAATCAGCAAGGAAGATCTTGACATTTGAACAGGAATTACTTTAAAGATTGCATGTTTTTTCTCTGCTCAGCTTTGAATTGCCTGTCTGAACACAAAGGGTTAAATAAAAGGAGGTTATACGTGCCTTTTTAAAGAACTAAACTTTTAAAGAGCTAAGGACAAGGGATTTAATATATAGATAGGGCAGCATTAATCGCATGGGTTTGTGGAAGATTTTGTTCTCCTTTTCCCATCTTTACTCCAGGGGAGAAGCTATCCTCCCACCCAGCTATCCTCAGTCAGCCTAGAAGGTGTTATTCCTCCCAAGGCTGGAGGAAAAGCTAAAACCGAAACTACCACGGGAAGCAGAGTTTTGAGGCAAATCAAGAGGGGCTACCCAGGGTAGATGTTGCAGAGCCCAAAACACAGGACAGCAAGGGGCTGCAGGAATGGCTTCAGCATGATGCGGAGATAACAGAGTTAACTTCAAAGGACTCAGTGGACTCTTAAAACAGGCAGCCTAGAAACTGAAATAGTTATCTGTATCAAAGATTGCCAGTGTGGTGTCAGCTCAGGGCCTTGTAGGGCATTACACTCTGCAGAGCACAGACCCTACGGGCTCTGCGAGCCACTTCCACTTGTCAGAGGTGAGCGTAGAGAGGCCCAGAGCCCCACATGTGTGAGCAAACTCTGCTATTGATTTAAATTTCACTTTAAATGCTTTGAGGAAAAAATACTTAATGTGTTGTTTTGAAGACATGGGCTTTGCGTTTCCACAAGCAGGCTATCACAGGTTCTTGAAGGAGAAATATTTGAAGACAAGGACTATTTAAATTAGTGAATAACTTTATTCTTTTTTGAGTTTGACAACTGAACAAACAAGCAAACCAGTATGTGTGTGTGTGTGTGTGTGTTTGTATCTATACCCTTAAGTCTGAAATACTGCACTAAACCAATTTGAGATATATTTGAAAATTGAAACTACTTATTTAGAATTGGCTTTTGTTTATTTTCAACTTTTCAAAATAATAAAGAAAAAGGGACTATGTTGAAAAGGAATTTATCTGTCATGCATAAAACAAGTGAGAAGGTCACAGCAGCTGTCAACAGCGATGAAGGAAAAAAGGTCAGAACTGATCCTTATCATTAAAGTCTTGTGGCACAGTTACACACTGTCCACACTGTTTGGGTGCATACTGTTTAGGGCTAACGTTTTGCATAGCAGATTCCTCTTGGAGAGAGACTATTAGAGAATCAAAAGAAACCCAGGGAGCAAGAGAACTATTTAACATTGTGGATGATGGGGGCTCAGGCTCCTTCTCTGGACTTATTTCATTTGGCAGTATAGATTGTTACCTGCTTTCATTTGAAGCCTTATGTTCAATATACTTACCTAGTCTATATTTAAATTATTTTGTTATTTTTTTTCACTGTATATATCCTAGTTATTCAGAAAATGCCCCAAATCCTTATTGTGGGGTTCTGGAGTGAACCATTCATTCACACATTCTCAGTCTGTCCTGTTGAAGCTGTTCCTTTGTGCATTGCAGACTTATCTATTTCTTTGATTGAAAAAGGAAAAAAAAAAAAGAAAAAAAAAAAAGGCGAGGGAGGAAACTACACTGTGAACCAGGTGGAGATCTGTCAGCATGGTTACAGAATCACCAGGATGGAAGTTATCTGGTCCTTTCTTCACCTGAGGGTGATACCATCCATCAGCACCTGTTTCCTGGCAGTTTATCTAGCTGATAGTTAAGTACTCTTTAGTGACATCAGCAATGGTGATTCTGCAAGCTGTTCCTGTTCTTCAGTCTTCTCTTCTTTGAATTTAACAATCTGATTTACCTCAGCAGTCTTTGCTTGTTGGATCTTCTATTCATTCAGCCTTATACTTTCCCAGGGTTTTTCCCTTGACAGTTTTCTGTCGGATCCCCACCTTCACAGTGCGTGGCACCCAGCACTGGGCACTGCACACCTTGACAGGAGTAATGAGGGTGGAAAAAATTCTGGCAATGTCCTGGAGACTGCATTCCTGTTTCCCCATCTTTTTTGTGGTATTTTCCTTCTGTATATGACACTGGGGCTTGTGTTCAAAGCCTTCCATAAACTTTTAAAGATAGCACCTATCTCACAACTTCAAACAGCAAATGCTTAAGCTTTGAAAAGCTACAGTGTTTAGGTGGGCTTTAAAGCAGAGGCCTCCCTTAAAGTGCACATGTTTATGCTGATCTGAATCACGTAACTGTCAAAAGTTTTGGAAACGTCTTGAGGACATTTGCCAAACTAGGACCTACTTGGGAGGAAGTAAAAGCAGGTAATCCCTACATTTTTCAACAACCTCACCTCTATTTCGGTCACTGGCTGGGTGGCAGGGACATAAGAAAATGTGTGAAAGTGACAGAAATAAACCCAAAGAACATTTGGGGTTTTATCACAGTTATGTGAGTTTGGGTACGCACTCAAAGACATATGAATTTCCCATGGTGTCAGAGCTAGATGATTAATTTCTAGTTTGTCGTAAAGCAGGCAGTGCTAAATTACAATGAAAAGAGAAAACAAAAGTTTATTAATTCTTCTTACATTTCTTTATATAAATATTTATGTTTATGTGTCTGTACAGGCACACACATGCACACATATTAATGGAAGGGATCTGGGATATTCTGCTATGTGCATTAATATGTGTAACAGCAGGTATTTGGTTTAGTGCACAGATATACAGAAACTTTTTTCCTCTTCAGTGTAGGCAATCACTCGAGAAGTAATTGTATGGCAGGTGTACTGATACTGTAGATCACATGGGTGTTGTAAGAGTTGCTATAGTGTATCAGGATGGTGTTTCAGGCATGAAATAACCTTATTGTAATTAATCCATGTGCTTCCAAACATAACTGAGTCGAGGAGCTCTGAAAAACTATTTCTAAGATCCAAGGATCTTCCTGGGAAATACCAAATAAATATTGCTTAGATTGATGACCAGGTGTACAGTTACATGATTTCTATGGGTCACACCACAGCATCAGAGTCATAAAATTATCTGCAGAAAGATAGGAAGACAGGGGTCTTTGGACAGTTAATATTTATTTATTTTATCTATTGCTACATACTTCTGGAGAAAAAGAAAGTGTTTATGATCACTTTTGTTCTGTATTAACTATATTATTCCACTGGCTCCTTGGGACACGGGAGTTAAACAGTGGCAGTCTTACCTACTGTTTGGATCCTTCTTGTTTCTTGTGTTTTGTTAACTCCTGCAAATGCATTGTGAAACAAATAGTCAAGTGGTTTCCTTCCTTCTCATGCCTAATTGTTCAAAGGAGACATTCTGCTCAGGATTTGACTGTGTCTAGTACTAGATTGCAGTGCAAATAAAATCATAGAAGAAACAGAAGTTTCACTGCTAAGTTAAGTAAAGCTTTTGTTATCAAACTAGGCATGTTGGGCTGTTCCAGCTGCTTAAACATAGCTTTAACTGATGCTAATATGTCCATCAGAGAAGATATCTTTTTCTCTGTATTGAAAAACTCCTGAGAAATGAAAGGTTGAGAGAGACCAGGACAACCCATCTCCCTGGTGTGATTGGAGTCACCAGTTTCGCTGCTCCCAAAGACAGCCTGGTATCTGTAATTAAGCCTGGTTCCCCTATTTTTGCATGAGCTTATTAGACTGTACTCCTTTTTTGTCCTTTTTGTTTTTTAAAGATTGCTTTCTTTAAATAATTAGGAAAGAGGCACTTGGACGGGAGATGACTCTTTCCTTCTTTTGTCTTGGATAATCACTCCTGGGTCAAGTCTAAGGGGAATGTCTAATTGCTGTCGGACCTTACTGGTCTTTGGTTAAGTTTCACATGACTGAGGAGCACACAGCTGCCCTTTACACCTCTGCAGGACACCAGAAACATGTATATACTAGCCAACAAACACTCTTGATTATAGCTAGTCAAAGGCAAACACCAAATTGCTGCTCACTGAAGGGGGGACAATTACCAATGTGGGAATTTCCATCCTGGAAATTCTTTAGTCTTGTTATGCCCACCTTTGCTTTATTACTCTCCTCCTAGCTCCTCCTACTCCTTGGGCCTGGGAAGTATATAATACGTAGCAAAACCTGGATTCTAAGCCTAAACGGCATTGGATACCGTAGGGATATTTTGTACTGGCACAGAGCTGTTTCATTTCACTTAGTCCCTGCAGGTAGCACAGAATTATCACATAGAACCAGCCTGCATCTCAAACAGGACTTGGGTCAGGATTCAATGTCTGTACATGATGTTTCAGCAGATGGTGCAAGAAATCTTCGCAGCAGATAACTGGAGAATAATGGACCAGACAGTTTGGTCTCAACCTTGTGTAGCTGGTTTGTGTGCTTACACAGAGATTTCAACTGGTGAAGCTGTAGCTCAATCTGAAAGCAATGGTGTTATTTAAAGAGGAAATTCAGACATTAATGGACAGCTTCCTGCTGTCTCGTCTTTTTCATGTTCTTATATTTAAGCCAATCTGTTTATACCTACCATAAAATCCAGATTAAATATTACATTAAGCTAGTACATATACTTTGTCTACCAGAATTTTGTGAGAATCCTTGTTTTCATAAACTCATCGTTTTTGAGAAATGTCTTTTTGAATGATATTTTTTCTAAACACATAATTTTGTGTGACTAGTTTGAAATTGAGTAGGAATAGGCAGAAATTCTTCAGTAAAATAGTTCCTCCTCAGAAAGCCATTCATTTCTGACGTGCATTTAATCATCTTCACCTGGAGCAGTTCCACTTCCTGTAAACAAAGAAATAAATAACATTTCCTGGGTTAGAATGCAGCTGTCTCCAGAATCTGAAAGTTGGGGCACATATATAGGTTGAGGGAAATGTTCCTGTGGCAGTGAACATTTAGTTGGTTATGCAAAGTGAAATAAGTCCAAAACACATCAGGAGTCCCTCTGCAGGCCAGGGGAAAAAACAAAACAAAACAAAACAGGAAAGTATTAATGAGGTACAAAATCTGGTTTTTACATTCCTTGCAATATGGCTGTTCTGTAATGGCTTTTGAAGCTCACAGATGCTTATATTAACAGTGTCTTTCTGCACTTGGAACCTCAAAAGATTTTATTTTAGATACAATCATTGCTTTAGAAATGTGAGTTATGCACATGCAAAATGGATGTACTTCACAGTACATTCTTTTTTGAATGTTTTCTATTTCCATCTCCTTACACTGTGAGCTGAAATAAAAGGTAAATGTGACCACTTAAGCAGTTTGAAATAATGTAACTTGCTCAGACCTCTCTGTTCTATCACAGTCTTCATCTTTATTGTTATCTCCATTTGAATGAAATCATTGGATAGTACCCTAAAACCATCAGCCTGCTTTTGAGATTGCAAGACTGCAGCTTCTGCCAGAAGATTTCAAGACTTCACTGCCTAATGCTGTTTTCCAAGTTGGAGGACAAAGTTAGAGGCTGCTTGGATTTTCTTGCAAAGATGGATTTAATCTTAATTCCATAAACCAGGTGCAAGCCCTATCTCCAAAGGACTGTCCCCTGGAGAGCAGAGAGTTCAAAAAAGAAGCAGGGTTATAGAGAGTAAACAACATGAATCTCCAAAACTAAGGGAACACAGAATGAATGCAATCCTTTCATCCTTCTGGACTGGCTAGTAAGCACATGGGAGACAATTTTACCTCTGTATAGAAGCCTTCAGCTATGACTTCATACTTACACCTATGCTCCTTCTAACCCTAAAGTTTTCCACATCAATATCCTTAAACAAGCCTACACTCAACATTCAAGAGCTGTGATAGGGCATGTAAGTTCCCCTCATCCATGTTATGAAGAACTGCTTGGCAAGTAATCTGTAAGTATCACGAAATTCCTGATAAGCTGCCATTCTTAGCCCAAGGACAACAAACTGTCCAGAGATTTGCATATCAAATTTCTAGTGATGGTTTTTACAATAGGAGTTGGAGCTGGGCAGTTGCAGCATACATTTATAAAGCTTACAGCTGTGTTCAGTGATAAGATAAGGGGTTCTTTTGTAGAGACCACAGCAAAAGCTTTGTCAGTGACTGAAATGGCACTTCTGTCTCATCATGAAAGATGCCTCTTCCAGTGGATGTGTAGCTGGCATGACGTTATCATTGAATTGTTTTTTGTGTTTTTTCCATGAAAATGAGAGGGAAGAATCTTGTGATTTATGAAGTAGTCTGTCCTTTTTTATTATTATTTGTAACATTAAAAGAAAATTAACTGCGGCAGAAGGATTTTTATAACAATCTATAAACTTGGTTATCAGCATACCAATATTATTCAATAAATACATAAAACAAATCACTCCAAGGCTGGAAATGGAATATTTAACATTATGCTGCCACAGGGGAGATGCTCTGGTTATGGCTGAGTGGAAACTCAGACTATTTTTTATGACTATTTTTATGCTTGCAATTTTCTGAATCAGAATTTTCCCATACTTTCTCTGAACCAGGAAGGTTTTAATTTGGGTGTTAATTTGTTAAAAATCTGTGACCTGTTTCTCATTTGCTTAATACAAAAGAGGAGGACTGAGAAGTTACCCATAGTTGTAAAGTCATCTAATAGTGAATGATTTTGTGGTTTTTTGCATACCATAAAAATTTGTTTTCCCCTAGCTTTGATTAGGCATCTAGTTTAAGTCCATCATGCAGCTCTATCACTAGTAACTGATAGAAATCCTAAGAAGACAACTCCTTTCACCCATGTTGGCACCTACTATTCTTTCATTTTTGAAATCTCAGTGTCAAGATTAGATGAGCTGATGCCTTAATGCATAGTTTGAATTAAATGACTTCCACCCCGAATTTGAAGAATGACTTTGGTTTAATTTATAGGGCAAAGGTCCAGGATTTCTGTCTACACGCTGAGGAGAAGGTAAACAATGATACAATCACAGATGTATGGGTTCTTAGGGGATGTAGCCTTTGATTGTGTTCGCTTCAGTCTGTCAGGTAAGCATCTAATGGCTGGAGGGTGGAGTTGAAGCACAGGTTTTCATTATGAGTAATTAAGGAATGGAATGACATATCAAGGGTGGTGATATGTTTTTGTTCTAGATTGTATCAACCCACCGCATCCCTCCCTTTGAATTAAGTCACATTTATCTCGCTCAACTTTAGGAATTCAAGAGTCAGGCAATCTATGGTCAATGGAGTGAAATAGGTACTTCCATATGTTGCTTTCCAAGACCATGTTCCCTTCATGTTATTATAAAATTCCCCATATGATTGAAGAGACAAAACTTGCCTTTAATACTGCAAGGCAAATCATGACAAACTCAATCAAACCCTATTAGTGCAATTTAGATGAAATTTCTGATGAAATCTACATGAGAAATGACTAAGGATGTACAATGTGCAAAATGTAGTTGATGCACAAATCACAGATTTGGATTTTTCTTATCCATGTTAATACATATTCTCTGCATTAAAAAGAATACTTGAAGCCTTTAGTCAGGTATAAAGACAGAGATGATAAGAACTGTGTAAATCTTATTTTCTTTTAAATGAGTTGAAGGTATTATTAATCTACAGATTATTAAATATACTTTACTGGAGTAAAAACTTAATATTGCAGGGTATGGAGGTAATTATTGTATAATATGAATGACAAGTAACAGCGTGCCTCATTGTTGCACTCCTACATTCAGTGACAAGATAATTTACCAGTTGTGCTCTTCTGCTGTGGTCCTCACACTGTAATTAATCTATGCATTAGAGTACAGAGGAGACCTCTTACCCTTTAATTTTGAAATCTCAGACTTCTGTTCAGGTAAGTAATACCCCAGTGGGCCAGCTACTGAATTTTCACTCATAGGTATGCAGAAGAAAAAAATCCATCTTTGCAGCCTATCCAGCAGCATGGGTCTGCAGGGCAAAGATTTGACCTTCTTTACTCTGACAGTAGGGAGAACTATTCTCAAAAAGATGAGGTGAATATTATGAGCCCTAGAGCTCGCACTTCAGCTAATGGCTGTTTTTCAGAAAGCCATCTGCAGGAAATTTCAAGGTTTCTCCCATTACCTGTGTCAGTACTGCTTTATGTATGCAGTCCAACACAGCGTACCAGTGCGATTTCATGTTTTATCTTTATCTGTTCTCACATAGGGTCTTAAGTCCCATGGCCTTTGCTTCAGCAAAACTCCCAAAAATGGCTGTATAAATTTTGTTAGGATAAGGACAATGATGTTGGCAAGCAATGGCATCGCACAGCAGACACATATAGTTCTTGAACAAAATTTGTATTTCCTTTTCCATCACTTCTGACACCTTCTTCCCTTTTAAATCAGGTCAAAAAGCTGAAAGAGCAGAACAAGCTCTGAAAACTGATTTGAAAACTCTCCAAAGGATTTTTTTTTTTTTTGATACATGAAAACAAAAGGTTCTGCTGTTTCCAAATTGAAAGGTTTTATTTAAAATTAAGGTGACATTGAAGTGCATCTACCCAAGGAGCCATGGCACATATTACAATTGCAATTGCAATGCCTGAGATGCTCATTCTGCCCTTGGACGAGGCTACTTGGCAGATGATGAGAGCTGTATGTACTCAGATGAGACACAGAGCTCAGTCAAAAAGAAGATTTACACCATGTTTTAACCTCAAACTGCTCACATCAAAACATTTCAGGGGATGACAGTGCTTTGTTTTTAAGTATAACCAATTTCTACTAAATCAAATATATCTGGGACATATTTTTCAGAATAAAAATAGAAAGGCAGAAGGGTGCTGCAAGGAAAGTCAGACTTTCTCAGGAAATTACTTATTTTGCTGAAACAACATTATCTCTAGAAAATGTGGAAAATTCACAATACTCAGAATGACATAGAATTTTTTCATGCTCCCTTTCCACAAAGAAATGAGATACTAATTCATTCCCAAGAGGGTTGGAGGGATTTGTTGTTTGTTTTGTTTGTAAAGGAGGATGTATATTCAGTCCCATTGGAATTGAAAAAACATCTTCAGACCTGAATAAAGATGTATTCCAAAAGATGTTGAAAGTTTTTGCAGAGCCAGCCTCTTCAAGAGCTTGTTAGAGCCAGTGATCTCAACCAAGAGCTTTAATAAGAGCTGAATTTATACACAAACATTTAGGAAGCAAATAAATAAGTGGGGGGAAAGAGAACTTCACAGCACTCAGTATAATATTTTGGTATAATACTATGAGCATTAGAGAAAACCATGCATCTGTTTTATGGTTGGTTTATATTCTTCTCTTGTGTGTGCATTTTATACACATAAAAATTAACAACCTTTGACTATCCATTTGTATTTATAACATCTGCAGTACCAATGGGTGCAGTTCTAGTTTTTCTGTCCCAGGCTTGCTAAGCATCCTAATTTGGAAAGAAAATGCCAGATAACTCTCCAGGGGAACATTCACTATGTCAACGTCTCTTGATTCCTAGACATCCTAATCCTAATGTCACCAGTGGGAAGTCTATAATGAAGGAAATCCCAATGGCAGTGAAGCAGGGTAAAGATAAAAATGCCAGTCTTTGCTTTTTCTGTTTGAACCAGTTGAGGTATAACAATGCAGCCTGAGGTTGGAGTGACCTTTCTGCTTTGGGGTCAAGAACATATTTTGTCTGTGTAAATGAAAAAGGTCATTGTACAAGATTAGTTCAGAAAACTATATTCATGTTACAACTGCCCCTGCAATAGTCACAATCAGAGCTGGCTGGATTCCCCCTGTTCTTTGTGAGTATCTAGACAACAAGGACTCTCTACCCCAGTTTATTCTCTGAGGACACTGGAGTTCACCACTGCCTTAAAAAAAAAACCAAAAACCAAACCAAATCATAAACAAACAGACATATAAAAAACCCACAAAAAAACCCCAAACTAAACCAAAAAACCCCAACCAAACCAAAAACCACAAAACACATCAAAACCCCAGAGTCCTCCGAACTGCCACTGGCACAAACCCCTGAATTCAGCTAGTAGGACTATTATTGTGATAATTTTAAGAGAGATTAAAAAATATATATAATTTTCTCCTCTGCTACAAATTGCTGCAGTGAAAATGTTCCAGCTGGTGTGCAGCTGGTTCAATTCAACTATTTCCATTTGCAGATAAATTCTCTAGCTGTGAGGAAGTTGCCAGTTGTTTTGCTGATAAATTCAAGATTTCTTTTGAGCCTGTTGTGCTGTGGGGGAGCAGGAGAGTATCTCCAGAGGGAAAATGAAGTTTCTGATGAGCTGCATTCAGTAATATACTGAAACTGCATCTGCCTGGGATTGCCACCATGTACTTTTGATGTTAGTCATTTCTCAATGAGAACAGACAGAAGTGAGATAGTGGATTATGATGAAAACCTGTTTTCAGGGAAGTATTGGTGAGGAAAAGGCCATGCCACAAACTTCAGGTGAATCTTCAGTCAGTTAAAGTGGGAAATGCTCTTCCCAGTCTGTGGGTATATCTCAAAAGAGTGTTATACGAGCGAGACCATTTCATAAGGGTGTCTTTGAGACTGCTGTCACAACTGGCTCTGTCCAAAGCCTGTGTCTGTACCCAGGCACTGGGGAGAACACTGGAGCTGTCTGTGGAACATAGAAGGTCTCAGAGAACTCCATAGCAAAAGCCAAACCAGAGGCAGACCTTACAAATGAGGAGGAAATAGCCAAGGCCTCCACGTAACAGAGAAATATGGATTTGGGCAGAATTTCCTCCATTTTAGTCCTTCTTGTCAGACATGAAAACCCTGAAGGTCTACTTAGTTGCTACTGAAATTTTCCTATACAACACCAATGGCTCCTTTGCAGAATTCACATCAGAGAAATAAAAGCTATATTTCAGCCTGAAAATGCATTCTGCCAAGCAGGGGTTTCTGGTTGTTTATTTGTTTCAGCAAGATGAATAGCACCCAGCTTAAAAAAAGCCATAAGCTTCCTACATTTATTTTGTTCATGTTCACTGCACTGTGGGATGAGTTTACCTTGGCTAACACATACAGGAAATAAAAACTGCATGGAGAGGAATATCTCCAAAGTGGGCAGAGCAACAGAGGTTGTTCTTAGCAATCAATGCTGGTTGTGTGAACAGTGGGAAGGAACTAAGGCTTGGTGCTACCATCTTATTTCTCAACTTGGTCTGACATACAGTCAGTAACTTATAGAAAGAAAAATGATAATGTGAAAGAGTCAGTTAGAGACCTTTCTCTCAGGAGGAATGGAAGCATCCTTTTTTGCAGAGGTTAAATCTCCCCTATTATTAAAAAGCAACGAGAAATGGCTGCAAAGAGACAGAGCTGACAGGTTGTGTAAATGGCCAGTAGCTGAATTCAGAGCTCATATAGGCTGAGTGTGCTGTGACTAAAAGCTGCAGTCTCCAAGCCATTTGTTCTCCTCCACAGTTCCTCATACCAAATTAAACCCATTTTTTAACTTTCCATATTGCCATGCTAATTTTAAGTTGGAGCGTGTCCTCCTACCGGTAGGACCCAGGCTGTTGCACGAGTGGAGGAGAGCTGCAGAGATGGGAAAGAGCAGCAAGGGATTGGGGAGAGCAAAATGTTGCTTTTTCAGGCTGGAAAAACTACATCTACACTGCCTTAAAGTATTTGTCAAGCTTGTCAGTTTTACCTTTCAAACCTTGCAGGCTTGGACTCTGACTCTTAATTAGCATGTGTTAATTTCAGACTTCTCTAACAGTGCAGAGAGTCAGAAAGTTACGAAGAGCAGTTTGTGCTACGACATAGAAATTTATATTCTTTTTCTCCAATATTGAAGACTTCAGGTTTTTAATCATAACAGTATCCTCCAGATACTATTAGTGCAGAGATTTGTGTGTACAGGAAAACTAGTTTCTTACTAAGAGGATACTAAAGTGTTACTTTACAAAAATCTTCAGGAAGCAGGGAACTGCTGCTAAGACATGCACAACATAAAAATAAGTGGCTTCACATTTTATGATGTTCTCAGCAGCTAGCAATATGTATACATTTTAAAAATTATTAATCAGTTATCAGAAAGAGCAATTATCAGAAAGGATCTTGTCTGTGTTACAAAATGCATCTGTGGAGGGTGCTGTTCAAGTAACCTGAAAAAATTCCACACTCATTTTTCTGTTGAAGTAACTGAGGTCAGAATGTACCTGGTATGTACCTGCAGAATTCTAGGACTCCCCTTTAAAAACTTTTCCAACTCTACAGAAGTCCTGCATGGAATTACACAGCATTTTTGCCCTTACTGCATTTCTGAAATTTGCTGCTATAGAAGTGCAAGGTTGCACTAACCAATGAGCAAGTTTGGTTTCATGCAGCTTTTCACTGTTATTTTCATCTGTTGTCTCCAAGATACTTTCACTAGATTCCAAGGTGCTGTATTCCAGTCACTAATCCATCCAGACAGCCAAAGTCTGCTTCCAGCCTCAAATTTGAAATGACTGAGCTCTTTTTTTCTAGTCCTTTGATACCAACTTTTTCTTTCTGACAGCAAATTTGAAAAGACTATAAGAAGTTGCTCTTTTTATATCTGACATTTTACAATCACCAGCCCTTGGTATCCTAAGCCAGGTTTTGGGGGCTGTACTCAGCAAAATATAAAAGTACCTGTAGGGCAATATAGCGCCACTAAAACTTCTCTCTTGACTTTAAGGTGTTTTGAAATTACTTGCCACTTATATAAAACAGAAAAGCTCTGTTTTGCTCTTTCAGATCCCAGTATTTGGACTTCATTTGATTTAACAAATGCTTCAGTGGTCTGGGATGAATACAATCAACAATGAATAAAACTTCCTGAAAGCAGAATCCAGCACGTTATTGAAAATAATTACCATTAAACAATCTTCAGAAATTAGTTTTTGCAAAATAAGAACTTATCCTAGGCTTTCCTGTATAAACATTCACACTTTTGAAAAGTCATGCAGTCAGATTTTCTCACTCCACTGCAAAAAACTTTCCCAGGCTGCAGTTGGCAACTCCAGCAGTTTTCTCCATCCAGTGAAGCCAGGAAGTGTGAAAGCTGGGGAATTGTTTTTCCTTAAAGTATGTTTTTGATCATTCACATATGTGGTATCCAAGATTTGGGCAGAAGTCTGCTTTGCTTAGCTGAATATCAGAACTGGGCCTCCTGCCACTATCACATCCTCACAAACACATTTGGCTCAAGTTTTAGCAGAGCTAAAATGGAGGAAAACAAACCTACTTTTTATGTCTTGTGGATAAATACCTGACCCTGCGTCTTGCCTATCTTACCTTAGGCTGCAACTTGTTTGAAACATAAAGAAAAAGCAATTAAAAAACCTTTAACTCCTTGATGGCAATTCCAACGTGGCATATTCTTCTTCATTTGGCTGCAGGCAGGAAGTCCAGTGAATGTCTTGAAAAGCAAGATTTTGCCAGTTTTACCACATGCTTCTCACATTTTTGATGACTGTACCATTCATGTGTCAGAAATAACCACAAGGAATGTGAGTACTTCAGGCAGTACAAGTTTTCAAGCGGCTCTACAGTAGTTTTTGGAACAGAATCATGCTCCTAGCTAGTTCTAGATATATGCCAGCTAGCAAAAATCAGTCCACCCCTCTCCCAAACAAGGGTTTTAATTAAATTGCACTGCAGCAGATTCAGCTGAAGTCTTTGAGAAGATGCACCTCTCATGCTTTAAATAACAGATGGCAAACTCAGAGGCTGAAGCCTTGGTGTAACTTATGCCAGGTGTCATCTGAGATCCTGATTCCATACAATTTGTAAGAAACTTTTGCCATGGTGTTTCAAAGCTCTCCTCTGTTCTGGCAGCTAAAATGCATGTGCAGCTCTGCAACGTTCATGCAAGTTCTGCAGTGGGGGCTTACTGTAAAGCTGGGCTTTGGTACACAAAAAATGGGATTAAAAACATTAAAAACATATTGAATCTAGTTCCTTTCAATAATAAATTCTAGGGAAGGCCCTTCCATGGAAACCATGTTTTTCTAGAAGAATGAAAGATAAGTAAACAGATAGTTTTTGAGCAGAAAATGGGCTAACATGACAGGGTGGGATGTACGTAACTCATCCCTCAGCCCTGCTCTTACATTTCCCAGCAGATCCAAAGCTCTCCCCCTGCTTCATCCACAGCAGGTCCAAGTAAAGGATTTTTCCTTAACATGATCCAGGATTTGCCCCTTTATTGCTTGAGTGAAACTTGTCCTTGCTGCAATCGATCCATTCTATTTATTTTCTCTCTTTGAATCCATTTGTCAAGATTCTTGGAAGGTTAACCTTCCAAAAATTTTGCAGCCCTTCTCATCTCATCTATGAAATGTCACACTTCTGTTTTATAGTCCATTATACAGGTCACCAGTGAAACCTCTGAGAAGGTCCCGAGATGGTTCATGGCAGAGTCCAGAGATCATTCTTCCTGACACTGAAGCACTAAAAATACTGTCCACAGCTCATCATATGGTTTTGCTACCCACCTGTAGGAGGATTTTTTAGGCCATACTCATTAGCTTCTCTTTCAGGGCTGAGAGCAGGGAGCTCTGATATTCCAGTCCCATTTTATTTTATTCTGATCTTGTGGCCATGATAAAGCCCTTACCTATACCTTCCTGACCCATTGTCAGAGAAATGTGGGTAATACTGTGTTCTCCTGTGCCTCACAGTTGTGCTGCTGGGCTTCCTCATCTGTACATGAGGTGTTCTGAAAAGAACTTTGGTGGTAGGTGCTCCAAATTGGTATGAGTCCTAGTGGAGAGCATTCATCTACACACGGGGAAAGAACAGGATTCAACTTTCATTTCATATGAAAGCTGAACTATTTAATTTTATTACTTCAGGCAATACCAGCAAGAAAACAAACAGTAAAGAAATTCTTAAATCAAGGCAATGTTCATTCCCTCCCACCGAGCCACAACTCAGTTCAATTGCTGAGTTTGCAAGAACTCTAAATGCTTTTCTTTGCCTCAAAACACCACTTCTTTATCCATTTTATCTCTCAAAATTTTTAGATACTCCCCCTCAGTGAACTTGCTAACACCTTACACTGGACTCCTCTGCAATCCTCTAACTCTGATTTAGAGCATAATTTCATGAATGACAAGATATGACCTCTTTCTTGCCTCCTGTGTGGGCTGCTCTCAGCTGGCTTGTTCAGCACAGTTCTGGACTTTATTGCACAGTGTTTTATCTTTATAGCTCTTATCAGACATTTATACCACTTTCCTCATGTGGTGGGTATTATTGGCAGAGGGTCCATTGTACAATGTATCAAACATATACTGGAAAATTGCTTTTGGCAATGATTCTGGATTTTTTTTTGGTTCAGCAATCAAGCTGCAGCACATGTGATTTGTACTTGTTGCTCTGCATAGGTTTGGGATTCAAAATACAGGAAGACATCCATGCTTTTCAAGCCAGAATCTGGAATCAATCCTTAGCACTTCAACCTTAGACTGATATGACTCAGAATGGGATCGAATATCTGATACCCCCCCAAAATGTCTGCTGTGTAGATCACAGTTTTCATACACATAAGAAAATATCCTTTAAGTCCTCAGTCTTTTGTAAACCAAGAATAAAAATCCTGAAATTCTACCTGCTCCTCTCGCGCAGCTATCACCACCTGCATGAAAAAAGTCGCTGTCCTGCCTGTTCCTTCCTGCTCCCTTTCCCTTTTGAGGATGAAGGGGACAGGCTGTACGTAACATCATCCTGATTACCAGGGGCACTTTGGTAGAGACTGGGCTATTTCCTCTCAAACACAACTTTTCTCCATGGCACTAAACCTTAGCAGAGCCTTAGACCATGAGGTTGGAGGGAACCTTCTAAATGACACAGATAAAATTTCTAAAAAAGGCACGGAATGTGCCTTGCTTCCCCTCCCATGTGAAGTCCACCACACAGTCTTAATGAAGCTTGCTTTACACCAAAACACTCTTGATGAAGTCAAAGGCAGATGTGCCCCTATCAGATTGCCAGTTATTCATCTTTGCTGCTGAAAATGCATGTTTTGCTCCTAATGTTCATTTGATTGGCATTAACAGCCTTATGTTGTTTTTTATCATGTTTTTCTCTGTCAGGTTAAGAAAAATATTAAAAACTTGAGTATTTCTCATCCTATTAGAATGTAGGTTGCCTCTTGGTTTTGAAAGCAATGAGCAAAGGGAATTCCTTGAATCTCTCATTATACGGCATTTCTCTATTCCTCAGAAGTTGTTGTCACCATTCTCTGCATTGTTTCCAAGTTTTCACAGATTCTTTAATGCATGAGCTACTTATACAGCTATTTTTTTTAAGAAGCATTGTTTGGAACTCCAGCAACATTTCACATTCACTGTCATCATCATCACCAGCATCCTCGTTGACATTGATTGAAGACAATAGCAACTATTAAGGGCTAGATCATAAGTTAAAGTAGCTTGGAAACTTCATGGATCTACACTTCATAGATTGCCCAAAAGAATTAAGAGGGTCAACGTTGTCCTCCTAGAGGTCCCTATCATCTTCTTGTTCCAACAGGTCAGGCACATAGGAAGAAATGAGCCACTGATGCATTTTTCACTACTCTCTGTCCTGTCCTCATGAGATGAAGAGTTTTGGATTCCTGCTCCACGTTGGAAGGAGATTATCTGCCTAAAGATGTTTAAAGGGTAGAGAGTCATAAACCCCCACCAGAAAGACCTGTAACCACCTAGATCAGGAAATCCCTTAGTTTCTTGAAAATAACACCTGGTTTTCAGGTACTGTGCTCCACAAAAGGTGAATTGTATTAGCACAATTTGGCTTCACACATTACAGCACAAAAAGTGAACAAAAGCAATACAGCAAAAACATTCTACTAAGTGGTGTCTCAAGCTGCTCATTATTGCTTTTTCCCTGTCTTTGCCCTTCTCCTTCCATTACTTTGTCTACCCTAAAATTCTGGTTACAAAGTCTTTGGGAGAGGTGTTTTTAATGTCTTTGTAGGGTAGCTGGCACAATAGATCTGTCTGATCTAAACAAGGCCTTTGAGTGATAGGCAAGGCTCATGAATAGTGATTATTGCTTCCAACCACTAGAGAACTCAGCAGTTTTTCAGAGAAGTTGACCTACTTAAATTGTATATACAGGTAGTGCTTGCAGGCTCTTATTAAATTGCTCCAGCAAACAGTCAGAGAGAAATGTGGAGGATACACAGCTATCCTGCAGGTCAAGATGCATACTAAGAAATGAGAGCCTGCAATTATAGCACAGGCTCTGTACTGGGGCACTTCACTGAGAGCTTGAGATTGTCCTTATGGGAGTTGAGGGATCAAATGCGAAGTACTAACACTGTATCTTGTACCCAAGACAATTACTGGCTTGATGGACTAACAGAGCTGGGAAATTAACTATTCAGAGCAGGTCTACCTTGCCAAACATCGTTAATTTAATCCAGATTTAGCATGGAACCACACAGTGTGACAAGGATTTGGCTTTAGTTCAGTTTTTCTCTGACCCTCTGTCACTCATTCCATGGATTTCAGGCTCTCAGTTCATCTTCAAGGTCCTGAAAGGAGCTTCTGAAATTTTTGGGAAAATTATACAGCGGTGCAGATCTGGGGTTTGAAAATGCTGATAGACAGCAAGTCTACTTACAGGCTTTCAATCTGCTTTACCCTCCTGAATTATAACAGAAGACATGGGGGAAAAAAGTATGAATAACAACCAATAAAAAGTGAGATGCTAAAGAACTCCCTTTCATAAATGAGTAAATTTTCAGAAAGGTAGAGGTAAAAAGCAAGCAAGAAAAAGAATAATCAAACACTATGTGCATATGTTACATAAACTCAATCGAAGAAAGAAAAGAGACAGATGTCACACTGAAAAATAAACCACTAGGGTGCTTATTAAAAGTGACAATACTCCTACAGAAAAATATTGCTGCCTTGCTGCAACACACATGAGACAGTTTTCCATAAGCAAAAATAATTGTCTTGGTATTTAATGTCAACAATTTACCACCTCCTACAGAGATGTCAGCGAATACATACCCAATCCAAAACATTTTACATATGAAAACAAGAAGCCAAGTTAGGAAAATAAGTACTTGGCTGGATGAAATATAATAGATGAAACACTGTTCGAAAAGAGGTGTTGTTGAACAAAACTGGACTAGAGTCTGGTGGTAACTGGGGCTACTGGTAAAAATTACATGGTACTACATGCTCAGCTGCAGACCTGAGAGCTTGTCGCTAAGAAAAAAGCAGGCCTACAAGGAGTCAGACCAGTTATTCACAATAATATTTTTGGTTCCCTCACTTTTTTAGTGTCAAATGTTTGATTTTACAGGAAGGGAAATTTTACCAAGTTTTTGCTCATTAGCAAAAACCTGAGAGATGAAACATGGAAAAATTGTTGCATGTTTCTGAAGATCGTGCTTCAAAGCTGTGAGATGCCTCTCTTGTATATAACAGGGCTCCTGCGTTTCCATAATGTGATAAAATGTCATACCCATCTTTTTATTTACAATAATTTGTCTGTATTAAATATGTGGAAATATGTCTGAGCATTTTTGTCTCATTTTTGTTACAGGAAAAAATGGAAAACCATAATCAACAGCAAGAGATGGAAAATACTAATATCAGCAAGAGTACAAGCTCAGCAGAAGGGGAATTTTCTACCTTGTAAACATGCAGATAACATATTAATCACAAGGCTACGTAGCCCTTGGCCAGGATCCAAGGATGAAAGATGCATTACTTTTGCCACATGGGGACTCTCCACCTCCCCCAGCCATGTATCCTACAAAAAGATGCTGAGAATGGTTCTAAGAGTAATAAAAGCAACATAGATATAATAGATTTAGTATTTAATATGAACATCTGTAGACCACATCAAGTCTTAACAGTATATATTACCATTTACTTTCAAAAAGTGATTAAAGTATTTAATTATGTGCAGAGCATTCTTAAAAACCCCCAAGATTATTAAGTGTTGGGAACACAGTGATCTATTTTGCACATAGGCGAAAAAAGATGTGAAAAATTTCCAATAATACCATAGCTTGCAGGGGAGTTTGAATTTGCTTTGACTGCACACAGTTCAAACACTGATGCTGGAAGGTCGGGCGGTACTCTTCTAAATAAATCTATCAGAATAAATGGAATTGCTTTGGATTTGTCCCAGATTCAGTTAAAGCAGGATCTGGTCTATGAAGTTCATCATGGTCAGTTATAAAAGCTAAAATGAAACTCCAGGAAGTTCTTTGCATTTTCTTCTATTTTATTATTAAATTATGTAAGATTGAAAAAAGATACAGCTAGGTTTAATTAGGGGCTACAGATTTTAAGAGAAAGGTTTTTTATTTGTATGTTTTAGAATTTTATGCTCAACTCTAATCAATCGTAATTTAATTGTAATTGCTTTCTAAGTTTCATTAAGGAGTGAAGTAAAAACAACTCTGGTCTAAAAGCTCTCCACACTTCTCCTTCTGCTCAGGTCGATATCCATTTTCCTCCAAAGGCAACAAGGACAGGTGAAGAAAGTCAAACCCATGCCTCTGCAGTCCTAGAATTACTCAGCCTGTAGCTTCTGATTAAAATCCCCTGGGTCCATTTTTAGGCCTTGTTTGAGGACATTGAAGGATGCAAAGCTACTTATAGCCAGCCAGGGCAGTGACTGCCCTGAGCTCTTCTTTCTGCTTCTGCCCAGGGAGAGGCTTGGGCAGGCCCTGGCTTCCTTGGACGCAGGTTTTCTCATGTTCAGAAACCCAGACACAAGATATGCTCTGGAATCGTGCAAGGTGATGGAAGGAAGAGGAGAGAAGACTTTTCTTCTCAGGTATTGGAACTAGTCTCTCCTTATTTGTGAGGATAGCCAGACTGGGAGGGACAGAGGGA
>VZTJ01004177.1:87992-247587 GCA_013397795.1 Orthonyx spaldingii | reverse complement strand
AGTAAGGAAGGAAGGAAGGAAGGAAGGAAGGAAGGAAGGAAGGAAGGAAGGAAGGGCTCCTACAGAGTCCTTGGCCAGTTGTTTCAGCTGAGAGTAATTATTATGCATATCCTGTTAAGTGTGACATCTATCCTATGATCTTTCTGCTGGAGCATTATAGTAATTTAGAGTAAAGCATTTTAAATACATTGATCAGAGTTGGCACTAAAACACTTTTGAAATGGATCTGGATGGCAGTGTGACATGACACCATCTGGGTTCTTCTCCTGTTTGGACATAGAGTGGGTGTATGCTTTGGCACTGACAAAATAAGAATGTTATCAGTGCAGTCCATGTTGACACTTTCCCGGTGAAGCTGATGCCAAATCTCTCTGAATGAAAATCTGGCCTCCTTGACATCAACAGGAACTTTGCCATGAACTTCAGTGTGGCACACATTTCCCTTCTACCTTGAGGTAGAATAAGCTCAAGTCTCATATCTGGAGTAATCTCAGAGGACAGCAGCAGCGAGGAAAGGATCATGATACAGTTTTTCACGTGGTCCTCTGGCACAGATAAGACAGCAAGGAGCAGTATTCTCCTAAAAATGTACAAGTGTTAGGCATTTATTGGAAAGAAGCTTATTGTATAGTCTTTCTGCCAAGCAGTTCATTGTGTGCACAAGCTTGAAAACGATTGAAAATAGCCATAACTAGCTGAAATGTAAATGTTTGCATTAAAATCCTTTATAACAGCAGGACTGGTAAGCCTACAAAACAAAAGAAGAAAAGAACAAAATTCCCTCATTCAGCATGACTGCTGACACAGTAATCTCCAAAAAAGACAAAACCAACAAATACTAGAGTGTGTTCTACTTCTCCAGTTACATTTTCTATTTACTTTGGCAATAGTCACTTAGCACCAATGGATTTTGACAGAGAAACAGTGATGACTAATGGAGGCAGGTGGTATACATTTGAACTTTACAGACATCAAGCAATAATCGCTCACATAGAGCTGTGGAAAATACGATAAAAATAGAAAATCCGGAAGGTCCGAAGGTCTTATACTAGAAAAAAACTGACAAAACCCACCCAAAAAAAAAAAAAAAATCAAGATTCATGTGGCTTTCATCCTGGTAATAAAGCTGCAGATGTGGACTCTGAATACGTTGACAGCTAATTAGCTAAACCATGGCAGTGCAAATCGTGTGCTGCCAAGCAGCGGATGACAAATCTCTTGCTGTAGCATGGGAGTTGTTAAAAGTATGTATAGCTTGGGAAGGGAATACCAGATTTGTGTTCCTTGCTGACTCCTGTTGTCATCAGGAATGCTCTTTTAGCTTACACACAAAAGCAAGGAGAAAAAGAACTTTAAAACATGTATTGAGGAGCATGTTCTTGCAACATCAAACCTTAATCGCAGTATTTAATTGCAATCCTTGCATACCACACTTCGTTGTACGTATCACTTTTCATCCTGGCAGATGCACAGTGCTTTCTGCAGGAGGATTGCAGCTGCTCAACACCAGCCCAAAAAAGCTTCTTGAATAGGCACAATTCTAATTCCAATAAAACCGGCAAACAGAAGCATAAATTAGAGTGTGACATCCAAGGTGATGTTCAAAGGGCAGACACATTCTAACAGCAAAGAGTAAACATTAATAGAGACTAATTAAGTATAAGTGGAGGCAGAAGCCCATGTAGAATCCAGGCATCTACAGGTTAGAAAGGAGCAACTAATTAAGAGGAGGAGATTGAAGGCAATCAGAGTCATAACTGCCTCAATTTCAACCATTGGGACAGTGAGTGGTTCCTTTCCTGCCTGATAGCCACGATCAGGTGCTCCGGAAGAAGGAGATTACAAAAGAACAGGAGCTGGAATAAACCCCAAAATGGTGTCTCAGCACTGGATAAAAGAGGTATAATACAATGAGTAAAATGGTGCCAGACCTTCTGTTCTTCCTGCCTCATGATGTAAAGACAAGGCAGTCAAGGAAAGTAGTGAGAAATTCAAATGTGCTCCTTTGCACATCTTAGAAAAGACAGCCCAGGGAATTTGCAGAGACCAGGAGTCCTGGGAGGATCTAGTGTGCTCAGAGAGCAGGAACAGCCAGGGCAGTTCAAATTAACAGCACCTCAACATTTGTAAGGTGTATTGAGCATCATCCTTCAGAACTGAAGCTGGTGGTGGTGCTTGAGAGACAACTGCAACGAGACCCATGGAGGCAGCCAGTGCCTGTTTGCCCGCTTCAAGCATCTGATGCCATCTGCAGAAGGCCCCGAATTTTTTCCTTGTCAAAGCCAGGGTTAGAGCCTGAACAAGAGAGGACGATGGTCAGATCCACTGAGATGCCACAAACACTCAGCACAGCCGCAGGATGCCACGGGGCGTCATCTGCACCCCACAACGCTCAGGTGATGGGGAGTTCAGGAAAGGATGACAGGTCATCATTCTTCTTGGACAAGCACATGCCATGGTCTCAAAGACCCCCACACAGGGAAATGGAGCTGAGCATACCAAACTCAATCACATGCAGGGCCATTACAATTTTAGCCATGTTTTCAAGAAATCCAACATACAACAAGCTAACCCTAGGCCCTTAAGTGAAACTGGACAGAATTATACATAGATCCCAAGTCCAAGTAGCCTGATATGCCCATGTCCATGCAGGTACACTCTCGTTGCTTCACTGAGCTTCTCATCCCTGTTTCAGCCCTCCCAATGATAATATCCCTATGAACATGTCGATCACAGGGCTGTGCCTGGGCAAAGACTGGGAAAGTGTGGGTTGTCATAAATGAAAACCATGCCAAGGAGCCTGCTGGAAAAGGGTACAGGCAAGCATGTGTCAGCACCATGGGACACTGGCCTAGGTTTCTTCATGTGTGCAAATGGAGACTCTGTGACCAGGTACAGAGTTAATCTGATAAACACAGTCAAGCTCTTTTAGAAACATGCACTCCCAAGGAGTACAGATCAGGAATCGTTTAATTTCAGCTAAGATAAGGAGATAAATTAGGATCAAGCCCTTAAAAAGCCTATTTCTCTTCAGTCACATCAAAGAAGATTACATAAGGTATAAGCATCTATCACTCAGACATTTACTAATAAGTGACATGATTCCTACTATGAGGCATCTGACTCTAACTGTATGAATCAAAAGCCTGTAATCTGCAGGAGTGGCTGCAATGCCGAGGACTATGCACTGGTGGCTCAGTTTACCTACAAGCAGTTGCAGTTAGGAATGATTATATCCTTCTGCAGCATTCAGCTATAATAAAGATTAGTTAGTGAATATGACCAACAACAGTTGTGCAGAGAAAAGAGGCTATTAATGAAGTTGGATACTCCAACCAGTTCTCTCTATTGTGTTTTAGCTATAAGAAAACACCTTAAGCAACAAAAGGCAGGGGAGCTGCAGACAGGCCATTAGAAACTCCCAGTAATGTTTACTCTACATGCCATAGCAACCAAGTTATTGTGTCTGTGTCTACCCCTGGTGTGTGCCCTTGTTTCACAGGCTTACTTTGCCACCACTTTTGGATTGCCAGGTTTCAGGGTCCCGCCTCTAAGTGAAGGCATCCACCCATTCCGAACTGACCTCCCCTATCCAAGTACTTGTGGGCTTTTCCTAATGAATCCATCCATCTTTGCTGGGTAACAATTCAAACATGACAGTTCTTTGAATGGGAGGAAATATCTTGAAGACATTTAGGAGTTTCAAAGCACTAGGATATCTTTCCTGAGCTAATAAATACCCAGCTGATTTAACAAAAAAAAACCCAAAAAAACCCCAACCAACCAACCAAAAAAACCCAAAAAACCTAAGAAACCTGGAAAAAACCCACCAAAAAATTTTAAAAGAGGAAGAGAAAGTGTACATATGCAGTCAGCATGATGGCTAAATACACAAGTGATGCCTCCAATTTTTTACATCTTTGGGTAAAAGTGGTATTTTATATTCTTATTTTAATTCCAATTAAGGATTATTCTAAAATATGTTTATGAAGTGGAAAAAGTAAGTAATCCTCAGAAGATATTGATGGAATATTTCTGTTGGGGGGAGGCAGGAAACCATCCTTCTGTGCCTCTTGCCACATGTCACCCATAAGCATGAAAAAGGTGATAACAGTTGGGAGGAGAGGCAGAGGCATTACATTTTTCAAGTCCTCTGAAAGGTCCAGTTGCTTAGATTTGGGAGGGAGTTCACTCATGACTGTTCACAGAATGCTACCACTTGTGCTATGAGGATTTGCCTGCCATTTCAGAAAAGTGCATCAATCAGAAAGCAAAGGAGAAACAGGCCTAGTGTAAACTGAATACATTTTTTTTAAAGTCTTTACTGGGGAAAGGCAGAAAAAAGCAGATGGCTACTTTCAGGTGATATAAGAAGAATACTTTGCACATAAAGTCATTTGTAAAAGTTTTTTAGGAGCACTGACTAAAGTAGTTGGATAGAAAAGATTCAGGGTTTTGTTTTGAGCATGGCTCAATTCTTCATAAGATTCAAGTTCACAAAAAGGGGAGTCTTAACTATAGTCACCACAATGTGGATACATACTTCAAGAGGTTTATTACATCGTAAGTGAAACTTCTGTGCCGAGAATTTCCTGCTAAGGGACCTCTAATACACTGCATTATTAAAAAGAGACATTTTCGTCTGCAGGATAATGTGTTTCAACAAACTGAAAAACACAAATCTAAATACTTCTTTTCATACAAGGGTAATCTGATGTCTCAGAAGAAAATGTGTTTTTTCTGTGTCTTAAAATGCTGTAGGACTCTGTGAACCTTACTAATGTATTTGAATCCGTAAAGAATAAAGAAAAAACTATATTAAATAATTTGCAGGCTAAAAATACCTTTTTATTATCCAGTACTTGTGGAGAGGAGGAACCTTAATGGATAATTTTTTATCTATTCAGTATTATTGCTGCTGCTGTTTTTATTGCGGTTACTGCTGTATTGTTATTTCAGAGCCTATTTTAAACCACAGTCAAGGCTGAGGTTTCACTGTAATTTGTATAAATGATCCATAAAATCTACATAATAGATTACTGTCACTGCAATACTTTAGACTTTGCATGGAGGGAAAGGCTCTTTGCATTGAATGGTTTCTCAAAGGACTATGGAGGACATTCAGGAATAAAGTGTGAGCCAGCCGCCTGCTCCCATGGCACATCTCTGTGGCTGCACAGGAGCAGCTGGGACACCTTGTCAGGTGACACTTTCTTCTGAGGTTTGTCAGTCCTTAAAAAGGATGTATTTATTGTACACTTGTACTAAGGCAGAGAAGTAGGGATCTTCTCTGCCCATCTGAACATGTCCCAAGGTATTTACAAGGACATGTAGTGATAGGACAAGGAGGAATGGCTTTAAACTCAAAGAGGGTAACTTTAGATTAGATATTAGGAGGAAATTCTCCACTCTAGAAGCGGTGAGACACTGGCACAGGTTATTGAGAGAAATTGTTGATTCCCCATCCCTGGAAGTGTTCCAAGGCCAGGATAAACAGGGTTTTGAGCAACCTGGTGTAGTGGATGGTGTCCCTGCCCATGGCAGTGGGGGTTGGAACTAGATGGTGTTTAAGGTCCCTTCAAACCCAAACCATTCTATGGTTCAATATTAGGGCCTGGGATTTCAGTCAGAGCAGCATCTTCTCAAGGGCTTAAGACCTTTTTGTATTGGTTATGAAATTCCTTTTCATCAATATATGTCTTTCAGTGTGGGCTGCTGCCACATCACGTCAGCATGTGCCATACCTCCAGTTTGAAAGGATTGTGGTAGCAAAAAATGCACAGGAGCAGGGGAAAGGGAGAAATGTGTCTGTCCTTGCTGGGGACATTGGGGTCAAGACACAGCTTGGAAAGCTCCATGGAAGGGAAGAAGCTTACAGACACTGAGGCATAGCAGCCACTTCAGTGCTAATTATTCACCCGAAAGTGTTAAAATAGAGAACTTCTTCCATGAATCTGTTCCTCTCTGTGGGAGCCAAGTCAGACCAAAGCAGAACTAAGCAAATCAAACCATGTGGCTCCTTCCTTGATGCCAAACCTTTGATGCTGATGCACGGAGTGTTTTGCATTCTCAGTGGGAGGTTATAGAAAACCAAAATCCCCTCATTCAGGGATAGGTCAGGGCCATGGCAGTGTTACAGTCCCTCAGTCTCCATGGCAAGAAAAAGAAGGAGGGAAAAAAAGAAACTAGGTTCCAAAACATCACGTCTCTGATGCCAATATTTCAAATGGGAGCATATAGCAAGGCCAGTTTTATTTCATGCTCAGCCTTAGGTCATATAAAAACCCTCATCCATAGGTCTGTGAGATGAGCTCAGTTGGTCAGACCATGGTGCTAATAACACCAGGGTTGGGGGTTCAATCACTGTATGGGCCATTTACTTAAATATTGGACTCGATGATCCTTGTGGGTCCCTTCCGATTCAGAATATCCTGTGAATCTGTATAAAAGCCCCAAATCCCTGTTAATCCTCATGAACACTTGTCTGACACAGGTGAATAACATTTCTTTTTCCTAGGTGGAAAAACTAGGGTATGGAGATTAATCCCTAACCATGCAGACAGAGTGAAGTAAGATTCAAACTGCAGGCACTTTGCCAGCCTACACATCTCTGAAGTCCAGAATCTCTGGGTTTACCTACTGCCATGAATCTGAATATTTGCAGCTTTGGTTTAACTCCTAAGGGTGACAAATGAATCTACTGCCTGTATGATGTTTCTGAACGAGAATTTGTGTCTGTTTTATTTCCAAGCTGATACGAAGGCCTCCATGTCACTTTCTACTCTTACCTGCTGTACTCAGATTTCCCTCCTTTTGGTGTGCATCAAAGGCCCCCAGGAAACCTTGAGACAGATTGAGAGACCCCTGGTGGCTTGGTAAGGCTCCAGCCTGTCCTGGAGGTGAATCCCACCTGCAGCGGCAGAGCCTCCATGGAGACAGGACATGCCCTGCCATAGCCACACAAACCTGGTCTCACAGTACTCCAAAGCACAGTGGAGAGCCCCTGATCCTCTTCCAGCACAAACACATGCATGGCCACTAAAGGAGTTGTTGCTGCTTTCTTGGGTAACTAGGATCAGAAAAGTAAACTGGAGAAGTGACAAGAATTGTCCACCCGAGTTTTTTAAAAACTTGCTCCTCACACAGCTTCAGCAAATTCATGTTGGACATACACATGTATTTCCTGACAAAAGCAGAGAAAATATTTAGAGCACAGTCCAGTGTTCAGCTGGTATACTGGAAATGTTTGACAGACAACTATCACATCCTTCTGGTTTCATTGTGAGTCCTTGGCAATGCTGCCATTGTTTGAAATATTGCCTGTGTCGTAATTAAAAAGCTGTAAGGAATGACAGTCCCTACTCCAGCCTTTGTTAATGATATTTATTTTTCAGTCCCTTGGACACTATCCACAGACCAGACACCAAAAGCTCATTGTTCACACCTACATTCCCAGGCTCTTTTCAAGTCCTCAACTCACCTTTCTGTTTCCTTCTCATCACTAGGCCTCTTGCACAATCCTTCTGCCCTGGATGTCCAGGCAGTTTCTGACAGGGAAGAAATACCATGATGTCCAGTCTGATGATAAAATTCTGCTGACCTGGGAGTGTTCACATTAATTAGTGACACAGAAAATATTCAGGAAAATGACCATGAACCCATTTCTGGCAATCTGGGTAACACCACAGGCATAATGTTCACTCTTCACAGAGATGGTATGTTGGCTATGATCCTTACAAGACCCAGAGGCAAAGAAACATGATCAACAGTGATAAAGCAGGGATAATTAAACATATCAACTAAGGGTTGATCAGAAAGACTTATCTTCACTTGGGAGCCAGCTGCCAGGAGTCAGAACTCCATGGCCCTGTCTCTTACTGTCCTGTTTTTTTCCCATATTCACAAGGGACAAACAAGTCTATAATGTTCAGCAATAAAGTTTTGCTCTGTTTGAAATCTGGGTAGACCAGACATAGGATATAGTTGCCAGTAACACCTGAATTGCAGTAAATTCTGAGCAAATACATGATCCAAGAAAGAGTTGACAGCAAGTGAAGGGAAGGGCAAAGAATCCTAATCCTTGTATTTGCTGGCAGCTGAAAAGGCAGCAGACATCTTCATAAAACAGCTTTGCCCCTCCTGGGCTGACACGGTGCTGCCAGATTGAAAGGGCACGAATGCCAACTGTGCTGCCTGACATGCTTCAGCAGGGAGAAATGCTGCAGCCTGTGTTTGGCAGCATGATTTGCTGTCAGAGAATTTCGTAGCCTTGGGGTGCAATTACCAAAAGCTCTGGCGCCTGCCGTGTTAAATCTGTGCTTTGGTACAATCAATGGGTGGGTACCCCAGGAGCACCCAGCAAGGGACAGGAGGATGACAGCATGTGGCAACCATCCCACCCCATACAGATCCAGCACTGGGATGTGAACATGGTGCAGGGAACATGGAGTAGGCAGTGGAAGCAGTGGGCCAGGTTTGGCCCAGGTGGATGCTAAGCCTCACCAGCTGCATGCACAACTGGGACAGAGGGAATGAATAATGAATGTATGCAATAAGGCCAGCTTGAAGGCAAATGAGGAATGGGAGGGCAGAATGCGGCCTGGCAATCTTCTAGGGGAAGGTGTTTTAATCTGTGAGTTTTGTTTTATTTGAAGGCCTCTGATCCTCAGGTGAGAAACAGAAAGGGATCTGCAAGGTTTCACATGGGTACTGTGCACATGAAGCAAGTTGTTGTCCCATCCATCTGTACTGGTTTTGGCAGGAATAGAGTTAATTTTCTTCTTAGTAGCTGGTACAGTGCTAAGTTTTGGCTTTAGAATGAGAACATTGTTGGTAACACACCGATGTTTTGGTTGTTGCTGAGCAGTGCTCACCCTAAGCCAAGGATTTCTCAGTGTCTCATGCTCTGCCAGTGGGCAGGTGCACGAGAGGCTGGGAGGGAGCATGGCCAGGACAGGTGACCCAAACTGCCCAAAAAGATATTCCATACCACAGAATATCATGCCCAGTATACAAACTGGGGGAGCTGTGTGGAAGGGGCTGATTGCTGCTCAGGGCCTGACTGGGCATTGTAACCAGGTGGTAAGCAATTTTACTGTACATTACTTGTCTTTTGGGGTTTATTCCTTTCCCTTTCTCTCTCTCCTTTTCATCATCATCATCACCATCATTTCAATTACTAAACTGTTCTTATCTCAAGCTATGAGTTTAACCTTTTTCCAATTCTCCTCCCCATCCCACCAGGGTAGGGGCAGTTGAGTGAGCAAGCAGCTGGTGGCACTTGGTTAAACCACAGCAGTTAACCACTTGGTTAAGTCCCAGCTGCTGGGCTCACAGTTTTGGTTCCTGCTGCCCACCGGTGGAGTGAACAAGCTTTGAAGTGAGAGCTGTGCTTGCCCTAAACTGGGATATCACGGAGTTGTAGCTACAACGTGAGGCTTGTCAAAGGATCTCAGCTTTAAGTTGGTCAGATGCAGCTGATCAACTGAGGTCCTATCAGCTAATGTGGCCTTTTACATGTGCAAGGACTCCCAGGAAGATATGAAGACAGTGCTGTGAATGAGACTTGGCTTTCTTTCACATCCTGCAAGGAGGACTCAGGATAAAGCTAATTTCACTCTGTCTTGTGTTCAGATTCTCAGTTCCACTGTGCACAGTTCTAGGCTCGCTTGAAAGCACTCAGCAAATAACATATCAGAATATGTGTCAGATATTTTTTAACCTGAGAGCCTGGGAAATGTATGCAAAATAAAAATAAAAAACCCAAACATGTAGTTCAGTTTGCTTGCTTATGAAATCTCAGTGGAATACTTTTCTCTGTAGTCTATGAAGAGAAAAAACATAGGAACAACTGATGATCTTTTTTTTTTAGACTTCCTTTATTGAAAAAGTCCTGCACTGATGGGTGATGTTACTAAATATAAATGCTGATCTCTGCAGTGGCCACATTAACAGATTGCTAAATTTTATGAGGCGAATGTGTCTGCACAGAGCTGCAAAAAGCAGAAGATAATGAAAACTTTGCAATCAGATAGAGGTGACCAGCAGGACCATGAGTCAGCAGTCACAGTACACGGAGTCAAAGCCAGCACAATCTGGAGGAACCAAAACAAACTCTGCAGTATTTTTGGAAGGGGAAGGCTGGCAAGCATAGCTTTACCTGGGCAACATGAAATGCAGCAGATGGAAAGATCCTGAGGGGGAGACAAACTTAAAGGTGGGAAATTAAGCCTCATAGTCCTTGGCAGTCAACCAGGACATTGAGAAAACTCAACTGAAACTGTCCAATAATGGTAGCAGCTTCCTTCCTGCCCCAAACACACACTCTGAAAACGTGCCCCGAGCCAATGAAGCAACGTGCAAAGACACAGGGGACCAGATTCAGTGGACCAGTAGCTGCATGTTTTTCACAGAACTTGCTGGGGGCTGTGGTGCACAGCCAGCCTTCTCCTCTTTGGCACTAGGAAGCTTCCTCCCATGAGGAGTTCTGCTCAGACTCAGGCTATCCACACAAGTTGCCAGCAGATAGGCAGAATGATCCTTGCACAGCTGACTGGTTGCTTGCAGGACAAAGCTGTTGATTTAGAGGAGCCAGTTTTGTCTTACAGCTTCTGGAAGGCATAGATGTGGGTGAATGGCTATTTCTACACTTGCTCATTCTCTCAGCTGGCCTCCTCAGTCAGGATAGGCTGAGATCTAAGCTAAAACCTAACCTTTGTTGAGAATGGGGAGGGAAGAGTTACAGAACCAAAGGAGCCATGAGAGTTCAGGGATGAGCAAAACATAAATGCATGTAGAACGCACCTGAGTCAGATATTGAAAATCAGGGTTCTGGGAAGGGAAGATGAGTAGAACAGTATCCATCCCTGCTGGGTATCCAAAGCATCCAAGACAGTCACCTTGCTCTTCGTGGTTTGACCACTGAAATGGCAATGGTGGTGAAAGCAAACAGTCACCAGAGTCACCTGCTCCCCTGCATCACCTTGCTTCAGTTTCCTCCCAGCACTGTGAGCTGAGGGCAAGGAACTCAATCAAAATTACCATGGAGAGCAAATCAAGAAGCGGGTAGAACAAACTGACTGAGGGGAGGAAAGTTATTAACATGCAAATCAAAGTAGGTAAGTCAGGGGGCAAGGGGAATCTGAGTTTAATTCATTTAACAGTGTGGAGATGTGCAGACCAGAGCTGACAAGAATTTAAACAAAGATAATGCCCATGTGTTTTGTGTGTCTGTGTGCTTCACAATGGCAACAGGGGACAGTGAAAGCATATATATCCCTGTGGGCTGTAACATTTGCTAAAATGACTTTTCTCAACATCTTTGAGTGACCACTTCTGCATGCACAGGCATTCTGCCAGTCCATCCGGAACTCCAGTTCACAGCATCAGAAAAAAGCCCAGCAGATTTCTTAGAAGGAAGGTTTATGGTAACTACTTCCAGTTAAGAGCACTTAAGCTGCATTTGTTTGCAAAGTAATGTTGACTTCCTGATTTTTATGTGAAAGAGTTTTTGTTTCAAAGGCAAACCATAAAAGTATATTCCCCAGCCTATCTTCTCAGCAACCTAAGCAATACAGCACTCCAAATCTGTCATTGGCTGAGGTGGGGATATCTTTTCTGAAACCTGCTGTTAAAATATTGGCAGCACAAGTCTGCTTTAACATCATTGATTCCAAACAAAAAGAGACACAGGCATGAAAAGATTAAAAGACTAAAAACAGGAGCATATTTTGATTTCCCAGAGAATACAAGATATGCAGGCGTTGTGTTTGCAGAGGACTGGCAGGATGAGGATTTGCCAAACCAGGAGCAGCTGTCATGGCAACCACATCCAGAAAGAAAGGTGGTGTCAAGTCAGATGTCACCTGGAAGGAAATCTCCCTGCTCAGAGGAACAGTGTAACAGAAGGAAAAGTTCAGAAGTTGTTGGTCAAGGCAGGTTCATAAAACCTGGAAGATGCAGATGAAGAGCCCACCAGAAAGCAGTGATGCTTCATGGAAAAGGCAATTGTTTGATAGAGCCTGGCTCATAGGTCTGGTTCTGCCTTTGGCTTGCACAGGCAGCTCTTGGCAATATTACCTGAGTGTCTGCCTCATTTTCCCTGTCTCTCAAATGGGGAAAGCCACTACGCCCCTTCTCAAAGTCCATTGAGACCTGCCAATGGAAAAATTCTGCATATGTTGACATGAGCACCAAGAAAGATGCTTAAGCTTCATTAATGACATTTATTCAGTGGGATCCTCTGTCTCCCTTGTGGGGTCCTTTTGCATGGTCCCATGGTGTAGCAATGTTAAGAGCTGCTCAGCAAAGTAGGTTGCCTTGCTGCATGTCCTCTGTTCTCTGTGTGAAGGCATAGGGCTTTTCTAGAGCCCTGGCAGAGTTGCTGTCAGCATGGACTGCCTGGGCTAGGTGAGACAAAAGGAAAGCCATGGTCATCCATGTGCACCAAACCCACCAGAGGCCCATGCCCTGGAAGGGAGCAGGGCAGGAGCTGGGTGGCTCTGGTGACACACGCTGCAGTGAAGAGGGTGACATCATGCTTACCTGGTGGGAGACAGCATCCAGTAGGCACACCTGGCTACCCTGGGACCAAATCCATGCCCAGATCAGCCTGTCTCTCTAGCTCCAGCCATGTGAGGTCTCACATTTGTGCACATTTCCCTGACTATGCTTGTGAGTGCTGTGTAGGTCCTGATACCCTGTGGGTTCTATCAGCCTGTGCTCATTTTCAGTTTTTCATGCTCTGGTCCTCTTGGAATGCTAAGGCTAGTTTATCTCAATTCTCACAGTGCACAGGCCCAAGGCCATGAGCCACTGCTCAGAGAAGTCTCAATATTGTTCATTTAGTGTTTTTAATTTAGCATAGCTGAATGTATAAGATATATTGATATGAGAAATCTGTTGCTTCCTTCTAAGTTCAGCCCTTTTGTGCTGAACTGTAAGATGCTAAGAATAAGTGGGTACTTTATCACCAGCAGTAACACTTCAGAAGGCAGTCCAATTTTCTTCTTGCCTCCCTCAGGTTGCTCCTCCATTGCAAAAGCTCCCCTGCACGTCTCTTCATCATTCAGCTATTTTTAGATGCCCCTTCTCCACAGGCAGTTGATCCACAAATCAAACAAAGCTATGGAATCTCCCAGTGTTATGGAGATTTTTGGAGGTTTAGTCCTGAACTGAGATCAGATGACAGTTGAGAATTCCTTGACTTTTTTCATTAGACATGGCTCACAAGACAGAGCCCATGCTGTGCCTATAATCCAAAGCCTCCTTAAGAAACTTCAAGTTCTGTCAGGTCCCAGAAAAGAAACATCCTCTGGCCTTAGGAATAATGCAATGGGGCCTATCATCCAAAATCCAGCTCTCACATTCTGTGCAAAAACCGTAGGTTTCTACCAGATTCTAGTTTTTATAAAGTCGACGGCTACATCCTCGAAGCATTGCAGGAGAATATTTAACATGTTTGTGGCCATTTTCTGTTTAACGTGTACTAATTTTTGATACAGGAGTTTACTAAGAACCCAGAAGATAAAAGGGAACACTGACAATGTGGGAAAGTTGTTACTATATCCTTCAGCTGCTTGAGGTGACATTGTTTCCCTACGAAATAAATTGCTTATAACAGATTCCATTGCTCAGAAAACAGTAAACAGTTACCACAACTCGTACCTCTTAGGCATTAAAAGTGTCTTCAGGACATTTTTCAGCCTCACTTGATTTTTGGAGGGGGAGAACTTTTTGTATACAATTAAGCCTGACTAACATAGGAGTGTTTCTTTTTCCTTTTTTAACCCATTAAGAAAACAAAGGTGGCTGTAGATACTGGTGGGGATTCAGAAGATTGAATTAGTAAGGAGATTGGCGAGGGGTAAACAGATGCAAAGCTAGAGGTAGGTAGGTAGGCAGGTAGGTAGGTAAGCAGGTAGGTATGAAAAAAAATAGTGCTAATGTGGAAAATGTTTCCTCCTTATTTGGAGGATGACATCTTTTTGTGGTGTATGAAGTTCAGCTGGTAGTCAGAGCAGTTAGGGTGGCAGTCCTAAGGTTATCACCTTTCCAGTTTAGGTGCTGTCAGAAATGCTGTCCAAGTTGTGCAGAAAAGTTATCAACCACTTTTCTTATTTGCTCATCTTATATGTTCAGTGGTCTACAGTCATCAGGTGTCAGGTACCCTGGCCTCTCTTTGAAGTAAAGGAGAAAAAGCAGATCTCCAGTTTGCCACTGTTCCTGAGATCTCTCCCCATCCAAAGCATCATAGCTGGTTAAAGTATCAGCATGAGGGAGCAGTACCTGTGCTACTTAAAACACTGGTCAGCTTAAAATCACCTGCCCTAGAAGCTGGGTTGTGAATTGCTGTATAGTTTGAGCAATGTATTTAGGGTCTGTCAGCACCGTTGCTCTGCATTGCCATGAAAGGAAATAAATGTTCAGATTGACTGAAATGGCTCCAAGCAGCTCAGAACATTTTATAATTGTGCTGAGGCAGCTCTGAATGGTTCTGCTGTCTGAGAGGCAATGAAAAAGGAACAGCAGGCTTTACTTCTAAGTACATTTACTTCTTGACTGTTGAAATCATCTGTCTGAATGAGGTTCAGGCAGCAATGTTTCCTAATTATGTGGGCCAGTGAAGTACCCAGCACTGAGTGCTGCATTCACAGGAGTTTTACTGTGGCTCCCAAAGGAAGCTGTATATGAAATACGCTGCTGAATCTTTTGTAAAAAGCATTTGCCTTTTTCAAAAAAACAGTCCTGAAATGTCCAGGTGTGGAGTGAAGTATATCAGTGAATACACTGGCTTCCACCAGGAAGATCAATGTCTTGTAGGTGTAAAAAGCAGAGAGGAAGGAAGAACGGAGAAGTGTAAGGCTTAATAAACCTTTAATTAGGCCTCAATCTTCCTAATATTGCATAAACTGGAAACAAAACCAGCTCTATTACCTGGAGCAGAAAGTTACTGAAAACTGAGTAGGAACAATCTGCTGATGTACAGGTTTGGAATTTCTATACCAGTTATTTTTATTCAAGTGCCTAAATTTTCATAGCAACATTGCTTAAAAACAAGTTTTCAGCTTACGTTACTTGCTAACAGCTATCATTTTTCAGCAGTTTCTATCTAGTCATCTGTTAGGTCTCTGATTGCTGGTTTCATAGCTGGAAGTTAAGCATAGCTACACTGCAAGTCACAGGTCACACAAAATCAGCCCCTAGAAAGGTATGCTTCAGTGATCTGATTCCGTTAGCTAAAATATCTTTCAGATCCTCCTTAAGAGTCAGTCTGGCCCAGAAAGCTGCCCTATAATTCACATTCCTTAATATTGACAGTATGAGCCTGCATAACAACCTAAAGACTGAGGAGTGAGGTGAAACTGCTCACCAGTACATGACAAAAACAGAGTAACCCTTCAGAGAGAGGTGAATACCACTGCTACACATTGACAGCAAATGCAGATTGATTAATGTTTCATTGCAGAGCTAAATATTTAATGTTATTCCTCTTTGAAATGTCACTGCACATCTGGGCATGGCTGCCTTTACTTTCTACATGCTACTTTTAAAAAGTCACCTTCTTCCCTCTTACCACAGAAGGGTCTATTGCCCACAGTGTGACTTCTCCTGGTACTGTTGTCCCCCAGGACTTGAAAAAAAAAATAGAATAGTGATGACAACTACTAGGTCAGTGTTGTTCAATGATCTTCAAGAGAGTGGGGTGTGAGAACTACTCCAGAAATGAAACACTTAATCTTTTGGTAACGGATTATCCCAAAACAAGGTACTCTGATCAGTTAGTGAGAAACCGCTTGAAACCTTCCAGGCATGACAGCCATGCTCTGCAGCAGCAAGTTGTAGCAGAGGTCTGGAGAGTGTGATGTGGAGAACAGCAGCAGATACACTGCTCATGAGCACGCCTTTGAGTAGAGGCACTTCCCGTGGCGGTTGTAAGGCACATGGACCTGCTGAAGCCAACATGCAGGAGCAGGGTGAAGCAGTTTCTGCGAGTTCTGATTTTAGCCAGAGAGGGGTAGGTGTAGTAGTGCACTCTAATGTCTTTTTAATTTCTGTGTGCACCATAATTAGGTATTAATCCCAGAAGCGTAGAAAACAAATGATATGTTGACAGCTACTTGAAAACAAATATCTCACACTGCAATTCTTAATATAGCCACACAGCTCCAGGCAAGAAGCACTTCATCATTTCAAATGTATTATCCTAATTACAGCTTGTGTTCTAAATGAGATTTCCTTTCTCCACTTCCCTACCAAAAGATACCACCATTGAGTAAAAGGAAGTCCTTTACTCTTGCCGCAAAGAGGAGTTACTTTACTTTAGGGTAGGACTTGGGCCCTATTGATAAATTAGTAAATATTTGTCCTAGGTGTTAATCAAACAGACTGCTCACTGATATTTTTGTTGGTGTAATATGGAAGAGAATAATTCAAATACTTCATATGAAGAGTTACTGAGCTACAGAGTCACAGGTGTGGAGCATCTACTACCACCCCGTAGCAAGGTCCTCAGTAAATCCCCTGAGTACATGGCTATATTTCTACTTTCTATTATTATTTCCATTTTGCAGTAGAAAGAGTCCCTTCAGACCCACCCAGCCTGGTAATATCAGCAAAGAACTGCAGCCTGACATCAATAGCAGATTTTGCTTTATATCTTTTGAAAAGTTCATTATGTTTATTAATCCACTTTGTGATTTCTTCCTCTGGAACAGGCAAGATAAGGAAGTACAGCTGGCTTGCTTTGCAAAAAAAAAAGGTGCTTTATTATCCAAATCCAGCAGTTTATCTGAAAAATAAATACAAAACATTATTTTATTAAGAACTTCTGGTCTTTGAAGACATAACTCCTAAATAAATATTAATTGCCAATATTATTTGCCACATAGATTTTGCTATTGTAGAATCTTGTTTTAGTTAATTCTCAGATCACAAGAAACATTTAAATAAGAACAAAACCAAGAAAGATATAGTGATTTTTGTCTTATTAGAATGTGTGTGTCTGCATGGCTGGTTTTTCTTCCATAGGAAAAAAGATGGACACTTTACCAAAACATAATATGAAGCTAGATAAAGAATTGGTATTGCATTTTTCCTGTTGAATCCATGCTTAAGTTAAGTCAGTGGACTATTTGCCATAGTCTCCTATAATATTTGGACCAGGGTCATGAAGTTTGGTCCAAGCCTGTTGAAATCCTTAACAGGGAACAAAGTAATCACATGAACTGCTTGCTTTCCCTTTAGCAGCTACCATGCCTTCAAAAGGCCAAGGTTTTCAAAAGTGGTCAGATTTGGCAGAAGTTTAGGGAACAAGATATAATTCTTGGGCTTAGAGGCAGAGTAATTTGTAGAAAATCACCCACTCCTGTATAGAAATTGGCTGCCCATTACTTGATAAAATACTCAGTTCTTTGGTGATGAGCTGGAGCAGAAGTGCTTGACAACATGACTCTGTCTACAAGACAAACAAATGTACTTAACTTCTTTATTAAATGTACTTAAATATTGATTTTGCTGGCTGGTATGAGGATAATCAAAGCTACCTATAGCTCCTGGAGAATGAAAAGAGGATGAAGATATTCATGCATGCAGAGCAGGGCTGCATGCGGTTTTCAAATTCACATGGAGCACGCAGAACACCTTGGCTTTGGTCCTGGAGCTGGGGCTGGTGCAGCAGTCTCATGCAAGGACTGCTGCAGGAGCTGTGCACAGACACTGCCCTCAGCCCCAGGTGGGGCTGCCTCTGAGGGGGATGAGCTAGATGGGAGCACTCTTTGTCCTTAATATGTTCTTTTGGGAACCTGGGCACCAGCCTCCATGCATGTCCCGTAAGAAAAATGTCTGTAAAGTTACCTGAGTGGCCACAGAATCACAGACTCACTCCTTGGGCTGCCAAGTCTCACTGCAGGTGGGAGCATTCCATGGTGACACAATACTTTCCTGCCATCCCCAAGGCAAGAGCAGCTTTCTGCCTGCTAACGTAGACCTGCATTTGGTTTAGGCTTCAGGTGAGATGGAGCTTTTCTGTGCTCTAGCATTGCCTCACCATCGCCACTCCAACAAGCCAAATTGATTTATTACCACTGGGGAGACGATCAGCCTTAATGCACGTTTAGAGATGAGCGTGCATCCAGTTATAGTCAGTATGGGCCACAGAACAAATAGCTGAGAAGCTATTTGAGGGTCATGACATGTCCACGTGTGAGGGAAGATGCTTAAAGCAGAGTAACTTGCAGTTCATTTGCTCTTAGGCAGCCAGGAAATCAGGCAGCAACGAGCTGGGCCCTAGTGACATAGATATAGATAATGAAGCTGTGCCATATGTTCCTTTCAGAATTCCTATCATTTTCCATTTACCTAATTCAATATGCTTGGCATAACATAGAATATATACCTAACACACTGACATTTACAGCAGATACTTCTAGCAGACTAAAAGGTCTCAAAATTGTCCACAGAAAGTCAGAGCCTGTCTTTACGCAGCTAAAATATCCGTATAAATTTCAATGAATTATTTGTTTCTTTGTGATGAACACAAAAAAGGACACCTATTTATATTTTTGCCTAATAACTATCCTCACTAAGACAAGTGAGCTTGAAACTGTTCCAAAATTTTCATTATTTTCTCTGATCCATCATTATTTAAAGAATAATAATAAAAACACTTAATACTCAAAAGCGTATATTTAAAATCCTGTCTGCTTAAGGGATTACTCTTAAATGTCACTTCTAAAAAAAGACATATCTAATTTCATCATTGTCTCTCTGAAAGGTTAAGTATGTAGAGCAAAATTAATGCTTATGTTGATGTACAGATTATCTGTCTTGTCATTCAGTTTGATATTTTTCACAGACTATTTCAATGAATGACAGGTAAATTGCAGTTACAACTGATTTCTGAATTTACCCTCCAGAAAAAGGAAATAGAGGGGTTAAACCACCCCAGGAGTTATAATTTCACAACATTTTTAAAGGCTGGGGATTTTTGTCATGGACATATATTTGTGTTTTGGGGAGAGAGCAAACGCTATGGCATGTAGTGAAAATTTACTTAATATGTAAGTCTTGAAAAGCAATGACTTTTTGGATAGAAATAGCTTAATGCTCTCTCAAACTCCAGACAGGTCTTCACATGCCTCATATTTATGCAGATATGACTGACTTAATGCTTGAATGACACAATTTGCATTTTCCCTCTCAGGAAATACTGTGCTAATGCTCAGGACTGGAGTCTTGGCAGTGCACACTAAGCTGCATAGGGAAAGTCCCCAGCTCTCTGCAATTTGAGTGGGGGAATGTGTTCTCCTGCAGTCATCCCCAAAGATTAAATTTAGGTAAATAAAGTTGCATCAAATTCTTCTACCTCCACTTGCCCCACTGAAGTTCATATATGAAGTACCTTTCCAGTTAGGTTGTATTTATCCAAACAAACCGTTCCTGACACACCATGATGTAATGGCTGGCTTTGTGACTGATGGAAGAGCAGTGGATGTTTGCATGGATTTTAGCAAGGCTTTTGACACAGGCTCCCAGGTTTTTTGCACCAAGTTTGGGCTAATATGGTCTGGATGGGGAGGTAAAAGCCTGATTAGATGATGGTGCTCAGAGGGTCATGTTGCCTGGTTGGACCTGGATGCCTGTAGCAAGTGGAGTATCCAAATGTCTATTCTGGAACCTGTCCTGTGCAATGCATTAAGCATTGGAGGAATGTGCTGTCACTCAAGTTTTCAGATGACACCAAGCTGGGGGGATCAGGCGATACATTGAGGTGTAGGGCTGCCAGACATAGGGACTGAGACAGTCTGGAGGAATGGCACAGCAGGAACCTTGCAAAATTCAATTAGGAAAAATGCCAAGTCCTGCACATGTGAAGGAAGAAGGCCCTGCAGTGATGTAGATCAGGGGCTGCCTGGATGGGGAGCAACTCTGTGGAAAGAAAGGAAACTCTGGAGCCTGGGTGCTGGAGGCCAAAGGTCAGGACTTACAGATCCTGGTGAAAAAATGGCTGTGGAGGGGACACAATAACCCAAAAGTAGCCACTCAGCACCCATGAGGAGGTGGCAGGAGATGCAGATGAGCTCTTCTCTGTTATCCTTGGTGGGAGGATGAGAGACAGTCATCCTTAGTTGAAACAAAAGATGAATAATAAGGAAAACTCATTCCTTGTTGGGACAGTCAGGCAGTGGCACAGGCTGCCCAGAGATGATGTGCATCTCCATCCTTGGAGATTTTCTAAATTGGGTGAGATAAACTCCTAAACAACCAGTTGCAGTCTTATAACTGACTCTGCCTTGGGCGGGAGGTTGGACCACAGATCTTCTGAGGTTGTTTCCCACCTGAATTAGCCTGTGGTCCTAAAACAGCTTCTGATAATGGATAGTAGTCTGCAATTACATTACTTGTTTTTACATATATAAAGCTCCTGTATTAGTTGGGAATGATAGATGAAACTTGCAGCTCCCACAGTGTTTTTTGGAAGTGGACTAGGATCCCCGACATGTGTGTTGACAGTGAGGTCCAGATCTCTGAGTGATCTGGAACACAGGAAGTGTATAATCATCCAAAGAATGAGATTTTGCAGTAAATTTCCAAATGTATTTGTTGGAGGAAAACTGCTTACATAGCTCTAAAATACAGCTTGATAAATTTATGAATGGGATTATGGTATACAAGTGCCAGCAATGGCAGGGAAAGAATTCAGTGACCTAGGAGTGTGTGCAAGTTTACCTCTTTTGTTTACACAAATGCAAAGCCAAGCTCCTCATCTTCAAGAAGAAATAAATGGAAAATTAAACATGGTAAATATTGTAAATATTTCATTGACACTCCATACTGTGAAATCGAAAACAATCTTTTGCCAGTTCAAAGCTATTAGAGTTTGTAGCTGTGAGGCTTGATAACCATGATAATAAATGGTATTTATATTCTAGTGCAAAATGGATATCAGAACCAAAATGCACAAATATGGACAAACCTAATTAAGCCGTGATTGGTTTATTCATATCACAGCAGCTGAAGGCTATATGATAAACAGCTTCAAAGCAGGTGCAGCATGTCATTGGCTTGATTATTAAAAATTGACATTTTATTCAAGTCCAAATTAAAAAAAAGGATATTGTATACAACTTCAGTCATGCTATAATGGTATTGCATCACAACAAAACCCTAATTTTCTTCATGTAGCAATTGCATAGTTCCAGTTTGTCGTGATAAATCAAGCCTGAATCCAAGCACAGGAAGATCTAAAAAAGGTCAAAGTGCTCTCCATGATGCATGGTCCATGATGATTTGTGAGAGTCAAATGTGGAATAGCAACACATATATTTATAGCCAGGCCACAGAAACTTTTTATAGCCAACCACAGTTTCAATGGAAGGAAAGGCAGGTTTCCACAGTAATGCATTGTACAAAGGCAGCACTTTTCTACTGAGATACACCTGCCAAAGGTCTGACTGCAGTCAGGGGAGCCACAGTCAAAGTTGTGTTTATATCTCCTTCAGTTTTAATAAGGCAGCAATCCACAACCCTAACAGGCATATTTCATACTTACTGTGAGGATATATGGGGTGCTGCTGGCCCCCTACAGCAGGTTTGGGTATGGTCCTGAGTGCGCATGAGAAGGGATATGCCTTAAAACCTGAAATCTGGAGGGAAGACTCCATGTCCTGCTGCTGTTGGTGCCACTGGAAGAGCATGCAAGGAGTAAAATCCGCACAGCATGGTTGGTGTGCTTCTCAGTAGAAGTGCAGTCAGACGAGATGGGACTATTATGGGCTAATCTGGGAGCGGTAAGGTACAATTTTGTTTTCACTGCACAGCACCATAAAGCAAATAAATAGTGCTTAGCCTATAATGAAACTCGATAAAATTCTGTTGAGTGATATCAGGATTGATCACTGTAAGCTGACATTGCTATTTCCACATACCTCTGAAAATCTGCCCAGTGCAATGTACAAAGCACTGGCATAATGCCAGATTTGTTCAGCTCTAAGTGTTATTAACCACCAGAATTGCAACTGGAACATAGACAGTAACTTAAATATACACAACAGAAATATGATATTGGGAAAACAGGACCAGAAAAACAAATTTGAAAGGGAATAACATCAGTTAATGTTAGGATTGAAAAGCCCTTACAAGTTCCCCTGAATTAAGTTCACATTGCTTTACATAAAGAAAATAAAAGACTGATTTTTTAAGGTTTTTATGTACAGTGCCAGTGTCCTGTGCAGAGAATGCTCCTGGTAGCAGTTAATCAGTTACTGGTATTAAGGAAGAAAAGGCTTTTTTCAGTTGGCTAAATTGGGATATATAGTTCTGTGTGAAATTCCGAGTCCACAGAAGCCAGGACAAAACGGGGAAAGTCTTGCTGAAATCATTCAGGACAGCAGGAGACAAAAATGTGGAATATGCCAGAATGTTTCCACTGGCAGTAGATGTCTGTCCTCAGGCAGTGTAACTGAACCCTAAACGTATGTGTTTTACAGGGTAAAAGGATACAGCATGGTTATAAAAGTCATGAGTGTTTCTGAGAAATTTTCCAGTGGGGATTTGGGAAGGAACTGTTTCATCTACTGGCATGACCATGCATTGCAAGTATTGATCAAGGAAAAATTTATTTACAGAGATTTTTCAAATACAAACATAAAATAGCACATATTATATATATATATATTTTACAAAAATGAATATTGAAATAATAAACATGGTACAGCACAATACAACATCAATGAGCTAAACATAACAGCAACAGAAATCTATGTCTGGAAGAAGTTTGCTGTTAGTCATACATAACCAACAGAGCTCTACAGTACCGTAAGTGGAATTTCCAATGGACGGGAAAACGTCCATTTACTGCATTTCATAAAAGTACTATAGGAAGGGTACATATGCCAAGTGATTATGTTGCATTTTGTAATAATGCTGAAAACACAGAGGCTTAATTAAAGTTATATAGGGCTGAATAAGCAGTGGATAAATGTTTGGGGAAGAAAAACGTGTAGAGATTATACAAAATACTGATAAAGTGGCTTATTGGTCCTTTTATTAAGTTCAATGTATAGATTAAAAAGTGTTGCAACACCGAGTCTTAAACCACCAGAGAGAAGTAAAAAAAAAAGGAGAGAAAAAAAAGGAAAAGAAAGAAGAATCGCACCAAAAAAATTTTCCTCTCTACTTATTTTGTGCCATGGTCAACATCTGTGCGTGCGTGGTGTGCTTTCGGGAGCGCCACACTGAGGGGCTGCCGGGTGCTACCCCAGCACGTGGGCACTGCCACCCCTCACCAGCCTGTCCAGTAATTGGTGCATGCAGAATTTCACCATTTGCCAAAGCAGAGCTTTCCTTGCTTACATTTTTGTGGAGCAGACCCTGAGCAGGCTCAGGTGAGAGAGCCTGTCCCTGCCCGGCCCAGCTGGGTGGTTTTGCACCACCCTTCACCTCCCTGCCACCCTGGGGCTGCCCACTGTCCCACTCCTGAGAGAAAGCACTTGAAAATTCGTTGTCCGTTGTTGTTGTCCAGCAGACCTGGGCGAGCCTGGCAGGGCCCGCACCCGGGGCCAGCTCAGTAGGGGTATTGCTTCTGCTTCTTGCCCGAGAAGCAGGCGAGCCAGGTGCACACCAGCATGGCAGCCGCCGCGCCGCCGCCCGTGCAGTAGTAGGCCCAGCCGATGTGGCAGGTCCCTGCAAGGCAAACAGCAGGACATGGATCAGCGTTAGAGGCAGGGGGGAAACACCACCGCCACCACCCTCCCTTCTGCCCACTCAGGAAAACACTTTTCTCAGATTTTGGCCCACGTGCACGCCCACCTCAGACAGGCAACGTGGGGCGTATTTCAGGCTCTGCCACTGCAGCGGTGGGGCTTGAAGCCAGATGTGTCTGAGAACTGCTGGGTGACCATAACCATGCACCCCCAGGTGCATGGGGGACCTGCTCACATCCCTCTCACACAGGCATCGGCCCTGACTATCCACAAGGAGTGTGGCGTCAGGGGATCGCCTGCACAGGGGCTGCTGTGGGAATGGAAGCATACAGCCCAGAAAAATAGACAAATTTCCCTATCCTCACCCAAGGGCACAACCCATTGCTGAAAACTTCACTGATCTTCTGTCTAATGAGTGTCACAATTTGGCTTTGAATCCTTTTAAAGGCCTCAGCGTCTTTATACAGTCAAACTCGTCACCAATAAATGGTGCTGTGGAATCCCATAGTGGACCATAAAGTGATTACTTCCCTTTCAGGCACTCTGCCTGCAGTACAGGAGGAGATCAGGAAAACAGCAGCTGCAGCAGGGAGGAAGCCTCTTTAGAGATCTCCAAAAGCAAGGAGATGGCTGCTGCTACTTCTCAGGATTTTAACCTATCTCAAAAGAAATTTCCACTTGGGCTGCATTATCTTTTTCTTTTTTGAGTGCTTGGGACTTGTTACCACTGAGGTTCTTCCTGTGTTGTTGACACCTCGGGTGATATCACCCTACTTTGAGCAGTGAGTGCTATCAGTAAGGCACAAGCAGCAAGGCAACACTTCCTCCCCAACCTTCCTAAAACCAGCAGAAACCATTCTTCCCTTCAGAGAACAGAAGGTATCAACAGGGTTTCCATCTAGAAATAGGTGGCATGTTGATATTCTGTCCCAATGGCATCCCTGAGGGCCAAGCTTCAGGTTCAGGCAATTATCAACTCGGCTAATCCTGCCTTAGGCACAAGAAACACAAAATGTCTGTTCATCTTAACATGTCCAAGGCATTCACATGCCTCAAGGCAGACAGCATTGCCACTGACTGTCTGCAGGATATTGTCTGGCAGGCTTTGTAAGGAGACATTAGTGGGAGATAACACTTACGCTTCTGGTCATTTTGAAGATCTCAGTCTGACACCCCAGCAGGAAACATAATACTTGTTTCATTTTTCTTCATAACCCTTGCAAATTTTTATTTAGAAAATGTCCAGTGAAACAAAGATCCTGATGTGACCAAGAAGACTTGAGGAGCTGTGTGGCTTTGACTTGAGCTCACCAGCCTCTCTCCTTAATGTGCTGTAGCAGACAGAGAGATTTACTTGGTTTTCTCATCTAGTTGTGCTCTGATAACACCATTCTTGACTTCCTTACAGAAGACCACCCAGAGAGTCTGACTTTCTGAAGGGAAGGCCATCAGAAACCCTGGAGAGTTGTCCAGTGCCTGGCAATGTCCCTGATGCTGACACTTGCCCTATCACACAGCAGTCCGTGGAAAGACCTGTCTCTGGGTCACCTACTGCTTTGCCTGTGTACACATCCTGTCTCTAGCTTCTGCTGGGAATTCCAAAAACGGACTTAAGCCTACACCAGGTGTTTAAATCCACTGGATTGCTTTGAAAATGATCACATTTATACCAGGGTAGGGTGTGCTACAGCATTTCTTGTGATAAGATGGACTCCATCTGATAGGTATTTTTAAATTGTGAAATATTCCAAAAACTACTAGAAAATTGTAGTTGCAGCTTGAAAAAGTAAATTTTTCTCATCATGATGTTTCCAGGTAGAGAAAATAAATGTCAAAACACTACTTTAAAAAGAATTTAAAGATTCACCTGGTAGCACTGCCGAAAGAAGCAAATTTGACCTTTTGCATGGTGTGATTTCAACTTTTGTACTTTGGCAGTGGGAGAGAGTATGTGTGATACATATTAAGAAGAAAGAACAGTTAAATCAGTGTCAGAGATGCGTTCAACAGATACAACACACACATTCACTCTTGGCTGAAGAGAATAACATTTATTTCTCCATACCATGCTCCATTTACCCAAAGGACCACTGCCCTACTTAATGCTCTGAGGCACGGCAGGGAGGCAGCCTCTTGATCTAATAAATGCAATGTAGTTCACAAGTGTGAGTTGGGTCAAGATGAACAAATGAAAGAATGGGAGAGCAGGGGAACGGATGAAAGAGCCGGGAGCTTGACCTTAGAGCAATAATAACACAGCAATAAACCTTGCCATTATTTCCAGCCCATGTCAAGAGCAATGGGAGGCCTTGGATAGGATAGCTTGATATCTACTTGGATGATGCTGAGCAGAACAGAATTTCAAGCTGTTGTGCTGAAGAAGAGCCTGCAGCAGGGCAAGTGTCTGAGGGTATAGGACTTAGCTATACTTTTCATTGCAAGTATAGTTAAGTATAGATACTAGGTCAGAGATAATCCAGCTCAAAGGTACCCATTGCAATGAATGCCTACACTGCATAGCCACATGTCAAAATGAAACAATACCACCCCTTTCATAACCCTATAGTACACAAGGAGGAAAACATTTTGGAGTTATTGTTTCTGCTTTGGTGTTCTCATTTTACCACATATATGGCTTATTTCAGTCAACTGCATCCTAAAGAAAGATTGTTGTTTATCAATAATTGGGTAATTTAATTGCAGTTTAAATTGTAAAATGACTTCTGCTTCACGCTGATATAAAACCCTCATTTTAAAAGGAACAGGAAGCTTTATAAAAAGCAGAGTTGAGAAGTTTTTACTGCACTGACACCAACAGGACTAGTCATGTATTCAGTGGTAAGCAAATGGCAAAGAGATTTGCAGAACTGGGGCTTAAATTCAACCACCAAGTAGAGTAGTTTGCATTCATGGAGCCTGTCATATAAAAGATTAGAAATCCAGTATTGCAGTTTTCCTTTTTTTTAATGTCAAAGCTCTAAAATGAAAGCAGCACTGCCTAAATACTTGATAGAATTAAAGCAGTTATGCTTTAAACCATGTCAATTTTCACACACAACAAAAGGCACAAAAGCTTTGTTGTTTTCCTTAAGGATGCATTAGAATACACACATACACACACACACACACATATATATATATATGTATGTATAGGTAGAAGAGTGCCCATCCATTGAGGGTGTGGAGATGTAAGCAAGAATGTGCACATGTTCTTGTTCCTAGTATTCACTAGATCTGGTTTTGTGCCAAAGTAAATTCCGAGCAGCTGAAGTGCTCTTCTAGCTGATAGAGATGACACGTATCACAGCAGCTTGCTTCTCTGCACAGAACTGGTGTTGCTTTTAACAAACCAATTTTCACCTGACAGGTCAGTATTGAGGGAGAAGCTGTGGCTTCAGCACTTCACCACTTTGTTAATTCTAGATTTTATTGGGTTTTTTAAAGAGAGCATAAATAATTGGAGCTCTTGGTTGTTCAGTGAACCAGGACTGTCCAAGTTGGCTCAGGTAAATTTGTAGCCAGCCATTAAGAACTTTGTTTACACCTTTGTTTTACTGGGATTGGCAGCAAGAGAGTGTCAGGATGAACACTGAAATAACAGAATCTTGAAGCTAAAGGGATGGATGGCCATTTTCCAAGCACAAAAAAGAAATGAAAGACTAGAAACTTTGCACTCTTTTTTAAGAGGATTGAGAAAAATCATGGTCCCTGAGGATAGAGCACAAAAAGTATGGTGAGCGAGGACACTATCAAAAGAAGATTTACAGAAAAGAGTCTAATGGAACATAAGACAATATTTACTAAATCAAAAGAAATCAGTAATGTGGAAGAGTAGTTTTGGAGTGATTAATGGGCTTACTAAAAAGCACTTCCATGCCTTTTCCTGATTTCTAATATGATCCTCAAGGCCATGATATGCATCCCCTTGCTCCCCTCCTCCTCTTGAATATATAGGCAAATAAAGATTAAGACAAATTTGGGAGTGAGTAAAATTTGGCAACAGAAAATATGCAGATACTTGATCTACCACAGAGTTGTGCCAGGATCCAGTTGCCAAAACATAATTTTACCAGGATTTCTATTCATGATGTCTTATAAATAATTATCACATATAGTTATCGAGGTCTTGGAAATAACATATGGTTTCATCTAAAATAACCAATAATTGCCATTTATGAAAAAATATCCTGAATATGAAAGTGTCTTGGATGCAAACCTGTTAATTGCAAGACTTAGTATCTTAAATATTTGTACCTTTTTTGCTGTTAATTTTAAGACTATCCTGTACTTGCAGTCTGGAGTATTTGGCAAACTCTAATCAATTAACCTTAAGTACAGCCTGTTTTCCAAGTTGAAGGAGAAAAGGTTTCAGAATTAGCCAGACTGTAGAGCACAAATTATATACTTTCAAAAATAAAACCTACAATTCCTACTTCCAAGAAGTTGTGCAGGAATTCTAATTAACAGGTTCACATGAGAGTACAGTACTATAGAAAATGTGAATTCATATAATCAATCAGGGTGTTGGAAAAGTAATCAGAAAAAAAAAGTAATAAAGAGTGTGATGTTAAGGGATATACTGGGATTTTGAAATATGAAAGACATAAATGAATGTAAAAGATAATCAGCTAATTAATAAGACGGCAAAATTATTTTGAAACAAAGCCAAGAGAAATAGCTGAAGATCTTTTTCTTGACACAGCAACAATGAAAAACTGTCATGTGAAATCAGCTGCAAAAGCAGGAAAAGAAATTGAAACTTGGAATGCATCCAGAAAGAATTAAAGTAGTTATGTGAAACAGAGAGAGAGCACTATATAAGGTAAAACTGCAGCCCAGCACTTATAGCCTGATACAAAATAATGAATTCAGTGGAGCTGGTTACTTTTTCTGTTGCACAGATATGACTTTCTCAATGGACTTATCTTTTTAAAAAATATACAATTTTTTAATGCATGTATATTTTTTTCAAGCTATTTTGGTTACTTAGAATTGATCTGTAACTAAATGCATAAAATTTCATAAAGTTCTGCAGTGTAAAGAAGTGGGGAAAAAATGCCAACTTGAAATTCTTTAGTCCTGCTGTATGCAGACACTCACTCATGATCAAATCCTCCTTTCTTTGGAGGATCACATAATTTTGTTTAATCAAACCTCAAATTTGCTGTAGGTGTGCATTTATAATGGAGCAGTGAAGGAGAAACCAATACCCAGTGTCAATTACAATGCTCACATTCCCAAGAGCAAATAGCTTATGTGCTGCTAATGAGGAGCTCTCAGCCTCCTGCAAGAAGTCAGCAGAAAGCTCACCTACTCCAGAAGTGAAATCACTTTCACCTCTCTTTGAACATCCACAATGCTGAGATTCACACTGGACTAATACCCCAGACTCCCTTCAGAGATGATGAGGAGGAAAAGTCACTAACTAAAGTGTGTTGTATTTCCTCTTAAAGTAAGCTTTCAAAGCACAGCAGGTGAACCCTGCTCTGGTAGCACCTATTTTTCTCCCTTTTAACTAGGACGGGATTTCAAATAACCAGTTCAGCTGTCCTTTTTGGATAATAAACAGTACCAAATACTTGCTCCAGGTGGTCTGAGTCTCTTTCTGGATGCTCCTGCTTATGTCTACTGACTGCAGAAGGTTCTTGTATGACCATGTCTGATTCTGGCATCAAAGGCATGTGCCTTATCATAGAACGATAGAATGGACTGGGTTGGAAGGGACCATAAAGGTCATCTCTTTTCCACCCCCTTCCATGGGCAGGAACACCTTCCAATAGACCAGGTTACTCAGATCATCCAACCTGGCCTTGAACACTTCCAGGGATGGGGCATCTACAGCTTGTCTGGGCAACCTGTTCCTGTGGCTCACCACCCTCACAGTAAAGAATTTCTTCCTAATATCTAAACCTACACTTTCCATTTGAAGCGATTCCCCCTTTTCCTGTCACTAGATGCTCTTGTAAATAGTCTCTCCTTACGTTAGACAGAATATATGTGGACCTTGATATAGTCATCAAAATCTTATGAAGATTTAAGAATGGAAGCTGTTTGGGTAGCACTAAAGAGGAAATGTTTCTTGATGGAATACTTCCTTTACTAGAATGTAGTTTACTCAGTCATTTATCAAAGAATTCAGCAGCTGCAGCTCAAGTATCCTTGTAAAGGTTGTGCTCAGCCCCAGCCAAAAAATGAATGTGTGAAATCTCCATGCTGTTTGCAGAGGACCTGCAAACAAGAAAAATGCCTTTTTCAAATGGATTGCTCATAGAAAAACACACCTTTGAATATTTTACCTTTAATAGGATTCCAACAAATTGCCTTCCTTTCTAAATCCTTTTCTTGATTCTTTGGCACTCTATGTCAACACTCAGTCAGATGTTGAAATGATGCCACCTAAGACAAATTAAATAGTTCACAAAGCCTTTTTTATATCCACATTGCTTTTGTAGGGTTTTTATGCTGTTTTAGTAACTGCACTGTTTGCTTTGAAAGTGCTTTAAAGATCATTTACTCTAACATTTCTACAGCAAAAGTAATTGTCAATTCAACAGTTTTCTTTAAGATATTTCAAATCATCTAAAAGTGGCAAAGGGGAACCGTAATGATATTTGGAAACAAATATCCATCAAGAGAGAAGTTTCTGAGAGTTTTGAGGCCAATCCAGCTGTTTGTTTAGTTTAGGATGGGACCCAGGCTTTCAAGTCTCTCTCTACATAGTGACTTTGGCCGGGTGAGTCCTTTCAAAGCAGTCCACAGATAGCTGGGCTGCCAGAGATGGCAAGCAAAGGTGTGTGTTTGGAGCTACCTGCTTTAGTTGCTGCTGCAGCTGGGCCCCCAGGTCAAGGATGTCTCTGACCGTGAAGGTACAGATAGAGCTACCATATTTCCTCAAAGAAAGAAAAAACATTTTCAAAGTAGCTCAAAAAAAGTTCCATTAAAAAATGGAGTTTATCTTAAATTTCATGTCTTCATTCTTTCTGGTTAATAAGTTAAGTACCTAATATCACTTCGTACATCTGGTGGTTGGGAAGTGGCAGCTGGTATGAATCATCTGTGTTTCAACAAGTGAATCTTACTATAGATAAACATTTTGCTATTTGAGCTCTTAGGTATTGGTCTAGTAGTGCTGTTTCACCAGATGCCAACTGAGGCTCAATTTTGTGAGTTAAATTGAGCATGCCCTGACCTCTCTGGGACCTTCTGTGGAACTTGGCTGCCTCTGAGCCCATCACAACAAAGATCAGCATGTAAAACTGAGCAGGTTTCACACACACATCCAGGGAAATCAATGGCCTAAAATGAAGTCTCACATTGCTTTTAGATACTCAAAACCAATACAAATGTTTTTACATGTGTACACTCACGTTGCCCCTTTAAAACAGGCATGCAAGTTCAGAAGATTTCTTCACACAGCTTAAATACACAGAATGTGGAAACTCTTGCAAATGTCCAGTGCAGTCTTCACTCTAGTGAATACTCTCACCTTAATGCAGAGTCCTTCACTGTAATGAATTTCCTGATAAAGTACTCATTTTTCATCTGTTTTTCTTGTGTGTTACATTTGGAAATGAAAACAAAATGGTATTAGTGCCTCTAGCTCAGCAAAATCGATTGTGTGTTATATGATATGCCATAATGACGGTTACTTTTGGGAAATTGCCTGGTAATTCATTTTGCAGACCCAGGGATTTTGCAGATCTGATTCACTTTCACACCCTTCAGTCAGCAGCTCTGTCCTGCTGTGCCACGTCACTGCTGCCCTGAATGGGCCCACAGGCAACTCTGGCATGTGAATAATGCAACATAACAGTAACAGTTTGCATGGTGAAAAGAAATTAAGATGGTCTTGATCCATCCTCAGTGAAAGGCAGTCCCTTTGAGCACTGCTCATTTCCTACTCCAGTCTGTACCTCAGGCACAATTAGCCTGCTGCCAAATTAGCGTATGGACTTTGACTCAATGAGCAAGCAACTGGGCTGGTTTAAAACTTAAACATCTTTTTTTTTTCTTGCCCCCATTTATTTATACTGCCCTATTTCTAGGAGTTAGCATCCTAAAAACAGTGGTGGAAGATTTCTCATGTTCATAATCTAGTGTTTCAGTGGGAATTCTGCTCCACGTGTGACCTGTGATGGGATGCTGCAATAGGGAGCAGGACTCCAAGACCTTCACACAGGTCTGCTGACTCCTAGGAAGCTGGAAACTACAAGCAGAGCAACATAGCAGAGACCTTTCATGGTCTTAACACTTCAACAAGATTTGCAAGAGGTCATCTGTCAAAGGCCTAATCTATCAGTGTGCTTCTTTTCATGATCGCAAAACCATATTTCTAGAGAAGAGCAGGGAGCAAGCCCATCTACACGTGAACCAGTCTCTGTCTATTTATGGAGATTATTCCCCATCCCCATTAGCAAAACAGCTCATCTATTGAATGTAATTTAATCAACAAATGGAGTTGTCCTTGGCAGGGTATCTTCATTTGAAGACTATCTCCTCTTTGTCAGAGATGGATCTGTACAACCATTTTGATTTGATTCAAAAAAATTAGCCCAAAAATTACATAAATGTTTAAGTAAATCCTTTGGACACAGTTTACTTAATAAAAACCAAATAAATACCCATTTTTAAAGAGAGCAGTGAACTGCTGGGCATTTGATAATGTCAACTCAGGTTTTCTGGAAGAGAATACTCAAATCCACTTATACATAAATTAAAGGTGTAGTTATTTTTCCTGCAGCCTTTTTATACATTGCTTTGGAATGTACACAGAAATGTGTGTGTTTGGCAGAGGTGGAGTGAGGGGTCCTCTCTTCACAATATGGGTCATCTCAGCACTATTTGGAGTGCCTGAAGACATGGAGAAGCATTTCTTATCTAGCACACCCACTAAAGATTAGGCTTTTTTTCTGGGTTCTTAGCATTGTTATGTATTTATTCTCTCTAGTTATGAGCATGTTATGGGGGCAGGGGGTTGTCATGTTTTCATTAAGCAAAAATGTTCATTTAATCACTAATTCTAGTTTATTTCTGGTTGACATTACATCTCACAGTGCACAATTCAGTTGCTTCTCAAGAGAGTTCTTGCAGTCCCTCATCTGTACCTGCCTCTTGTTCTTCTTCATCCTCCTATAATGTAGATTGCAGGCTTTTATTTTCTACCTTCAACCTCAACAATTTTTTGCCTTCACTTTTTGTAAATCCAAAACAAATATCAGTGCTGAAGCCCCACCTCTGCTGGCCCTGTGGCCAATCCTGGTGAGCTTTGACCCTCCTTTCTCAACTGCATGCACACGTTCCCTGTGACCCAGGCTGCAGCACTTGCTCTGCCATCCTGGAAGAGGAGGCTGAATGCTGTCTGCTGATCAGCATTCCTGTGAACACCCTCTCCTTTGAGAGTAACCACGTGCTGAATTACCCTCTCCGTGTCATCCTCACTGGTACCCATGGCAGCAGGAGGGGAAGGACCAGCACTCGCATCATCACCTCTTCTCCCATAGCAAACCAGTGCAGGGTTCACAGCAGATTGGATTTTCTGAGAGCAGATTTTGAATGCAGCATGGTTCTTCAGACAACTCATTTCACAGGCTCAGGAATAGAAAGCATATCATTGGTGCTTAATCAAATTAAATATTCAAATGAAAGCATTAATTACTTAAATTTGTCTTGAGATTCAGTAAGATTAAGTCTTTGAAACATCATTTTTGGCCTGTAGGCTACAATGAGTATGCCAGTCTCTAATAATTCAGGAAAGACTTAGAGGGTTGGGGTTATCACCGACCAAGAGGTATTTATGAAAGACAAGCAGTGTGGTTATTAAATGGCCCTCAGACAGTACCTCTTCTTGACAGACGGTTTTGATAACACACTATCAAACAGACACTGACATTAAGTAAAAAAAATCATAGCCAAGCATTTAAGTTCGCCACCAATGTACGTGGAAAGGAGATGTTTAGTGGCAGAGTTGCCTAGCAGAAATCACTGCAGCAAATTTCAGCTCTCATTATGATCTGTTAATTAATGTGTTGACATATGATTGCAGCAGATCAGTGAGACCAGGGCAGCTGTCAAGTCAAGGCATGTGTGACACATGGGCTGTGTGCTCCCGGTCCAGAAAACACAGTCAGAGTACTGTGCCTTCACTGTCAATGCGAGACTTCTCATGGTCCTTATGCATACCTGGAAGGAAAGCTGCCAGCTGACATTTTTCACATGGGTTTCTTCACTCATTTTAATGGCAGAGTGACTCAATTTATGCAAATATCTGACTCATGAGTCAAGATTGAGACAGTGAAGGTGGTCTCGGAGACTCTGCTCTGACTGTGGGCATGACAGTGTTTAAGGAAACAGTTTGTACTGTCCAAGTCTTCAAAGAGATCACACTGTCACAACACCCTCCTTCTGTGAATCTGCAGAGAAATAACCTGGAAGGTAACACTCTTGTGCACCTGGGAACAAACTTGGGACACAAGCTGGAATTCCAGAAGCAGAGCTGCTTGCATGCTTGACATGGATGAGCAGGAACTGGTGTGCACCAGTGAGGTACTAATTGGCCTTTCCAAGAGGTGCTGCTCAGTGGGCTGGCCAGGAACTACTTCAGGCTTCCACACAGGATTGGCCATGGGCAGTGATGCACCTGAATGTTTCCTGCAACAGTTACAACAGAGTTTTGCCTGGTCTTTCTGCTACATGCTTTGACACACCTTTCCATGGAGCTGGGAATCTTAGTTCTGGAACACTGTTTTTCTGCTAGTTAACTATACATTTCTGTTCTTACTGCTCTCTCTCCTTTGTGTTTAAATCTTTCAATTATTAGGTGAATGAAAAATTTGCAGGAACTTTTTATACTCCACTGAAAAGCAAATTTAATATCAACAGCATAGAAGGATATTATAGTTCAGAATAACAAGGTAAAGCTTCTAGAGCACGTGACTCATCCCCTGAGCAACACCATAGGTGGTTGCTGATGAGACATCAGTGGCACTGTAGTGAAGGGTGCTGATATTGGTTATGAGAATTTCTGGTCCCCTGCCATATCAAATGCACTCAAAACATCACAGGAATTCTGTAGGGAAGAGTGGCCTGGAGCATCTCTCCCAACGCAGTATTTTTTTATCTTTCAACCTCAATTCATTTGCATATCTTAACAAGAAACATCTCTGAGATGGAAACAAATCCCTTTATTCTTGAAATCTGACAGAAACATTGGTGTAAAATCAAGAGATAATGCAGCAGGTTTGTCTTTAACCCTAGGAAACCATTTTTGTCTGCTATTCTTTGCACTGGGATTACTGTCAGGCCCTGCACAAGTCCTGCACACACAGCTATGGAAAGCATTTCTAAGATTAACTAAGGTTTAGCTTGCAGGGGCCGGAAATGGGGAATTCTGTACGCTTAGGAGTGGAAGCTCTAGAGTCTCTGGGGGGTCAAGGTGCTCAGTCCCTTCAGGAGGATTGCAGACCCCCTCTTTCTCAAGTGACACAGGATCAGAGAGCACTTATAGAGAAGGGTATCAGCAATTGCATTGATCCTTCCAGCTAAACAAGGACTTGGACATGTATAAAAACATCAAATCCTGATCATCCACATTGCTTAATCCTGAGGTCACTGCTGTTTCCTTGTTTTCTAGAGCCCCTCTAGAGAAAGTACAGGTGTGAGCCCGGTTTGGCTGCATCCTAGGCTCCCATTCCAGGCGCAGTGCAGTCATCAGCAGTAAGACCAGTAGCTTGTTTGGGAGAAGGCAAACATAGAGTGTAAGTGTTTCGTGTCAGCTTCCCAAATATGTGAGTAACATACAACTACACTCTAGGCTTGTGTTAGAAAGCCATAAACATCCCAGAATTCAAAGACAGCCAAATGCACTCATGGACAATTACCCTGACCTGTGCTGTGCTGTGCTGCCTCTGTCTACCCTGTCAATATCTCCAGGAGTGTTATCTCCCATATTGCAAGACTATTAAATCTGATTTATTTCCTAAAATATGCATACATACATGGATATATACATACATTTTGTTTTATAATCTATCTGAAATCCCCTGCCTTGGCACCATACCAGAATTATGCAATATGAATAGCCTACCACACATGTGGGGTAGGTTGCTTCCCCAAGCCTGTGCTTATTGTCCTAGTTTGCTTGTATGGCCAACACATAGAAGAGTCTAATGCAGCTGAGATGCTCTGGTGATGACTCACCCAATTCAAACTGATTGGAAAGGTTACCACAGGTTTGTCTGACTTCTTCACTGTCCCATCCAAGAGGGTAGAGGGCACAACCAGAGCCAATCAACAGACCTATGGAGGGAAAAGGAAATAAAAGTTTATTCAAGCAATTGCCATTAGCTTAAACACAGGCTGCCACTTGGAAATCAAAGTGTCAAACTGCAGTTTGGGAATCCCAGAGAAAAAGAAGTCTCTTCTTCCCCTAAAAACAGATGAAAACCATTTGGACTGCTGCCTTCTGCTGCACTGTTTTAGAGCTGGTCTGTGGGCTGGAGACAATCTGAGCGGTTCAGCATCAGAAGCCATGCTCAGCTTCTGAAGCTTTTATCTGCAAGCTTTTAGACTCCTATTCTACTCTCCAGAATGGCTAAATATGCAGTTTGGAATACACAGCGTGTTAATGACAGCGTTTACAAGCTGATTGCTTCTAATTAATTAAAACAACAATCAACCAGGGTCCATCAAGGTTCTATCAGGAAAACTGACAGTTGTGCTCATCTGTTGCCATTTTGCTTTGTTTATCACTCTTTCAAAAGCAAAGGAATAATGGTTTCATATCACTTGATCAATTCATACCACAGGTGCACGCTCTACAAAGTTTTCTTAATTCATTCAGCTGAAACAACTGAGGTCTTGAGTCATTTACCTGTTATCATACTTGATTTAACATTCACAAGATGCTTTGCTCTCTCCAGCCGTCATGCTGCCCCAAACAGATGGGTTTTGGCAAATCCTGTCCCTTCACAAGACCTTGTTGAGAATCAGCAATGCACCCATGCACCATGACTATTTTGCAGAAGTGGCATTTTTATCATATTACATTCTCAGCTGTCACTGCAGCAGCTGCCAAAAAGCCAATGTAGCTGGCAAAGCATTTTACACAGCCTAGGGAGAACATTTCAATGTATGTTACAACATTTAAATGTTGCCTCCTTTGTGTCAGATCTTATTTATGAGATTGCAAACAAATCACTGTGTAGATAACGGGCTAGGAACACCTGACATTTCACAGGCTGTAAAGCCAAGCAACTCCTCCCAAGGTTTGCAGGGGTGTCTTTTACCTGCTAGGCACAGCACAAGGTTTCAAGCCCTAGAGCTGTCTCTTGCTGACTTTGGGCCATCTCTTGAGCTCACATCACCTTGCTCCTTCTCTCTTGACAATAAGGAGCATGTGCTCCCTGGAAAAGCACTTTTGCTACCATACTCCCAGTGCAGAAAAGCCCTGGATATTGTGACAGAGACACTGTGGACATCACACCAATCTAACAGGAGTCCTGAGAGGAATTATGGCTCAGTGCCTGGAGCTTGCTGTACCTTTCTACTGTCTCCATTCTCAAGATACTTAAGCTTCTCATATTGCTGATGTTCCTGTAAGATATGGAAATCATCTTATTATGTTCTTGATTTGCTCAAAGACACACCTGAACAAGACACTGAAGTCCAGAAGGGGTATCTCATCTTCCTTCAAAAGACGTTTAATGCTCTTAGCATCTTGGCTGTTAGCAAAGTAGCTCAGCAGCTTCTCTGCTGCTCCTCCAAGCACACCTGCCCCTGTTTAAGTCCAATATTAGCTCCTTGGATCTTCCTCCACTAAGTTCAAATTTCTTCTTGCTGCTCAAGCCTACTTCTTCCCTCCCTTGTTGAGCAGTCATTGCCTGCTCCTGTCTCCATATCTACATCACATAATGAAAAAGAAATCCCTGAGGCAGCCCTCTCTCAGATGGTGCATTCACCCAACAGCTGTGACAGGAGAAAAGCAATTAAGGACATGTGAATGCTAGGTATTTTCAGAACTTTGCTCTGGGTATGGTTGATTCTAATGTCCTCACTAATATCTTTCACAGTATCATTTGATTTTTTCCCCCTAGGGCCATAGAGCCAAGGGCAGCTGATAGAATCCATGTAAATGAGAATCACTTCTAATTAAATTCTCAGAAAGGATGTTTCTCAGACAAGAGAACGTAGGCCAAAACTGGGTCTACATTTGTTAAACACAGCTTAAGACTCTCAAAAAAAGCCCCTGCTGATTCTCTCTTTAACTGTTAAAGCAAGAAAGGTGCTGTGAAGCACTGACAGCATGGGTGGTGTGCTAGGAATGGGCAGGACCCCATGGGGCAAGGAGGAACATCACCACTGATGATGAGAATGGCTGCAGAAGGGAGGAAGAGCACCTAGATGCCAGAGTCAGCCTCACAGACCAGTAGACTGTGGCAGCCCCAGCCAGTCCTGCAGTGGTTCTGACCCCTTCCCACACTGCTCGTGGTGCCCATGATGCACCCAGTGCCAGCCCAGTCAGCCACAGCTCAGGAGCTGCTCTGGCCTGAAGTGAACTGCCCTGGCTGGGCTGTTTGCAATCAGCTTGTGTACTTGAACAGACTGTCTGGGAGACCTTGCAAATGCTCAAAGGGCTCTGTTGCGAGGGGCAGGGAGATGAATGCAGGGGGTAGAAGGGAAGGCAGGTTTGCACCCGCCTGCCTTGGACCAGATTAAATGGCAGCCAGCCCTTCCTCACAAATAGGTCCTGGGAAAGCCTTCTGCCCAGTTCTTCCAGGAGAGCACAACAGTAGCACTGCAGGCAAGTGAAAGGACTATTAGCATAACAATGCTGCTCCTCCAAACCCAGAACAAGCTCTTACTCAGCCCTTGCCAATTACTCTCCTCAGGTGGCAAGAGTGTCTAGTGTCCACTGCATTCACAGACTGTTTGTTTTCTGCTCTCTTTGGGTTTTGTTGCAGCAACAGGTTGTTGTTTAGGTTTTTTCCCACGAATATTACTCACAGCACTTTCCACTGCCACTCTCCAAACACAGTTCATCCTTTTCCAGACTTGAGTACCTGTTCACTCTTTCTGACTCTGATGCTACACTGGATCAGTGATCACAAACCTTGGCAATTTATTTCCTTCTGTATTCAGACTCCTTCAGCCCCCTGTCACACCTCTTTTCCCGTTTCTGTACACCCATGTCCGTTAGTTCAAAGCCCAGTTTCAGTGAAAATAAATTCAGGGGTTCAGTCAAAAATTCCTTAGCAATGCAATATATTGTAATGTTGAATAGCTCCAAAGGAGCTCACACAAGGATGCTTGCCCTTAAAGCCATTCCAACACTAACAACCAGCCCACAGCACCCAACACTGAGCCTCACCATTAGCTGTGCCTCCTAGAAAGAGATAAACCAAATAAGGGAAAGCTATGTCAGAAAGCTTTCCTACCCCAGTGACAGCTGGCTCTCCAGCTGGGCATGGGCTTTGTCAGTGCTGAGTTTCACTTATGGAGTACCAGTCACCAAGCCGTGCAGCTTCTTTTCTGTTCACAGCCTGCACTGACTGGGATGATGAGATCAAATGGGAAACTGCTGCCTATTGCTGGTACTGCCACATGACCCCAAAGCACAAGTGGCAGCGTGCTTATGTGCAAAGGACAAGGTATAAAGCCATGGGCAAGCTCATGCGCTTCTTTGAGTGAACACAACACCTTTCAGAGACCAACGGTGTGCCACGAGCATGGGTTTGTGTTCCCATCTGGCAAAAAGGCTTATGCCTATTAATATTTGTTTTGTCACAGGTATCAACTGGCCACAAGACTTAGAGCTGTTGCTCTGACATGTCCTTTGATATCACTGTTTTTCAGCTGGTTTTGATTCACCTTCAGACAGTTCCCTGTAGTGGTGCATACGCACCTGCTGTGGATTTGTGTCTACTGACAAAACACTTGTGTCCTCCAGTACTTCTTGCAGGCAAGGTTCAGGCCAAACTCAGGGATTTGCCTTCAGCGTAAGACTTCCACAGAGATTTAGAGCCTGCTAGTCAGCAAGAAAAAGTTTCACAAGCTTTGCTTTATACCCTGAGGTATATTTATATGTATGAGCATGTGTGTGTCATGTCTCATTGCTTTCAGCAGGATTCTATCTGAGTTCAACAGGGCTGATGCTGCCTTGGTCTGCATATGCAGTGAAGTTGGGAATTTCAGCTCCCTTATTTTATGCACTGAAAGTGCAGAGTGTGCCTCAAAGCCCATGGTGTTAATAGGACTTGGACAAAAGCCCCTCAGTCCCTTCCTTCTCTTCTAATCAATCCATCCCTGTTTGTAAGCAATTGTATGGATCAGATCCTGCAAAAGCAAAAAGGCAGCATACTATTACCGCTAATAATTCATATTACACTCACAGCCAATTTATTTAATCACAGAAGATGTAGATCCTGCTGAACAGCTGCAACCTCCATTGAAAGATCCAAGTTGAATCCAAGGGCTGCAAACCCAGTGGAAATCATTAAGCTAATTTTGCAGCTTCAGTTCAGAGCAGTTACTAGTTTAGCTCAAGAGTCACATTCTGGCCTGCTCTACAGTTATTACATTTAGCCAGCTATGCTACCCAGGAAACCACACCCATCTTTCCAGCTGCTTAAAATGCTTAGGATGCCTATAACATTTTTTTAAAAAGGAAGAAAACCTAAATCAACAATGTGCTGTAATTACCATCCTCTGTCATCTTTCATTATCCACTACAGTTGTTAAAAGAAATTGAAAGGGGAAGGAAATGTGCAGGTCTGTAAATGGCAGCTTCATAAAAGGGGCTGCAGTCTCAAGGTGTGAGGGACCTAGACAGTGGGACAGGGCAAGTCAGCAAGTGGAGGTGCTGGTGGCACTTGGCAGCTGTTTTAGATGACGTACCATGCACCAGTGGAGGTGCTGGCACTGTCACAGACCAGCTTTTCTGGAGAGGTTCCATATTTGGGAATGAAACAGGCTCCTTGCCCTGGTCTGTGAAACACTGCTATTGTGAATGCTGCATCTGGCTCAATGTGCCAGCAAGGCACGGGGAGAGACATGCAGGGCTGACTGAGCACAACCAGCCTTGACAATCCAAAGCTGGAATTAAGAGCTTGGCTTCAGTATTTAACAGGGTCCCAGTTAGCTCCTAGGCTCTTCATGTGATCCGTGCAGTATGATGGATCCCTTCAAAAAGTGATCTAAAACCAGCTAAGTGAGGAGTTGCCCACACCTACAAATTGTAAAACTACAAAGCAGGGGGTCAGACAGTGAATGCCTCAATATTAAGCCATCCAGAGTAATCCTTGTCCCTCCCAGATTGCCTTCCCTGTCACTCTTGCTGCAACTATAACGCATGATTGTATTTTAGTAACACTTAGCACTTGAAAGATGTCTGGAGTGGTGCTTGTGATTGAAAATAATTACATATAACAGATTCTGCATATGGTGGATGCGGCAGGGAAGGGACAGTAATTACATTAGTGGCTTGGCACAGATCTAGGTCTCATCTTTGAAGTGATAAAGAAATGATTTGTGGCATGCAACAAACAGCTTAGTCCAAGAGGTAAAATATTAACCACTATTAATATCTCCAAGAACAGCCTGGATATGAGCAAGTCTTGAACAATAAATACAGAAGGATTAACAAACCAAGAGATGTTAACCAGATTTTGCTGTAGGCAAAATGACTGCGCTCATAACACCAAGACCTATCGTCAACAGCCAGTGCACAGCAAAGGAAACTTGCAAATCCCTGTGGTGGGCTGTCCTCAGATTGCTACTGTGGGTTCAATGGGAGCCTCCACTCAAGGACCTGATGTGCCTTAAATAACCCATGCAGACATCACATCATAAATTAATTGCAACTGTCCTGATGGTTCATAGCTACAGTCCTGGTTTACATACTCAGCTCTTCCTCTCAGTTCTTGAGGGCACAGTGTTCCTTGATGGCTAAATGGCTCATTCTTGGGTTTTCCGTCAGTCCATTTGACCACTGCATCCCCTGAAAGCCTGTTAAATGAAGTCAAATCTTCCACAATCTCCTTCCTTCTCCCTTGCATAGGGTAAATCTAAGCACGTGATTCAGCTAAGTCTGATGATGAAAGCCATCAGTTTGATGCATAAAGAGAGACGGTGATGGCAGTGAATGAGGCACTTAGCTTTGGACTCAGAGTCTTGCTGCTACAAAATGCATTTTTAAATGGTAACTAAACCCATGGTAGCTTTCCTTGATTGTGAGCTTTTTAAGAGCTTTTTACATGCATTCATTTTTTGTATATCCTCAGCTCCAGACAGTTATACCCTATGAATGCAGTGAAAGGGACTGCTAGGCACCATAGAGACCTCTTTGCCCAACAGTTAGTGGGGTCTGCATTTCTGAACAGGGACCCTGGGAAGCCTCTGAAGAAGGAAGGAGCCCTTCATTGGGCCGTGTTATTGTAAAAACCCAATTTGTATTTTCACTTAGAAAATTAAAAGGAATGGGCCAGACTTGATATATGTACTGCAGAGAGAAAATGAAGCCAAAACTGAAGGTTGCTTTTTGTACAGTTACTTTTCTGTGAGCAATATCTACTTCAAATTATCTTCCTCCCTTCTCTCTCCCATCATCTACTTTTTCCCCCTTTTATTTTCAGACCTGACCAAAAAGAAAACCTGCCTTTTTTTTCGTTTGTTTTGTAAGGAATTTCTAATGTATACTGTTCATCTGACAGATATTCAGGCCATATGGAGAAGCTGACAGACAATAATTTGGAAGTCATCACTTTCAAGACCATTTTAATGATGATTTTTCCTTTCACATTTTTTCTCTATTAGCCAGCCTGAATCTTCAAGGATGATAGAAAGTTTTCACATTCCCATCTGTCACTTGAAGGTACAGTAATCTTGATAAGCAAAACAAAACCAATTTTTAGATGCGACACAGACTTTGACTCTCTGGTTCTTGTGATTTAAAAACTCACCTCGCTGTAATGATTTTAAAGCATTTACCTCCTATAAAAATGACTCCAGAGTGTGAAAGTAAAATGAAGCTGACACCTGAAGTTGTCTGCTGCTTTCAGACATACCTCAGCCAACAAATAATGTGGTTAAAGAAGAATTGGTTAAAAACTGGGATGTGAAATACTTTACAGTAGACACAGCTTCTGAAGTCCCTGTTCAAAGAATCCTCCAGGAGCTGATACCAAGCAGCAATGAGGTGATAGAAGTGGGTCAGAACAGATTAAGACGAACTCCAGAGCCTGGGCAGAACAGCAGGACCCAACAGAAGAAAGAGGGGAGCAGGGCCATGCCAGCTGCAGGCAGCCTGGCCCCATACCCGTGGGAGTCCAGCCTCAATCCGGTTAGTGAGGGACAGTGGCTTTATACTGACAGCTCCCAGCACTTCATCCAGAACATCCCTTCTTTAGGGTTACACTTCTACCCGCTCTCAGCAATATCGCTTTGTTCTTTGGCTTCTCTGTTGTTCTTTTGTTAGAGAAATGTTATCACACCAATCCTTTCCATTGCTGTTAGGGAAACCCAGACATGCAGCTGAAATGGGCTTTCATTAGGATTAAACACAAGATCAACACTTTGGGCAAAAGTTCTATCTCTAGTTAGCAGTCACCGAACATGGAACATTTGACTGGTTCCTTACTGAGCCTGAGCTTAAAGTGCCTCGTTTGAGAGAGGGTACAATTGCCTGTGAATGAACAAATGTGAATGAATTCAGTAAGGGACTCCCTCGTCCAAGTGTCTGGGCAGCAGGGACACACAGGCAGAAATAATTCTGTGCTGCACCAGATTTTCTCCCATTCCTCCTACAAGGGTCATGACATTGGAGATAGCAAGTTAGTTCAGGGTTTCATTAGGTCAAGGTGTTTCTGCCACAGACTTCCTACAGCAGGCCATTAGAGCAATTCTTACATGCAAAGTAAAATGAAGCATAAGAGCAACACAACCCAGAGAGAATAAAATGCTACAACCTTCAGACTGCAGAACTTGCCTCCAATAATATGGCTTAATCTTGAAAGTGATGAAAATAGGGTTTTCAGGCAAGGCCAAAACCCACCACCATTTTTCTTCCAGTTCTGAGCTCCAGGTTTTAATTCACAGCATTTGACTTAGCCCCCCTTCTTGACTGTCAAGTCCCATGCTTTTAATGAGACTTTTTGTGTTACTTTGGGTTATGCCACACCATGAGCATGCACTACCTGGCCCCTGCTTGGCTCCCAACCTCAACAAGCAGGCACAGTGAAGAAATGCCACCTGCCTACTATTGTTTCCTAGAGCTCTTGGAAAGTGGGGCCAGTGGCAGAAGAAGCCTAAAAACTTTATTACAAATATGTGACAGCATCCAGCCAGCAAAATGCTGTGTCATGGGAAAGTCACAGCCCTCACTTTCATTGTGACAGAGCATGGGGCAACAGAAGGTGCAGATGGGAGTTTTCTGACTGATGAAGCATCACTTCACTTTGGTTTTCATTTGATCAAAAGTGATGTGCTCATTACTACAGAGGCGCTTCAGGCTCAGAGAGGGAAATTTCCCCATCCAGAGATGCTTCCTTTCTAGGTGCCTCAGGTGACACAGGGCGTATCAAACCTGTGCAGATGCCTCTGCAGTGACAATTGAATTGAGATCTTTGTCAGTACAGCCAGGGGAGTCTAGAAGACATTTTTCTCATCCTAAAGAATACATAAACATAAGTCTGTGACTGGGACACATCTGAGCTCACATAACTCTTAAGACAGCAAAGACATTTGCATGGGACTGGCAGACATGACATGGAGGCAGCAGGGAAAGCCATATGCATCTGGATTAGCAACTGGAGGTGGAATAGCCAAAGGCATCTCAAATGGCACTAGGCACTTGCAGGTCAATGACTGAATTGTGCTCCACTGGCAGTACCAACCCAGAGTGGGATTTAGCCACTCAAATATGTCACCTTCTGCCAGTTTAATTGCTGTTCAGTATCTTGTTCCTTTATCTGCCTCTCCAGAGCAGTGCGAGATTCCCCTAAGTCCTCTGTCATACCTGCCAGCCCATGCAAAGATTTTGCAGACCCTAGGGTATCTCTAACAGCGTAAAGCATCTAGATTTAGCCTAATGAGTTCCACCCTCGATATCTATTGATTTTAATGTGAGCTTAGAAACCTACCTCAAGGGAAAATAGCTATATTGTAAACACCTTTATAAAGTGTATAAATCTGGCACAAAATTACTTACACTTTTCTTTATCCCTTATCTTCTATCCTTCTGCCCTCATTCTGCCCTTAAAATGCAAATATCTCAATTCCTGTCATCAATTCTCTTCCTTTATGGGAAATTACCTGAATGCTAGCAAAGAAGGAAGAGATTGAAGGAAAAACTGTGTTTCTCCTGAGTGTAAACCTGTATGCTTGCCTTAAAAGAAAACTACTTGTATGGAAAAAAGTTGCTGCTTCAAAATGGCCTTGGTCTGCCTCAATTGCTACCACTCACAAATAGCTTTGGCAAGTCTCTACGTCATTTCTCCCAGAGTTTGTTGCACAATAAAATGATTGACACCACTTGTTCTGAAAAGGATGTGATATGGTCCAGTTAAAGGCAGAGTGAGTCTGCAGAGTGGAACTGAAACGCTTGAAGAACTCCAGAAAACACTCTGGAGTTTAACTGTCAGCTCGTTTTTGTTTGGCAAGCCATGATCAATGCTTGTATATTATAAGCTCTATGGGGGAAAAAAAAAAAAGACTGAGAGTTATCACATGCCATCAGACTTCTTTATGTGACAACCCATCTGTGTGCTCACCCTGTCGTTTTGTGACTCAGAACCAAATGCTTGACAGTTCAAAGAGTCTAGAGCAGCATATGGCATATGGCATAATGTATTTAAATAGAAATCATTCCATTAGAAACACAAGGGTGCCTACTGTACTTAATAAAAGGTAGTTTAATAACTAACTTTCCAAAATGTGTAACTCTCCATGTAGTATCATAGTAGATAAGGCATATTCCTTTTCATTAATAGGAATTGCAATAGCAAATGGAGACTGGCCAAAACTATACAGAACTTTTCAGAAGCTCCATGCTCGAAGGATTTCCCAGTACATGAACTGATCTCATGAAAGACTGTAAGGAGAGAATGAAGGAAATATATCCCGCATCAGTGAGGATATCTAAGCAGAAAAATGGATAAATGGACAGGCATCCCCATATCTTTTCAATACAAACTGTTCAGAATAAGCACTAAGTCTGCATCAGCCTGACTATTGAGCATTACTCCAGTGATTTTGCTGCTAGATTTTAGAAGCTTTTGGAAATATTCATTCACAGATTAAACGAAATAATTGTTTTTCTATGTCTATTAGTTCACTGATTTATTAAAAAGCAATACTTTGTAGATGATGAATAAAGCAACAAAAGATGTCCAGCCAATTCCTTCACTTTGGTGGCACATCCCCCAATGTCACAGAAAAACTGGAACTGATGCAAAGCCTGTATCCAGTGGGGGAGTACTGCATACCAGGCTTTTGCCTTTTTTTTTTTTTTTGGATTGGTTTTATTTCATTTGAGCTGTCCATGGATTAATAGAAGATCAACCACTGCACATCTCAGTAACACTTCAGCTATAGTCAACAATTTAAAGTCACATTTTCAGTACACACTCTGCTGACCCTCTGGCAAGGCACAGAGTATTTTCCAAGGAAGTTCATACATGCTACTAGGAAATCTATACCTGCAATAAAGATTGAATGGCTCCGCATTCCTACTGGAGAGTCTCTAACACCCCTCAAATCAAACGAGTTTGGAAACCACTTCTCTAGATAGGAAATACAGTAGGATAAATAAGGCTGTAAAAGTCAGTGGCAGTCATCAAGCACAGCTGAGAATCACTTTTCACTTTATGCTTTTCTCGCTGGTGTTTCACAGGTTTAAGTCTTCTTTTACTCTGCAAAAAAGTTCACACCAGCAGCATAGTTCATACACAGGCCTGCAGCCATCAAATGCATCTCTACCCATACAGTGTATCCATTGCTGATTGATAATGTGAAGACAGTGAAGTGCTGTAAAATACATGGGAACTTGTGGAGAAGAGGTCACTTTAATGTACTATTTGCTGCTGTAGCTGCAGCATTTTTTAGCAGCTTTTTAAATACCCTTTGCATTTACAAGGCTACTTGCAGAGCAAGCAGCTAAGCACATGAATTAATCTATGCATGAACAAAGGTGTATTCAGTGCTGTTTGCCTTTGTGCTGAATTACAGTGGGAAATCAAAAGAAATGGAGTTAAATCTAAGCAATAATAGACTCCATGTGAAATCGATTGTTCGTATGGCTTCCTCAATTAAACTAAAACCAACTATTACCCCATTCTCAGCTACTCTGTTTTCAGTAAGAGGGATGGTAAGATTCAACACAGCTCCAATTAGAACTGCATGACACTCAAAATACTGTTTCATACTGTTAGACTGTGTCTGTTTTATTTTGTATGGTTTTCACATGCTGAAAAGCTTGCATCATGAGACATACCCAAGAAAAAAATGTTTTTATTTTTAAAAACAAATAAAAATACAGATTTTTCTGTGCTTCCTATCCAAAGGCATTCAAACTCAATAACTGACCCAATTTGCAGAGGAAAGTACTCTATCGAGTCGATTTCCCTCAAAGAGATCCCATTTTCAGTTTGCCACAAAATGTGATAAATATAATTTTGGATGGGAGCTGCAGTTTGTAACAAATCTATTGCACATCTGCAGCTCAGAAAAATTTGGCACTGTCACTTATCCTCTTCAGAGAGAATCCATATGGACAAACTTACCAACATCTCAAATATACTTGACTCTTTCTGTGAATGAAAACCAGTGTGTGTGAGAGAAGAACTGAGTAGGAGGGTGTGTGTCTCACATGATGAACTCATGAGCCCACCTTTGAAATAATTTTGAAATTATTTCAGTAAAGTTCAGTAATAAAACTAGGGCTGGAAGGGACATGAAGAAGTCATTTAAACAATTCTTCAGCCTCAAGGTCAGGATAAGTTCTACATGTACCTTCCAAAAGAAATATTTGTTGAATCTGTTCTTAAGAAGTCCCTCACAATGGAGATCCCACCACCTTCTAGGACATTCTGTTCTTGTGGCTCTGTGTCTGCAACAGAAGCTTTTCAACATTGTCTAACCAGTATCTTCCTGGGGTAATTTAAGTTCACCATGGACTCTGCTAAACCCCTACTGGGGTTCTAAGAGACCATTTCATTTTCTTCCCTCTTTGCAGAACCTTTCTGTATAACAGATTAAGCAGGCCCAATTAATTCCCTTTTTTTCCCCCCTAGAACTGGCCATTCCATATAGCCTCCTCCTCTTTCCCAGAGGATTTCTGTGGCTGCTGGCTTCCACAATCTGTCAGAATTTTCCCTTCAAAAAACAAAAAGCCGTGCCAGAATACTATCAGAGCAGTTGAATAATGAGTCAAACTTGTTGGTTTCAATGGAGAAACCCCAAAAGGAGAGCCAAGTTAAATGAAGACCTTGAAGGTGATGATAACACTAACTACCAAAACCCTAAAATGAACTGTGTGACTCCCGGAGCTCATCCGTGTTCTCTCTTCCTAAAGACTTTTTAGAAATAATGCTTTATGGGCAGTGGAAGACTCTTCTAGCAACTCTTTGCTATGAAGGCTGTCCTTGGTACAAGCCTGTCAATGCTTTTATACCATCCCCAGCATTCAGTATTTCTGCTACAATTTACAAGATCATTGGCTTAATGGATTAATACTTAGTGAATGAAGCACGCAATTCCTAGATACAAGACATGCATTTTTATTTGGATCTAGGAGTAGTGAATGCTAAGGAGCAATATTAGCATCAGTTGGATCTCCTACAAGGATTGAGAGAGAATGTGAGAAAAAAAATGGAAACAGAAAATGAACAAACTACAAGGTGAATGTTAGATGGCTGCAGGAGCCACTAACGATGGCACTTGGACCATTTATAAAGTCTTCAAGGAGGAAAAGCCCCTTATTTTCAACTCTCCGCATATACTAACTACTGTTTGCATTCTTCTTTCAGAACCAGCTGACTCCTGTGACCTGTCCAGCTCCTCACTGGCCACATGTGTCGCTGGTTCCTGCTTGAGTCCCCACAACTTGTATTTCAGATATGAAATGAGCATCCTGTGTTTTCTGTGATGCAAATAAAACCACCTGCAAGTGATCCCAAGCCAAAGTTGTTTGACAGAGCTATGTATTCAGCAAATAGCCTCTGACTCAAGCTGGAGTGCAGTTTTTGGTGTGCAGGCTGAGCTGAGCTACATATAGAGGCTGCAATACCTCTGCTGCTCCAGGTCCAGCAGCTGCCTCCTGCTTTCCACAGTTTTCACACAATGCTGTCCATACCGAACACTGGTTTGCTAAAGCATTCCAAAACATGAACTCACTTTATGGCTTGGGCAGGGACTGGTGCAACCATGGTCTCATAAGGGTTACAGGATATATTTTTATAGACTTGTGAAAGTATTACACTTAATATGCAAAAGCACAAGTAATTTTCACTGCTGAAAATTGTTGAAAATGAAGTATATTTTATCATGAGAAAAACCCTGTCCTCCTTCGACTTGCTATTTAAAACTAGATTAATACCCAACAATTGCTTTAAGGGAAGGGATATTCCCTCCCTCCAGGATCTGACAAGACTTTTCCTTATCTAACTTATGTGCTCCCGGGACACCTCCATTGTAACAAAAATTGTATCCAGAAGCATTAGAAGAGACCTATAACTAAGTCAGAAACATGGAGATCCCATTAGTCCTGGCTTTTCTAAAATGTAAATATTAATTTTAAAATGATACCGTCACAGCTTCCAGGACCAGCTGTTCATCTTTTTTTTTCCCTGTCTCTTTTACTGCCACAGAATCCTTATTTTGAATTATCAGAACAATAATTAGATTCCAGGAAGTAGTGGGGGAGGGCAAGCATTCTTCTCCCCCTGAGAGGAAGAGATAAAACTTTCATTTCTGAAAGCTGATGTGCCAATGGCGGATAATGGGGAATCGGGATTCCCACTTAACTGCATGGGAGAGTTCGGTAAAGTTTATTAATAAAACAATTTAGATAAACTCCATTTATGCATTATTTGTACTAGTATCTTGGCAACTGCTTATTTAGCATCTTGAACACATCAGGAATTTTAAAGAGAACTACTGAAATCTTCCTTCAAACTTTAAAATCTTTGACAGAAGTGGGTCTGGGAAGTAAATAAGAGTTTTCTTTTTCTGCTTCTCCTTATTTTTCCTTCTCCAACTAAAAACAATTTTCTAATATCCTTGGCATAACTACTATAATGAAGCATAATTTATTTGATCCTTACACAGCCCCCTTAGGATTACTTCTTGCAGATAGCCAATTATAAACTCTTACATACTTTATAGCCCTCATTATGTGCGACAGAGGCACACTAATAAATAATGCAAAACCCCTTTTGTACCCAGTCTACCTTGTGAGAATACAGGGGTCTGCTGTGGAGGGAAAAAGCACATTGTAATGCATTCTTATTTCCAAATGGACTGAAAAACTTGCTAGCTTCAGCTTGCTTCCTTGGGACACTTTTTTTCCCAGACTGGACTCCTGTGGCTTGATTCATTACTAGATAAAAATCAAGTTCGAATAGAAGTGGACCATGACATACAGAGTGTCACTGCCGTGTCACTTCCTCGTGACATCCTGTCAGCTGCAGACAAGAAAGGAGGTCTGAAAGCAGAACAGCCAGGTTGAATACAAATGGATGAATATTTGGTTTTAGGCTTTTCACAGTAACGAAGCAGAAAGGGTCAAGGCTCAAGGAGCACATTTCACCCTGGCTGTGCTGCCTTTCTGGTGCAACTTACAGACACTGATAGTGCTCAGAGGAGAGCAAAACAGCTCTGACCATCCCTCAGCTGGTAGGATTTTTTAAAGAGCAGAGTGAGCAACTCAGCAGCGACAGGGGGTTGCATACACAGATAAAGTCCTGGTGGACTACTTTATTTTTGTCTTTAATTGACATGGTGCCACTTTTAAAAGGCAAAAAGCTGCAACTGTAATGACAGAGAAATGTTACCAAGATCACTACAGAGACCTGGAGGGTCCCAAAGGCTACAGCAGACTTCTGTCGCCATCAGGGACTTCTGTGCAACTACTGTGTTACTCATATTGCCTCTTGAAGCCTTCTTTTCCCCACATAAGGAAGACAGGATAATAGTTCCAAAAGGCACAGGGATTTCTTGCCTCTGTATGGTGCTTTGAGACCTTGAGAGAAAGTGTTAACACAAGATTCAAAAATCGAAACACCAAGCAAATAAACAAACCCAACTTTTCCAAGGGCATAGCCTACCGCAGCCCTTGCTCCCAGAGGAGTGGGCACGGCTACTTTCACAGCCTGCGATATGGGTTGTGAAAGCCTGAAAGCACAACTCCTGGCACCAAAACTAAGCAATATTCAGTAAATGACACAGCTCCTCAGCTAGTGTCTTGATGGCCACAGCTAATTACACAGTCTGAGATTCCAGCAGACATCTGGGTCTACATCTTCTTTGATATCCCCATGTGGCTCAACACAAATGTGGAACGAGTACATAGAATAATAGTCTGTGTAGTACAAATACCTTAGCTATGGTTAGGTTAAAGGCCTGCCACTGAGCCCTGCTAGATTATGCAATTAAGTCAGCAGCCCTTCATAGCTGGCTGTGGGGATGGCAACGAATGAGAGAAACAGAGACATTTGCCTTTGCATGCAGCTACAAAGAAATTATCTGCCATTTTAACTGCAGGGTTTGACTAATGCACACCGAAGCACTCACCTTCAATTAGCCATTTAACCTAGCATATCCAGCTGTGATCTGAAGAGGCTGAGATACAGCTAAGTGTTTCTCTCACAGGAGCCATAGGGAATGACCAGAGGATGTGATAAGCAGGTATAATCCAGCCAGCTGACAAATCCTGTCTTTCCAGAAATGAACAAAATCTTTTCCATTTTGTACACCCCTCCACTCAGGATAATCTCAGCACCTACATACTTCATTTGGGAACAACATGCCCCTGAGAAGCCATGCAAAAGTGTCACTTGAAGATACGATACTCTAACTCATGGTTTATGAATGCATCTTTTGTTTGCTTTTAAAAACTGAAATAAGCATAAACTAAGTATGAGAAAGTTTTTGCAGTTTGCAGGCAGAAACAACAACTAATCTAAAGTGTCAACACCTGCTATTTTTGGTTAAAATGATTGTGACAACAGCTTTACATAAAACCTGATCAAGACAAGGTTGGGGTGTCTACAATCTGGATATTGATATTCCCACCTGAAAAACCTATTGGCAGTGTCAGGGTAACTTCTACAAGATCAACAACAGGAACCGGAATGAGGCCATCTTGCCATCTGGCTGTCACTGAGGGATGGTTTGAAAGGCTTCCTCCTCCGTCTCTGCACCCTTCTGCTCACAACCCTCCCATCATCACTTCTTCCTCACCTGCCCCAACAGGATATTGCCACAAGCATTTATGTGGCTGCTTGGGAACTGATATTGTAGAAAATAAGTATTTTTTGCTTCCTGAAGACAAAGAACAACATAGAGTCAGAAATGAAAGTTTAGCAAGTGATAAATACTTAATCCAACTTAAACAATCAAAAAATAAGAAGATTGTGCCACTATACTTCACAGCAGATCACTGTGTTCCAGGTCTCTGGGTCTAACATCCAGCAGATCTGCAGAAATTGGAGATGGAAATGTATAATTTGCATCCAGTCCCCTGCTCCCAAGGGGTGGTTTGTTCCCTGAGGTAGTCTGCTGTGCTTTGCTCCCTGAAGCACATTGCTTTAATCTGTGCTGAACACCACGGTGTGTCCAGTCCAATTTCAAAGGTCTCTAAGCAATAAAGGTTTATGGCTTTCCTGGGGCAACTGTTCCACAGCCAAATGGATTGTTCTGGTGTGATTTCAGTGGAGCAGTTAAATGGAGGCTTGCATCTCTGTCTCACCAGGAAAACACATCTGTACTTAAGAGCTCTCCTAGAAGAATTTTTAATGTGTATGTACACACGAAGGCAAGGTCGCTTCCCAATGCTACATGACAATCTTCTGTCCCGTCACACTGACCTTTCATTTCCATTGAGGAGACAAAGACTCAGCTTACCTCTCGTTCACCACAACACAAACACCACACTGTGAGAACAAGCAACACAACAAACACCAATGGCATCCCCAGGCACAGCAGCCTCCTCTGGAGCATAACAGCTCACCACTGCCCTTGGGAAGTGTTCAGTGCCACTTGCAGTGCCCAGGTGGAGAGCTGAGCAATGGGCCTTCTCTCTCCCTTGGGCTGACTTCCAGGTGCTTCAGCTCACCACGCACAGTGTGTCATTGCCTGCACTAACAGCCACAGGTGGCAACACGAGGGGCACCCAACAGGACCGCTCCTCCCCACAGCAGCCTGCTCTTATGCTGGTTAATGGGTCATAAAATATGACTTTGGGATAAATTTCATGTCACAGAGGAGCAGATCTAATGTTGTGTCATTTCTGAAAAGGATAGTTAGGCACTCTTACACATTCCCAGCTACATTTTCTCAACCCAGTCCTCCCCCTTCTTTCATGCAATTTCAAGCTAATATCAACCACTCCAGGGAGCTACACTTGCAAAAAAAAAAAAAAAAAAAAAAAAAAAAAAAAAAAAAAAAAAAAAAAAAAAATCACTATTTTTTATAGGGTTATTATTCTGCTGGTATTAACTCTCCAAGTTGGCATACTGATGGATAACGTAAGTGCCAGGCCAAGGGCAAAGGACCATACCCTCCCCCAAGTACCAGTAAATTATCTTGAGCAAATTATCAAACCCTAGTCCAGGTCAGTTTGTTTGGAACCCTCCATGCAACAACACAAACAGGCTGGGAGGCTGATATGGACACACCAAGGGAACAAGCGGCATCTAAACAGTGGTCTGGCACCTGACCAAGTCCTGGAGACGTGGGTAGAGCTGAGGGGAGCGGCAGCGCTGCCCACAGATGAGACTGGCTGTGGAGTAACACAGTAAGTGGGGCTGAGAAAAAACCTTGGAGACAACTGTACAGAAATGAGACAAAAGAGGGAAGTGAGTGCTGCAAATGTCACATTGAGGGATATTCAGAGACATACAAAATAGGAGCAAGATGAAAGCTGAAAGCTGAAGGAGCACAAACTTTCAAGAAGATGGGAATAGCTTCTATATTCAAGGCAGTTAAAAGGCCAAGGAGGAAAAGATTGTGACAGGAGCCATAAACTTAGATTACTTGCATCAGTAAGGAAGAATAAACTGTTGTGTTATATGAAGGGGCCCTGCAGTCAAAAGGCAATTGGTGTTGGAACGGGGTTTCTTAAGAGATAATCCTGTCTCAGTTCTCTGATGTACAGCCCTGCTACCGTACTTCTCACGTTTGTTCGTCACAATGATCTGCCTAACTGCCTAATAAGCATCATTCCGTCTGTCATCGCAAAGGGAGTTCATGGCTGCAATAAAAAGCTTGGATGCAATTCAGCAATCCAAGACACCATGGCTCTAATTTATTCATTCATTTAGTTTTCAGTGGTGCAATGACACCGGCCACAATAGTATTACATGAGGCTGGTTTAAGTATCCAGGAGAGCTCAGAGAGCGGAAAATTCAATTCCCATTGCCATGGTGAGCAATGTATGCCACTGAAGAGAGCTTAACTCCTGGGGTAAGAAGGGTGGTCTCCTTGCAATATTCCTTTTGAGCACAGCCACTGTACTCACAAAAAGCATTATTAAAACTCAGAACTCATTACTCTGACTAGGGGTGACAATTCCTCTAAATCTCATTTGCGTGGAAACTCCTTCCAGCAAGCAGTAGGACTGAAAATATGCTGCTGACAATCATCCAATAGATTTATTGTATCAGACTAAAAGAGTCCTTTGCAAATATGGGCAAGGGCAATGTTTTCTAATTCCTTATGAACTGTCCCAAAACAGGCCTTCTGAGGACTCTCTATCATTACCTGCCATTCAACTGACACTAATTCAGCTGGTTTTGGGTATTTTTCAAAGGCAGAATGATGTAAGAACATAAACAACTTACTTTATTGACCTTTCACGTCATAAAAAGGAGTTGGGCAGACAGTTTGCAAGATAAAGTCCTTGCAGTAGGTACAGCTTCTTTTTGCTCTGCAGAGCCATTGCAAAAGGTACCTTTGACATCCCCCTTCTAGTGCTTGCTCTGATGCAGTACCTCAAAGCAGGGGTGCACAAAACACCAGTGACATACTGCATGCCCAGAACCTGTGGTGCAGTGAATCAGGGGCAGCTGCTTTGTACCCAGCTTTACATAACTCCTGACAGGCATATGAGCACAAGTCAAGGCAACGTTATTCATAGAATTGTAAAAAATAACAGTGGTTTGCAAATGTTTACATGTTCAATTATATATAAGCCTTCCCCAATGAGTACATCTGTCTCTTTTTGCTTTTCTCTGTCAGTCAAAATGCCTCTTGAATGCAGAAGTTGAATGCTGCAAATGAACATCAATGAAATTCTCCTGCCAGCAGGGCCTATGAAAAGTGAGGAGAGAGGTATTTGTATGCTCTTCTTAACGGTTGTCCTAAGGGCTGGAATTGCCGCAGTTGTTTGCAACTTGCTAGTTTTAAGAAGCCATTTTGCTTTGGTGAATGCTATGCAATGATTTTTTTCCTCCAGCATTTGAAATCAGGGGCACCCCTTTATCTGTTATCACTGTCTAGGACAGATCCTGCAGTCACACTTCTTTCCTCAGACAGAAGATGCTTTTACAGGTAGAGCCATAATACTGATGCTTTTTGATGGGAGTGGAAGGAGAAAAAGGTAGCATGATATTTTACTAGAAGACCACTTTAAATCAGAAGGTAGGAGCGAGCTGCCTGCAGGAACAACCTGCCTCATAGCAATGGGAGAGAGGACAAGAAAAGGTCAGGGCAAGTAAAAATGTTTTGTATTTGTGACAGGTAAAGTGCTCACCATGGGGTTACTGCAGTTCAGTTTTCATGGGGCAAATAAAGCCCTTATATTTAAGTCAATGTTATTCCTGTATTTCATGGATATTTCCATGCCTAGGGACATTGGAGAGGGGCTGACTATATGCAGACCCTGTGGAAGACAAGAGGGATTTATTTCTATGTCCCCTTGTACTCACTCAGTTTTCGCTCATCTTCCCCAGCTATTACAGGGGATATGAGAAACTGGAAGGCTACGGCATTCCAAGGTGGAGCTGTCCAGAGGGAGGCTGACTCAGTCCTTGAATGGGAAGGTGGTATCAGCCACAGGTGCTGCTGCTAGTCAGCAAGAAATGAAATGCTTAAGACATTCCCTTGGCAGAGTCATGAAGAACTCTCTTTTGCCCTCAGTAAAAGAAAATCATCACAAGGTTTTTTGCCTTAACCTTTCTTTCTTATTTTAATAAAACCATTTTTCTTCAGTTTCTGTGCAGGAAGATCTTAGCTGACCCATTACAGGTCAACCGATACGACTGATTTAATACAGGTGGAAGAAGCTAGAGACAAGGAGTAGCAAAAATATGATATCATTATACAGTAAAATTTATTTGAGCTCCTGGGGAGAATACTTCATTCATCAGGGAGCAAATGAAATGCTTATGTCAGGAGAGAAAGATTCAAAAAGTTTATTTGTGCGTCTCCTTCCTCACCTTACCAGAAGGAAAAGAGTTAATGCTGCTCCTTGCCATCAACTTTATAATCAAGGAGATTATCACGATCCGCTTACGGATGTGGAGCACAGCAGCACCTTTCCTAAAAGGCAGCCGTCTGCAGGCAGTGCCGGGATGGGATGTCCTTGGTGGGCAGCCTTGCTCTCTGCCTTGTGAAGCCAAGGGTGTGCATTTGACAGTCAGAGAAGAATTAGGTCAAATCACTGCATTAAAGCCAGGCCAGAAAAAACAGTGCAGATGAGGAACAATAGTTGTGTGACCAGTTATAGTGAATATTGTGATTTGTGCAGGGGCTGGGTTAGATTTTCAGCTAAACTCTTGGGAGAAATGCATTATTTATTGGCATTACTTTGCCAATTACTTTAATGCAATATTTATTACTGCATTAAACAATAAGCCTTAGATCTTTGTAATGGAAGAGAAAGATGCCTGCTTGGTCTCAAAGCAGAACCCCAAAGCACAGCCAGGTCCCACTTGTCCTCCCCCAGAAGTTTATTAATGAATGAACTGCTCCTAACAACTCGCCCTCTTTTTCTTCCCTGCCCTCCCCCTTTCCTGTCTTGAACTTCCAGCAGAGAATCGAGTCTTTGTTATCACTCAGCCCGTTGGTGAACTTTAACCCATTCCAGCAGCCTCATGCTACCCCATGGACCATGTTCCAGTCCAGAGATGGGTGAAAACATCCCCCGTCCACCCTGCCAGCAGGATCAGGGCCCAGGGCTGCCCTGTGCCTGTGTCTGGCCATGTTTCAGGGTTCTTCAGCACAGAAATGGGCTGGGCATTTGCAGCCATTGAGATGGTATCAGAGGATTTAAAGCATTGCAGGGGGAGGAACAGGTTTAATGGACATTCCTTCGTTTCTAGGCTCCCTCTCCATCATATACAGACCACGCTAAGGAATAAACTGGCAACAATGACATGGGAAGAAGCAGAAGAAGCCTTGGTAACACCAAAGTGTTTCATTAATGGACCTTATTTTTTCCCTTTGAAATTCTTTAGGACAGCAAAAAATTGTGTCATACCATAATTTCCTTTTCTAGATGTGAAAAATGCTGTGAGGGCTTTGCACTACGCAACTCAATTACACTACTTAAGCATCTCTGAAGCCTAATTTACAGGCGTATTTTCAGATACAAGGCAGAAGGATCAAAATGCAGTTTATTAGGGCTGTAAGGGGAAATACTGTGGGGCCAGTTTTTACACTGCAGTGGCTTCGAGGGTTCAGTGGGAATGAGCTGGACTACAAGGACATTTTAATGTGCTTTGAATCATGCCTGCAATAAGAACGAGATCACAATGGTTCTTATCAATGGTTGTGGGAACCAGACGCCAGTGTTTGGTTATTGAGGTTTTATTTCCAGGAAGCATGTAAATCCTCTATTTTATCAACACATCTCCTTTTTATAACATGAATTACAGATGGAATAAGAGGAAATTGCATGATAAAATGAGTAAAAGCTGATATCAATTTGAATTTGTTCAGACACTGATGATTATCTTGTGTTTTGAATAACAGACATCTGCATGCTTCTCATTAAAGCAGGAGTCTTTGAGCTACCATGTCATAGCTGCAAGTTCTCCTGAGTTTTTCAAATAAAATAACTAGTTTAACCACCAAAACCACTGTGTTGTGGTATCTTAAAAAAATTAAATACCCTTGACTTTTCAGGACTCACTGGCTCCTTTGCATTAACATCTGAGTTCCACAAAAGCAAAACTCTCTGTGGGATTTATAGCATGTAAACAGTCAAATTAATTCAGAGCTTGGTGAGAGATTGACACAAAAGAGTAGAAAGGTGCAAAGCACAGCTTAATTAGATCATTATATTCCACAATGACCAGCACAGGGATTATGGAAATTCAGCTTTAGTAAAGTCCTGGATGATGCTTATTTTGGTAGAGGGATGATATTCCCATTTAATATCAAGTTCAGAGAGTAATGATAATTATTATTATTATTATTACATGGACTGGATTCAGTATGACCACCTTATGCAATGAAGCACCCATGTTTTACCTTTTAAGCACTCAAAAGCACTAAGTAAAATAACTTAGCTAAAGCAAGAGCTAGTGTTTTGAGACAGGGGAGAGAGAGAAATATGCCTGAACATCACCAGAGCAATCCAGAGCAATCCAGTCCTAAATCACATCTGCTTGCACTGGGCCCGGGCCTAAGTTATCATTAGTTATCACAGCTGGGGTCGTGATCAGTGGCAGAGGGACAATAAGCTTCATCTTACTTTTTACATTTCCTCAGTGTTGCAGGCTTCTGTTACTGGTTAGTCAGGCCTAACTCACAAGCTAGGTGGGCTTGCTGGGCAATTTTAACAGAATAGCCTTATCTAAACGTATGAAAATTCACAAAACCCACATACAGTTTGAGGAGTGAAGGGGACAAGAGCCGAAAGGATGCCTGAAATAGGAATGCTTGTAAACAAGGAAATGAAGCTTTTATGAGCGGAACAGTAACTCTGACAGAGTTCAAGAAGCATTTGGACAGTACTCTCAGGTACACGATGTCACTCTTGGGAATGGTGCTGTGCAAGACCATGAGTTAGACTCAATGATCCTTATGGGTTCCTTCCAACTCAGCTTATTTCATGGTTCTGTGATTCTGTGGGATGTGAGAAAACTGGTGGGAGCTAGCAAAGACATGATATGATGGAGAGGAGAGTTTGTGTGGGAACTTCCAGTGGGTACATGGGAACAAGAGATGAGCACAAACAAAAGTGTCTAGTCAGTAGATTAATGCAGAGTCAAGAAACTAAAAAGCAAATTATGGGGACTTTTATTTTCTCTGAAGGTTAAGCAAAACACAGTTGTCCCATAGGAGTATTCACAGGATTAATCATGCTGTTTAGTAAACCACACATCAGGATGCAGGGGTACTGCATTTTGGATGTCCACACCATCTACCTTTCCAAAGTTTAAAACCTTTCCACTGGGCCATGTTGCTCCCTCTAACACCAACTCTGCACAGTCCTGGGGGAACCAGCTGTCCAAAAGCCTCCTCAACAATTCCTTACAACTCTGTTGATTCAGGAGTACTTTTAACTGATAATAGAAGACTCATTATGTCTAACTCGTTGCTCTTTAACTCCATCAAAATGGAGGAAAATATTTCTAATGCACATAAAAATTCAAGCCCTGAGCTTCTTCAAAGACCCCAACAGCTTAGTTGCTATGAATTGCTCTGTTATGAGTCATTATGAAATCTATAGGGCTGCTTTTTATACAGGAACAATCAAAACCTGCATCACAGGACTCCCTTTGTGCAAGATCTCCTGGTGTATTGAGCAGTTGCATATCGTTCCACACAAAAAATTCTGAGAATGTTTTTTTCTTGTAACGGAGTATTAACTGCATTTGTACAATACAGAATTACATTATTTTCAGCATGGTTTTATTTCCAGCCACACTACAAGGCAGAAAAAAATACTTATCATTCACAAATGTCAGCTGAGAAAAATAAATCTAAGGCACATTAAATCATACAACAAAAATGCTCTAAGAAAGCCCCTTACTGCTCCATTCATGCCCTGGAGCTTGCTGATCATTACATATAAAACACACGCTTATTCTCATAAAATGCATTAAGATTTTATGGCACAGTGTCTTGAAATCACTCAGAAACAACCTAGAAATGTCATTAGTGGGTGACTGTGCTATGTGAATTATAGCTTTTGCTCAGTATATTATTTCATACCCTGAGAAATTTGATCTACTCAAATCATAATTATTTTCATTTTCATCTGAACATTAACCCTGCTCCATCTATGAGTGAGTAACTAACCTGGCTCAAAGTCCATTCCCCTTGGAAAGCAAAGCGTACACCAGCACATTAGGAAAACAAAGAGCCAGTCTCTGTTTCATGTTAAGCTGAAAACATCTGGAAAAACAGGTCTTGTTATATTTGGTGCACACTGCATGGCTACTCTGAGATAACAAGGCAAGCACCACTAGTTCAGATTAAAAAAAGAGTAATAATGTGTTATTTTCTGACTTGGCAAAGAAGATGCTAAATAAATCATGTGAATTATTCAGTGTTGAGAGACAGGTTATATTTTCTATTTCTGCTCTTTGCTTAGTCTCACATGACTTTAATACATGCAGAAGTGAGGAAAAAAAGCCTTTCTTAATCTCTGAAGTATGGCTTCCTCAGTATTGACTGTAAATTGGGTTTTTCTAGGTGAATGGTCAGAATCTGGGTCCAGTGAAGCGACTGCCAGGAATGACAACACAAGGTTAGATCGGCATCTCCATCCTCCTAAAACTTCTTCTACAATTGAGCAGGTCTTTCCCATTTTCCTCTTTTTCCATCCTCCATCTTTCAAAACGGTGTGCTGAGACGAACACTCATGTTGGCAAATCTCTCAAATCCTTACATCACCCCAGAAGTCCTGGGGGAGAGGATGCCCACCAATGCTATGAACACATGGCGCCAAATCCTGCTGAAGAGAGCCTGTTCAGCAGGAACAGCGTTCTTTGGGATATTTATGCCTCCCTGCTCAGAGCTCAGGTCTGACAAAAGTTATGGTACCTGCAAGCACTCCATCAGAGTAGCAATAAACATTCCCTAATGCAACAGAGTGCCTGACTTACATGAAGCCTTTCTTCACAAGCACTTTAAACAGAGGATTACAGTCCCCTTGACACAGCATAAATCCTGGGTGACATGCTGGATGCCATGAATCAAATCAACACTCTAAGGGCTGCCACCAGACAGTGGCTGGCTCCTCAAGGCAAGGGGAGAGAAGAGCTGGAGGAACGCCCTTTCCCTGCTTTGTTGTGCTCATTTGGTACAAGAGCTACAAGGCCATTGAGCTAATCACCACCATAAAAACATTATTTCAATGCCTCTAACATGTGGCACATTCTCTACTACTCTGCCCTGCTAATTTGTCTCAGCTCTCTTCTTTGGTTTTCCTCACTCTGAGAGATACTGTATCAGTACTGGGCATTTTGGGTAATTGAACCTGCCAGGATGCCTGCCTTTTGTCCTGGCACACGTGTCCATCACCAGCAAACAAACCCAACAACTCCATTCATGGCTATCTGCAAGTCCACGTTTTGATGGACATCACAGGACTGTGAGACCTGCCAGCTTCCACCTTCTCTGTGTGACTTCTGCTGTGTCCTGATGATATGCTGGGGCAAGGACAGATATGACCATTCTTTGGCTTAAGCCAGGGACACGTGAGGGGAGGGTTTAGATCAGGACCCTGCAGGGCATTGCAAACACTGCTGGTCTGTTCATCAGAAAGGCTAATCCCAAGAACTGGAAGAGAGAAAAGGAAGGTTTTTATTGTTTCACTGGCCTTTATTGTTTTCTCAAATTTTCCCAACCACATTCACAAACGGATATAGACTTTCATTTGAGGAAGACTCAACTCTTTTCTCAAAGGTAAAGATTTTGTCTTACATGCAGTGTGAGCTTCAAAAAAAAATGTTGTTTTAAATCACAAGGTTAGACCAGATGTAAACTTGGACAAGTTCAGCTAAGAAATACATGCTTTTCAGGTGCTCTCACTATGCCTTATTTGCCTTGCTGGACACTACTTCTTTGGCAATGCTTGCAAAGCAGAGTTCTTACGATTCCATATTACACAAATATAAATCAATGAAGAATAAGCAGGTCAAATTTAAACAGATGTAAAATTGGCAATAGATTATATTTTTACTGCTTGTCTTTCAAAAAGGGTGGTTACAATATCATCTATATTAATATTTCTTCCTTGAAAGAATTGAATAATGGCTCAAAACACAGTTAATGTAATAGAATCAGAATTACAGAATCATAGAATAGTTTGGGTTGAAAGTGACCTTTAAAGGTCATCTGGTCCAAACCCCTGCAATAAGCAGAGAGATCTTCAACTAGATCAGGTTCCTCAGAGCCCTGTCCCACTCAATCTTGAATGTATCATATACTTCTGGTGTGAAACCAGAAAACTTGTTTTGTCAATGTGGGTATTTGTAATGCATTAATTGTCACATCTCATAGGTATATAGCCTTCCTTGTACATGATGTTATAAAGGCATAAAAAAAAGAGCGTCTTGTAATGTAAAAAAAATAGGAAAGATTCTAAGGAATTATGTAAACGGTGGAAATTATACAAAGACATGGAAGGAAATACATAATCTAAACAGCAGTAGTATCACAAACACAAAAAATAATTTTAGACCTAAGAGAATATGAGACATAAGAGGCATAAGTGACAGCTGTACAGCTGTGTAGATATAAAGATGTAGAGATATGGAATTCATATTATAATATCCTTTTCACCTGGAAAGTTGCAGTCAACTTAAGTCATATTTCTTTCTTTAGAATAATGAAAGTGAAACCCCCAAAAATGTGTCTCTAAGGAAAAGAAGTACTTAAATACTATCATCTATGGTGAGACGTAAATAAGGAAAAAGTTAAAGAAGAGGTGAGGTAGGACAGAAAAGATGCTGGAAGAGCAGACTGTTTAGTTCAACAAAACCAAAACATTCAAATTGATCTGGAAATAAGAAATCCACCATCTGATCCTTCTGTGGTGATGGTACTCCTGCTGCTACAATAACCTTGGAGCAACTGAGATGTGGAACGCAATTATAGATGGTGGAATAAAATAGATTGAATGAAATGATCTTATAATTGAATCTGTCATTTGTCAAAGACTAAACTTTCCCCCCTTTCATTCTAAAATGTTCCTTAGACTGAAGATCGAACCACTGCCCTAAAATAAGGGTGAAAGTTCCCCCTCTGCAAGGCCGTGCCTCACAGTAAATTTACAGGACATGAGAATTCCAGGATCTCATAACCAAAGTTCGAATTTTCTCTCCCAGGGTCCCCTTAGTCAGATTAGCATCTCTTACTTGACTGATTCCTCTCTTCTTAGTGTCAATTGATCTTTCTCGTGTGCAACACAGAAGTGTCACAATCACCACCCAATGCTCACCTTTCATTTAACCCATAGTCCTCTTTTTGTTTTGCAAATATTGAGACAAAATCTTATCATTCAAAGTATAAGAATATTTTGAGGAAACCATGTTGCAAAATACGATGCCTCCTCCCCGAAAATCTTCCACAGAGCAACACATAAGTAGGTCCCAACAGACTGAAGTACATTTGAACACTTCTTGCATTTTTATCAGACATTCCTTTCTAGGTTGTCAAAAAAAGATATTGCTTAATGTGCCCAATTTCTCTTTCTAGTCCAACACAGGGGCTAATATGCTAAAAATCTTGTGGACTTCTCACTATTAGGTAGAACTGGCTCATTTTTTCTTTTAACTGAATTAGCTGCATAAAAGAAAAATCTTTTACACTCTACAATCTGCAGCCAAATACAGTGAGACAGTTGCAGTTTTAGAGAGCATCCTTCACTAAATGAAATCCTAACAAATGAAAGTTCAGCACTTAGAAATATGTATCTTTACAAACTGTCACGTAAAATCTTTTGCCTTTAACTTGTGTTATATCAAGGTTTCCACATATATCTAGAGCTACAAACTAGATTGATGGTCAGTGTTAGAAATGGACGAGTCCTTTAAAAGCTTCTCCTTTAAAATCATTTCATGCAGTCTTCAAAGCTATAACATCAGAGATATTAACAGCCCCAGAGGCTTTATTTTAAAGACCACATAGAAAAAAGGAAATATTTTAATATTAAAAAGTCTTTTATATAACCCCCTCAGATAGGGAGAGGGGGGAGCACCTCTGCTAAACCTTTTCAAAATATCTGAACCAGTTTTTGCAGCAGATCCTGGAGTTTCTCACCCTGGATGTCAAATTGTATTAGCTACCCTTCTGTTGCTCCATCCATGCATGAGAAGGGAAGCTGAGGGTGTGACTGCTGTTGGCATATGGACTGTGACAGCATCAGTATAGGAAGGTGTATCTTGGAAAGTGCAGCAGTCAATATGCAAAATATAAATGAATTACACTTCTTTGTAGCTTTAATAGCTCTTGTCTGCCAGACTGAAGCTGTTCAGACTTGGTTACACATCCCTGATAGCACTTGGATGATATAGTAGGACTTGCTTTCAATAGACATTACCTATCTTCTGTCAAATCTTTCTCCTGTCAAATCTTTTAACCTGTCTGTGAAGCTTCACTTCCAGTAACCACGAGACTGTGAAGGGGCACTACCTTGCCGCAGGCTAAATTCCATGGAGAAATTTTTCTCTATGACCAAACACTTATGTAGTAACCAATGCAATGTCAACAGCTGAGTACGATGAAAGATTCCCAGAATGCTCCTTAGACCTCTCTGATGTCTGACAACTCAATGTTGGGTGAGGTTTGCATTTTTTTGAAGCTTGTGCATCACAAATGTTCAAGGGCTTCATATCCTGAATCTGAACTAAGCTTTAATTCAGCCACATTTTCTTTGGGGAGTGTGAGCTGTGATGTGTTGGGAGTTGCTTCAGCACTCAAATATTTTCAGGAAAAAGATAGTGAACTAGTAAAAATCAAAGCAAACAGTAGTTTCCGTCACTACAGATGGACTGAGAAAAATAAAAGGAAGGTTACAGTGATTTCACAACCAAATCATACCAATTCCTACTTTTCAGTACATATACATCTCTAAGACACCCTCATCAAGTTTTCTAATACTCATAGAAGTTACCATGTACAAATAAGGGTGCAGTATGAGATACATTGCCCTTAATACTTTTTCCTTAAAAGCTAAGGTAGATTTCATGATGATGTCAAGAAAACACCTCTCTGAAATAACAGATGTCAAATCATACTCACCCATCTCAGTCTATGTCCTTACTTGACACAGGTCAAGTCAATTGACCTGCAGTTATTGATCTGCAGTAGAACTGAGGACAGAGCCATGCAATGACCCCTTCAACATCCACATTGAAGGGTCTCTTGACGGGCTGAGTGATTACATGCCAACCAGCTCACTGCTCCTTTCTAGCCCCTCAATCAGATGTCTCTAAGACATAGCAATGGAACAGGAAGGCACCATTTCCCCTTGCTGCAATGCTCCTGTACTTCTATCCTGCTATTCATCACTGACACCACCCATTCTGACTGAAACATGGATTTATTTATCCTGTCCTTATTTACTGTTGGTTCACTTTGCTTGAAAAATGGCCACTTCCCTTCTTTGAAAGATATCTGGTGTTTTCTAACATCAGTTAATGGACGTGCTTATCAATGGCTGTAATGTATTTGGCATCTCCATAAAGCAGCACAACTTGCTGGACCACAAGAGGAAACTACAAGCCTGTAAATATCCCTGTCTTCTTGTCATTCTGATCTCCAAGGATGACTCTGAGAGACAAGAAGCCTGACAGAGTCTGGACTGCACTGGGAGGTGGAGCAAGGAGTGAGGAAAACCCACTGTGCTATCTCAGGGGTCTCCTCACCAGAGCTATCATACAAACAATCCCTAATTCCAAATGTACATTCAAGAGAAAAATGTGAGTGCTTAGTTGTGTTCCTTAAGCAAGCCATATGTCACATGGGTTTGCTTTGAACTGGAAGAGAGAAATATGGTACTTGACACCTGGGGCTTTTCCATTCATGTAGCAATGCATCACCTGGACCTCTCCCTGATCTGCTGCAAAATCTGAAAGAAAAGTTACAGTAAATTTCTGACAATCCAGCTGCATCAAAAGGGCTCACAATTTTACCACCTGACTATCAGACACTTAAATTCTAAGAAGCTTCCCATTTCCCTCCCCTTTCCAAGGCTTGTGCCAGAAAATGTCACAAAAGACACACAAATCAGACATGGCAAATAAATTTGCAAAAATGCTCAGCTAAAAGATCTTCTCTAGCAGGTTAACAGGTGACTGCTGAAGAAAGAAGGAAAGCACTTCTACCCCACGGTGTTAAACAGATGTGCTGGGAGCAGATACCTCAAAAACCGTAGGAGCTGTGGCCAGAGTGAGTAAAATACTCTGCCATGGACATTCCCAAAAGAGAGGGAAAATACAGTTCACAGTGATCTGACAGGAAACCTGTAGACCTTCACAGACTCTTAAACTTTGTTCCAGATGCATATAGTACTCTAAAATTCATACTCTAAAAAGAAGGTCTTGAAATATAATAAGCTTCTATGAAGCTTTAAACTTAGGATCTACATTTACCACACTTTAAATACAACAGATGGGTCCTCATAATTAGCAGCTTATCTGCATGTATTTGTAGATAAGAAAAGAAAATGCTTAATGAGCAAGTAAGAAGCCTGTATTTTTCTAAAACTTCCAAGCCTTTGGGCCACAGCTCTGTCTTTGCCCCAAATATAAGAATTCTACTGGCATCACAAGGAGCAGTACAGGTGGAGGATGCTTTAATCTTTTAAAAGTGAAGAAGGCTTTTAGATGCCCTGCCTCCTCATCCCCACAATTTCTGCAATTCAAAATATGAAAGAAGAAGAAAAAACAACTTTAGGAAAGAATTAACCTTACTTCAAACTCTGTTAGACTGTCTAGTTTTAACTTGTTAAAGCCTCCACTAATTACACAGAGCATTACAGAGCTCCTGCTATGAACCTGACATACTTAGGTTTCTATTGTAGTCAGCAGTTTTCAGAAGAGACAAACCATTTTTGCTGGTATGTCATGATGGATGCACCAGGCACAAGAAACACCAATGACAGATCATTTTATTTCTTTGCTCAGATATCAAAATTTATCTTATCCAAAAAAATGAAGAGAAGTCAAGAGATTATATTAGACATTATAAAAGAATGTATGAAGAAAACTTAACCTTGATTCTTGAACATTCAACTTTTTGTGCTTTAAACCAACCACACTTTGGGCTCTGGTAACACCAATATTCATGCACTGACTGAAACAAGCCCATCGTTTGTTGACTTTCATTTATCCTGCCTTGAACTACTTAAGGAACTGAACCAAAAGTCACACACCAATGAACAAGCCAGGCGAGAGGTAAGAAAATAGTTTAAAAGTTGTCTTACCCTTACCCAGGTAGGAAAAATATCCACCTGTCACTATTGCTGAATTATGGCCCCAGGAGCACTGTGAAACAAGTGAGCATTTAGGAGACACAAGAGGAGACAAAAGCTTGTGGGCTCTTTAGAAAATTCCATGGGTGAGAGAAGGGAAGGAAACACTCCTGATGGCTGGGGAAAGAGGTGTGGACAAATGAGTGGAACCAATTGAAAAATGAGGCCAGTCACTCTTGTAAATCCTTCTAAGTTTGTTTTTCTTGTAAAGGCTCTATATAGAGCAAAAAAGTGAACACTTTTCATATTTTAACCTGGAAATTGGACCAGTCTTTTTAATCAACATCTTAGTAAAAAAAAATTATACTTGAAATTCTGAATTTGATAGTTCCTGACAAACTTTAGAAGGAAAGTCAGACGTAAAGTTCAGATTTGAATAATGCAACTACTGAGCAGCAGAGACAAGCAGTTACAGACATAACATGTTGAAGATGATTAAAGTCAAAAAGATGTGTCTTCAGCTTCAGCATGGCAATTCTTCTGCCATTTTTTTATTTGAAGAAAATTAAAGTAGGCATTGTATGCCAGCAAGGGAAACTGGAATAGTTATGGCTAAAATACATAAAATCAATCTTCTTTCTTTCTTTTTCTTTCTTTCCCCCTCTCTTCTTCCCCCAGTTTCCTCCCTCAGCCTCTTTTTTTCTCTCTCCCCCACTCAAAAATCTCTTTTTAAGAAATTGTACAAAAAGAGCAACTGAACAAAAGAACTATCATGTCAAACTATACAACAATGAATAATGAATAAGTTCAATAGTTTCTGTCATTGATTCAGAAGAATTTGAATCTATTAAAAATCTGTGAATTTCAATATATTGAAATTTTATAGGACTAAATAATCTGAAATTTTGGATTGTTTTACGTCAGTATTTTTCATCCCTGACTTTGTTTCAAGAGATAAATGATAAATACTATCTTTTGCACATTAAATGGTTTGATTTTGCAGAAAGACTAAACATTAACAGTGATATACCCTTCCTAAGGAACAGATGAAACTTCAGCTAATCCACCACAAGGACCCACTACGGAACTTAACGGGGTATTAGCTAACACATGATAGTGCAGAGAGCAATGTTTTTGCTGAAATAAAATTAAGACACCTATTTTGAATGAGAACTTCTTGACAAAGCCATGCATGAGGCGTGCAGACTTATTTCAGGCCTGTGTTGTGGTGCATCTCTCCCTCTGTGCAAGGCAGACTCAGCTGAGTGTGGATAATGGGGGATCCCACAGGCAGCTCCCATTCTGCACCACTGATTACACACCTGTGTGGCCTTGCCTTTACCTCACTGTGCAGCAACAAGCTCTCACGTCAACATCCTCCCTGCTTGGCATTGGAAATGATGAATGGAGTTGTTTTCTTGTAAGAAAACCCTGTAAGCACTCAAATTACTAAAATGGGGTGAACACTGCAGAGACAGGGTCTGCCTGGAGTGCTGCACCTGGACTGGAGCTCCACACTGCACATACAGCTCAGCATCCCTGGCATCTCACAGCAGGCAAGATCATTTATAGTGCTGCCTTTATAGCGTTGGATCCAGCAAATGGCACCTGAAGTGATACTTTGCAGAGCCCGAGTACCTTTCTTACCAGGGTCATAACAAACCAGTACCTCCCAGGACAACATAGGTGCCTTTGTCTATGCACCAAAGGCCGTTCTCCAAGGCAGCCTTCTGTCTTTAAGAAACTGGGTTTAAATGGAGCTACAGTGGGTCAGTGCCAAAGAACAGAAAGGACAAAATAATTCACTGTTCTTCTGTACACATGGATGCTGTTAATGTTATAAACCATATTTCAAAGTGGCTTGCAGCTAGTGAGAAGATCACATTTGCCACTTCACCCTCTGCTCTAAATTCCTATCAGCTTTTCTTATATTTTCACTAACAAAAGGAAAAGACACGTGATGAAAACTAATGTAAAGAAAATAAAGAGAAAATGTCCCTTTTTAGAAAAAAATAGCAGAGGTCAAATTGCTGGGAAAAAACCCCATCTGCTGCTGGGTCTCATGTCTCCCCACAGGAAAAGTTACACTCATTCCGCCAGGACTCAGTGAGACAAAAAAATAATGGTTAGAGGAAGGCAGAGAGTCACTGTATTATTTAATTTGACAGAAACAGTTGTGTGACACTCCCCAGTGACACTAAGACACCTGGATGGAGGCTTGCAGCAGCAGAACAGTCTCAGCTGAGCCGGCCTGCAGCTGCATGAATAGGTTTTTAAGGTTACAGAGGGGGTGGATTTAGTTGTAATTCCTCAGGATTGGGTTACAGCCTCTGCAACTTCACTCACCCCAGGGGTTCTCAAATCTACAAATGCCATTTGGATGTCAGGCTTGCCAGAGTAGGCAAACACACATTACAAAACCTTGTAAGGTGGCTAATTCTGCTAGCAGATATTCAAGTAGGACTCCAGAGCAGACACCTCAAGCCCAGGCAGCTGCCACCTCTAAGCCTTGGACCTTGTTTTTTCCCCTGGATGTTGCCATTCTCTTAGGCACATAAACAATATCATGCAGAAGGCAAAATAACACCGTGTGAACTTTCTAGCTGAGGGCTGCTTGCTCAAACTAGGTCTTGTGACCTTCTGTAGCTCTTGGCTTCCTGGTCTGCTGACATGTGAAAGTGAGATGATTATTTGGGGACAGTTTCAGGAGAGTTCAGTCCCAGCATTGCCAAATGACGTAGAGGATACTCTGATCCTCATGAGGGCTGTTGACACCTTCAGACACTGCTGAGTCTGTTAAAGAAGTGACAAAATTAACCAGGCTCAAAATAATTTTTAATTAGAGTACATCCAAAACCATCCCTTTACTTTGTTGACAACTCTCTGCCTTAATAGTGACTGACACTACAACATTCACACAAAATCTCTATAATCATGAAAAATCTACTTGAGAAAAGTTTGCCATCAAAACAGGAAAGCAGTTAGAACCACCTGATACGTAATGCACGACAGAGATAAACTGCATCTATGAAGGAGAACTCATAGGAGACACAGCAAGCAGTTTCCAGAGCTTCAATTTTTCATTCTGTTTTCCAGCCTGAGTCAAGTTCAAGAGGCACAAATGACTTATCAAAAGGGATCAGACATGAAGGAAATCAGTAGTCCAGAACAGGCTGAGAAACAGCTCGTGGAGAATCAGAGTATTTTACTCTGGTCAGTAAAAAAGAACTCTCTAGTGAAATATTGATGTGGGGTTCACAAAAAACAACAACAAAAACCAAAACCAAAACAAAACAAACCCCCCCCCCCCCCAAAAAAAAAACACAGGAAAGACTTTTGAGGCTATAAACAGTACTGTCCATAATATTTACCATGTATAAACCCTCAAAAGCCAGAGATGCTGACAATGATGTTTGAACGAGTACACAGTGAGTTTTAGCATTCCCTTGCTGACTGATGTATTTTCCTTTCAGCATTCAGTTTCAACACAGACTGGAGAGTCATTAAATGTCAGGAAAGATCCTGTTTTGGAAATGAAGATGTCTGTGTGGGTGTAAGATTAAATGTTCTCCCATCTTTCAAATGACTCAAAGTCTGAAAGACCCAAACACAATATTTTGGTTGATATGCTGTTTAATCCAAGCCTAGGCATAATTTTAAGCATTCATAAAGATCTGCAAAAGGACAAAGCATGCTATCAGTCACTATACTGACTTGGGAGATTTTACATCCCTTCTGTTCAGTGCTTGGTTCCCTTGGCTGTGTCGTCAAGATTAAGCAAAACAGCACAGACAGCAGGATTTTATAACATCCTTGACATGGCTGCTACCACCTCTAGTTATTGTTGGAAAGCTATTTTTCTGAAGCCTCAATCTGTTTAGCAAATGACAAAACCATGAAGCTGGGAAAAGGGGAGCAGAAGGAAATTTTCTACAAAGAGCATGAATTGTGGTTACAGGGTGCTACTTGTGTATTCAGGATTTGAAGTACTGTGTGGGATTACACGTGGGCATGGGTCTACAAGATGCTTTATCCAGTTATAAGGTACCTTGTATCAGAGCAAAAATTGCAACAGGCATACAGTATAAAGTAACAGGTAAAAATTCACTACACCTATTCAAATTGGACTAAAATTTTTAAAGCACTACTTTTTACTTGAAGACTTTGTTTCAAAGGACCTGAAGCAACTTCAGGGTGGACCACATGTTATCTGTCACCCAACAGCCAGCACAAAGCTCAGTGTGCACCTTGGCAAATTCAATAGGAATATGACCACTGCTGAGCGCCTGTCTTGGATCACCCTGGTACAGCCAGGTGATTTTGCAGTGCAAAGATCCAGAATTAAGGAACATGGAATAGTGGCCTGATTTCTGTTCAGATAACTAATTGGTGAGGAGCCAAACTGCTCCCCCAGAGCCCGTCTGGACATGCACACTGCATCAGGCATCACTAATGAAATGAGGCGGCCTTAACACACTTCAGCTGAGCCTAGGCCTGGCATTAAGTGCTCAGCCTCTGAAATTCGGCCTTTCCTGAGAAGATCCCCACCAGCCATGAGGAAACATATTCACTGCTTACTTTTGAAATTATTTGCCATGGGTTATGACCTCTGGATTTCAGGAAAAACACCTGTGACTGTGATTTGTGGTGAGCGTCCTTTACCAAAACCATTGCAGGCTATGGAGATTAAAACAGCATGCCTCACAAACTCAGCAATTCACCCTCGAGGTATTTGATGGATAGAGTGTATTCTTGTGACTACAGCATGTTGTTAGGTCGAATCCACCAAACTCCAGGAGCTACTAATAGTCCGAGTAGCAGACAAGGGACTACAGACGTGAGGCCAGAGTGGAGGAAAGCCAATCCCAAACCCCCGACGCTCACAGCTCTGCATGAACCACTGTAGGCATATGAGGCAATGCTGCTGCCCCAAAGAGAGATCCAGGAAGCTGACACTACCCACTTGTAAACTCACAGCCCTTCCCCAGCCAGCAGCTCCAGGGCTGAGCTGCACTCCATTTTCCTGGCTGGAGACAGGGGGCTGTGCTGCAGACCTTCCTTGAGGCTGAACTCAGCCTGCTGTGGGAAGGCAGTGGAGAGTGGGAGCTTAGTCCCACAGACTGTGAAGCTCAAAAGTCATCAGGCAAGCGCATTCTGGAAACAATTACAGTTTCCTTTCTCCAGGGAACAAGGCTCTCCAATATTGTATTACCTTTCTTCCAGCAAACCCCATGATATTTATTTTCTGTTACACAGTGTATACATTATCTACATGAATCATTAGGGCTAAACAGTGTTACAAAATGAAAAAGCAGATGATAGTATTGTCCAACAGCATTAAGCTATAAAATGAAGGTTTTTGTCAAGTAAGTAAAGCACCAGAATTGAAAATGAAACAGTCCTGCAATGAAAATGCAGAGAGAGAGAAACAATTATTGAGTAATTATTTCTAGCAGGGTTATGTCATAATTGGCTCCTGAATCAAAAATGAAAACAGCATTGACTTGTTAAAAAGTTATAATAAATCAGGTAAAGTCAAAAATATGGTTTGTTTGGCATTTTTTAAAGTATTTGTCAATAAAACGAAAAGTCCCAAACATATTTATTTCTGTGTCAACACTCTGAATAACAGCATAGGCCATGAAAAGCTCATACGCACAAGAGCAGGGCCAATAGCCCATCAATTCACACATTCAACCAGGGCACCTCAGCTGCAGATTTTGTTCCCTCCTGGCCTCCCCTGCTCTGTGTTAAGGCCAGCCCAGCTGAGTCCCAAGGCTTGGGCTTGCATGGAAAAAATAACTATTCAGTGAGACAAAGAGTGAGAGAGACTGTTTGGGAGGGGGAACTCCTATTTTTCCATCTAGTGCAACAACTATTTAAGTACTTCATATTTAATAAAAGTTTCCACAAGTAGGACAGAAACCAGCCCCCCAGGGAGTAGTTTGGCTTTCCCAGGGGACAGAGGCTTGCACCCCCCTGGCATTAAGCGCAACACCTGGTTTGGGCTCTCACTACCCCCCTTGGTGACCCTCATCCCGAAAACATCTTCAGCAATCTCAGGGCAACCTCCCAAATACTTTAAGGATGACTAAAAGTCATGCTTTTCAACACAGCAACGACTCGGCAGGGGGAAGGAGTAGGAGGGACGTTGCTTGGTGCAGAGGTTTGCACAAACTGGACTGAGTGATTTAGAGGCCTCATTTTGTCATCATCTGGTTCACTGGCTGCTGGGCTTTCATTAATCAACAGGAAACACCATCCGTGGCTAATATGGAAAAGTCAATCTGTTATGAGCTTGCACTTGCTTAGAAACAATCCTGGATTAGGAGAACAGCATGGCTAGAGCAAGTATTAAAAACAGGCTTTCAGCAGTAACCTGTTGTCAGGTGTCAGACAGCAGGGGAGTCCCCTGCTAATGCCTTTTACAAGTAAATCCTCTCCCCTCACTGCAATATCTATCTGTATCACTATTACTGCTTTCCTGACAATTCCTCTGTCTCTCCAAAGAGATAATTGAAATGTCCTGCTGTTTCTCCGAGCTTGTCCTTTGAAGCCCATTAAATCTTACTCAGCTATGTATACCTTAGAGAAAATAAACTGCTACGCCATGATTAATCATCTCAGATCCTGGCTTATTTGTGAGGTGGAGGTATACTGACAATGACTGAGGACGTTGAAGGGTATTAAAGCAAATTGAAAAAGAAAGAGAGAAATGAAAGCCCCTGTGCACTAACTAGAAGAGGGGGAATAAACAACTGAAAACCAGCATAATAAAAAAAAGGAACCACAACCCAAACAGAACCTCTTCCTACTACTTGCACAATGATGTCACTGAACATCCCACTGCTCTTAGGGAGAAGGTGAAAAGCAAAACACATGGCAACGATTAGTCAAATGGAGGAAGACTCTTGAATATACAGTGATGACTACTGTGTCAGCAAGGGGAAGGCAGTCTATAAGGGAAAGCAGAGTTTCTATGTAAAAAAGGAAAGGGGAAAATAATATTATTAAATTCTGATACTTAAAATGAAGAGGGAATAATAGCTGTAAGGATTAGATTCCTCTCCTTTAAATAAAACCCAAAAAAATCCAAAAAGGATATTGGTCTAATTGTGCCTTACTTTTAAATATCCTGGATCCAAGCAACTATCATCCTAATTGACTTTGAAATTCCATTTTCAAGCAAAACCCACTGTTGTAACAGCTGCTTCTGGAAAATTTATGTGCCTGAAATGGTATATACCTGCTATGCTGTTCCAGTGGCAGTGATCTAGCAGGAAAGCCACTATGGAGTTAGACCAGATGGCAAGACAGAAATAGGAAGTCTCTGCAATTTCTTTAAATAAAGAACAACTAGGGGAAAAGCAGAGAAAACTAAGAAAAAGCAAAGTGCACAGAAAAAAAAAAAAAAGAAGAGAGCAAAGTTTGGTGGATAATGAAAGGAAATGCAACTTGAAATCAATGTCAGACAATCACTCCTTATCTGGACATAATTAAGAGATAACACAGACATCAAAGGCAAACTCTGCTTTTTGCACTTTGCGTATGCTTGTTAACACAGATTTCTTCATTCAGTAACTTTTCCTCAGTTTGACTTTTCAGATAACATCCTATGACTTTTCTGCCAGTTATCAGAAATGAGAAAACACTAAATCCTATTTTTGACTTGTAAGGTTCCTCTCACCCTGCTTTCCTTGTTAGGCAATTTTCACACAAAACTTTCACTCTCACAAGGAGTGCTGCTGCCTAATAATTTAAAAGATTTCCTATATGACCAAGGTCTGAATACATTATCCCACACACACTAATGGTGCCCTGGTGTTGCCACAGAAGGAGATGCCATCCATGTCAGACCAAAGTACCAAGAAGGAGTTTAAAAGTCCAACACAAACCTCCTCTGAGGTGCCACGATCTTGTCTTCTTAAATCTTGTTTAACCTCTTCTTTTATGGAAAGACCACCACAGCCTCTTGTTTTTATAGTTACTTTTTAAACAGTGTCCAGTGGCCCTGAGAAATCCCAACTCCAGGCAAAACTGGGCCTCTACTGCTCCCAGTGCAGATCAGAGCAGCGAGGATTGCTGCTGGCTGCTGACCACGTGGTGCCTGGCACAGGACCAGCACTCTTTGCCTGGTTCTGCTACCTTCACACAGAGCTTGGGTGCCTTGGTCGCAGAGTCACGTCAGAAAATAGGATCATATTAAAAGGCTCAGGACTGCTGCCAAAGTGATACTCGAACTATTCTGAATCCCTGCAATCAGCTTAAATATTATAAAACAGCAAGCTGCATCCTAATCTACATACCCTCTTCCCACTTCATTTATTTTACATTAAGCAATAAATTCCTTAAGTTACTCCAGAAATCCTTTCTCTGAGCACCATAACTAATTAATCCCTCTGCAAATGGATAGTGCTGGTCCACAGAAACTGCAAATATGGTGCTTGTCAGTTCACTTGATAGTGCCTGATATATATGGCAAAGCCTCAACTTCTTGGTCAAAGTTGCATCAACACTTACACAAATTAAAGTCCTTGTGGAGTTACAGGGGAAATATGCCAAGGCCATAAGCAAGCATATAAAAATTTTTTCAATTTTATTGATTCCCTGAGCTGGCACTTAGTCCCATGCCTTTCAGAGATGTGCTGCCATTGCATATTACAAACATGCCTGTTGTTTGGTTTCACCTTCCCCTCAACAGCAGCTGCCTTGGCAGTAAATAGAGGATGCAAAACATGAATCCCATCATGCAATGAGCGCACATCAGAAAAAAGGCATTGTCCCCACCGGCCATCATCTCACAGCTTTCAAGAAGTCCCAGGAACAACAGCATTTTGAGGCCAAGAATTGCTAAATGATTAAAACTCAACCAGATGCACTGTGCAGCAGAAGCAGCAGCCTCTGTGGAAAATTCACGAAGGTTATCCTTTGAAAATGCTAATCAAAAGAAAAATGACTCGCTTTGGTACCAGCCAGTCTTTAAAATAACAAAGAGTGTGCTCATTTGGATTGCAAGACTATTTGTGTAAAGACAGGAAGAACATGGGTTTAGCATAATGATGAGGTCATGTTGTCAGAAGCCAGCCCAGACAAACGTGTCCCCAGGGGCCACCGGTTTAAGGCAACAGAAAGAATCACCATGCTGGACTGTAAGGGATTATTTTTTCCTCTGCAAACAGCACGCTCCACTCTGCATCAGTGAAAACTTTTTCACCATTCAGCAACACGTGGGCTTTGACACTGCAAACTCTATGACCTTCTCGAAAGACCAATGAATAATAGGTATTGATAGGCATTACAAGAAGCATGTGTTCAGTATTTCAACCAAATGTGGTTGGTTTTGACATCCAGGACTCTAGCTGTGGGCACATCCCAAAACAGAGAGGACATTATCTTTGTTTTCTAGTAGTTCACCATGAAATTCCCAGCTTTCTCCATGCTTGTCATTCTTAAAGCTGCTACCGATGAGTAGAAGAAAAAGAAAACCCTGCTCACAGATCAGAACTTGACCAGTATTTGGAAACTACTTTTAATACAGAGCTGCCACAGAGAGCATGTATTGTTCATTTGTTAGGATGTGCACAGGCACAATACAACCAAAGCCTGACTTCACCCATTGTCTGAGGCGACAAAGCAGGCTTAAGTGCAAAACTATTAAAATATGTTACTGTACAAAGAAGTATTGCTGGGACAGTGCAGTCCACAGAAATACATCCCTCCAGAGAAGAGGCAATGTCAGCTCATGCTATGGGCTGCCCAGAGGTTGTGGGATCTCCATTCTTGAAGGTATTCAAAACTCACCTGGACACAGCCTGAACAACCTTCAGGAACTGTTTTGAGCAGGGGCTTGGGCTAGAGACCTCCAGAGGTCCCTTCCCATCCCTGTAAGCCTTGCCTCTCTTAAGCCAGCTTAGAGCACGGGTAGAACTGAGCACCTGCACCTCTGCAGAACTATCTGCTTAACAGCATAAGAAATAGACAAGAAGGTGCCATTTCAACAGGAAAAACACTTAAACATTCTGATTCCATATGAGCAAAGTGTAAGTGCATTTTACAATTCAAGGAATTGCGTTGCAAGGGGCTGGAGAAATATACCCAAACCCACACAGTAAAAATAATGTATAATCCTGAATCTCAGGGCATTTCAGTTGGTGACCTTGCCCTTAACCCTTTATTCCATGCTACATCAGAAGAATCAGGGATTATCAGAATGTGACAGTTAAACAGGCAACGGTTCATATTTCCACCTCATTCAAAAGAGTTGTTTGAAGTGATTAATTTATTTGTGCACTGTAATTTCATTCATATACAGTGCAAAGGTGGAGCATTGTATAAAATGGAAGCAATTAGAGCCTGTACTTTTTCCAGCTGACTCCCATCTCCTTCTAAGGGAATGTAAACCAGAATTAAGATGATTCTAGGCAGAAAGAAACCAAAACACCAAAACAAAACTATAATAGTAATTTATACTAGTTGGCTCTAGATGAAGTACTGAATTCAGATGATGAAGTGAATTCCTCTATCAAATGGTCTTATTAAACCGGGGAGTGGGAATACCCTCCTGTGATGAACGCACATATTAGTTAAGAAATAACTTTCAAGGATGGCTGCTGCCAATGAGCATAAATCAGCGACTGCAATTGATTAACTAATTTAAACACTAAAGACAGCTTTGGTTGCTATGGCAATAAAAGAAAGGTCAAAACCCTGATGACCTTGGAGGCTCATGATCCTCTAGAGATTTCAGAACCTAAAGTCTGGAAATACATTAAAAGATATAATGCTAGCGAGAATGCCTTGTAATAGCTTGGCTGTTTTGTCAGCTGGAAGACAGACTTCGCAGCATGTTTCACATCAGTCTCCAGTGTGCAGCTGGCTCCAACTATCTGATGTCTTTTCAGCATCAAAAATCAGCTGGGACATCTGAGAGCCTCAAACATTTCCTTTGAGTTCCATTGTTGGCCTGTTACTACTCTCAAATTTCAGTTCCCTTTCTCATGGAGCACTTTATTATCAAGTTCTTATTGCTAAGTTAGCTTCCTGGGTAGCTGCTCCTAAATTCATTGTGCTTTTCACGCTACATACTACTTAGAGGTTTGATTCAGAGCCTTTTGATGCATAAAAAGGCACTGTAGAAAGTGGCAGAAAAGCAGCACCTGAACATCCCAGGAGAAACCAACACAGGCCACTGAGCTCAGTGATTTCCTCGATTTGCAGCACCTGAGGATGTGGCCCATGATACTCAGGAAACCTCCTGGCCAAATGTTACACCTGACTGCTGTTTGACCTCCACTGTCTCCAGCTGAATTTCATTAGGATCCTCCTGCTTTTACCCACTCAACCCAGAGAGCTGCAAGGAGCTTAGAAATTTTGCCTGTATGGTATCTGAATTCAGCTGTCACTGAATAACAGGCATCTGTGAGAAGCAAGCAAAAATAAGATGACTGTGTGACCACAACAGCCTTATTGTGTAAAGCATTTGCCAAATTTCAATAATTATATAGGCCAGCCTATTAGCCTTTTTTTGGAAAACATGCTCTTCATTTCAAGACATACTAAACAGTCATATGTCTTGTGCTTGAGTGCAAACACTGATTTCTTTTGTCAAGATGGTAGGCAGTTTTTCTGAAAACAGGAGTACTCCTGTGCAGAAGGGCTTCGCTGTTTCAAAATAAATGCTCTTTCTATGAGGAATTTGTCAGAACATCAAGATTAGCTGTTATTCCCCATTGCATTTGTAAAGACAGATTACATTCCAATCCTACTTTCTAGAAAATATCTAAGCATGCTTTCCTCAGTTTTTAATTAAGATGTTTATCTATAATTGGCATTACATTAGTATTGTATTGTATGTTAACCAAGGTAGCATCCACATTTGTTCCGCCTAAAACCACAGCTACCAAAATTGTCAGCTGCAAACCGACAAAAACCTTAAGACAAATGCATTCTTGATCATTTGGCTTTAGACTAGCCCCTTAAGCTTATTTATTTATTTGTTTTCAAATATTTTAAAAGATGATCAATTAATTGTAGGTGTGTCTTTCTTACCTACTATTGGGTTTTTACACATTTCAAAAAGAGTCTAGAAAAAGTCATATTTGATGGGCATCACAGAGCAAAGCAAGACAAGAGGGAATCTGTCGATTCATTGGTTGAAGGAAGTTGAGAAGATTCATGGTCTGAGGACGACACTTGAAGTTTTTTGTTACAATGACACTCTAGACAGTGCCTGATTCACCTTCAGCATGCAGGCATAGAGCATTAGAGAGCATCAGTTCAGCTACAGCTACAGTCACTTAGTATGTTGAAGGGAAAGCATCCAGTTGGCTGGCTTTGCTCTTCCTAACAAGAAAACACTCTGGGTCAGCTCCACAGGACATCAGGCTCATTTGAATATTAAATATTTTAACGACCGCATATCTTTATCCTCTCTTTTTTCTGCCCTGAATCCATGAAAGCTTTTGTGACAGCTGCATGCTATTTATTTATGTGAGAGCAGATTATGGCCCACTTGGGAATGTCAGTCTTGATGCACACAGCTCACTCTGCAATGCTCAAGCAAGAGCAGAAGTACTGATCCTTCCACTATAAAACTGGAGGGTGCTGGGAAGAATTCACCCATAAAATTTATAGCTATCAACATATCTACAATCTTCGACCTTACTGCATAGTATTCACATGCTATAAACCTTCATCTCCATCCACAGGAGCGCTGCTGTCACTGAAGGAATGAAGTTTTGCCTGATAACCACACAATCCAGGGGAGCTGGCTCCCTAAATTCCCCACCTTCTTCCAAGTTCACAAGCCCAGTTCCTTCTCCCAACAACACTTCACAATCTCCAGTTAAAATGAACAAACAAAAATCACAACACAACATAGTTTTTGAGTCTTTTTTGAAACATTTTAAAATCTTGGCTTTTGTTTCCCTTTGAAAGAAATAGAGAGTAGAGATGGGAGAATCAGTGTCAGGAGGAGGAAGCCCCTGCTGGGCCTATGCATGTGCCTCCCCACACACACTGTGGTGCCCCTTATGGGACTATTTCAAAAACCTTTGGCCCTTCTTGCTGGCCTTCCTCAGGCTGCAGCACTGGGGTGTGGTATAGTGTATGATCCTTGTGAGTGACAGTATTTGGGGGTCGGGAGGGTGAGGAACACAGTGATCAAAAACACAGACAAGCTACCTGTGGACTGTATATCCCTAGCCTTCCCTCTTCCCTGCTTTCCCCGTGTGCCCGATTTCCTACTCTTGCCTTTGCTCTCGTCCCCTACCAGCAGCAGCAGCAGATGCTATCCCTGCCACCCTGCACTGCTGTCCCTTCACAGAAGTAATGCCTGGGCTTCCCCCTCCCCTCTTCCCACCCACCCCCAGCTACGTGGCGCTTGCCGAGGTTTACGGTGGAGGAATGTTAATAGGAAAAGCCGGTTGAGCCAGGCAGGCATTTAGCAGATTTTCCGCTCTGTGCTGCTGGCAGGCGGAACGTGGAGCTGCCGGAGCGTGGGCTGTCGGCTGGGGCTCCTCGACTGCCAGGCAGCCCAAACGCAGCGGGTTTTATCGCCTCGCCGGGGCACACCGGGGCAGGGAGCAAGCGCTGCCGCAGCTCGCAGGTGCTCCGTGTGTGTGTCACTGGACTTTCCAGCAGCCCACGGCTGTGCACTCTGCATCTCGTGGCCATGAAAGTGCTGCAACAAGTTTAAACAGTGTGGTTTCACAAAGTAAAGGGTGAGTTTGTGTAACTTTTTATAGTCTGAGTGGTTTTTCTTCAGACTTTTTCTTAAAATACATTTGGTCACTATAACTATTAACCTGCAAGTCACTGAGTTTCATAAAGAGCTTTTGGTTGTCATTGAATTAATTTTACGTAATTTCAGATTCCAGAGGCATTCCCTCAGCCAAGGTTTGCACCCATTTCAATGAGCACATGACCAGGGGGCTGAAGCCCACCTGCAATCCCACTTGGCCCTGTGTCCAGCTGTGGTGGCCTCAGTGGGGACAGGCATTCAATGTCACCACACCCAGGCAGGTGCTTAAAGAAATATGGAAGTAAGTCCAACCCACATCCCACACACCTTTCTTGGTCTAGGATGGGTTCAGAGCCAATCCACTGTCTCTTTACGCCTCTCCTAAGCTTTCCACAGAGCCCAAGAGGAAAGCTGGAGATCAACTGGAAGCTACTTCTTATGACTGGGAGACAAGGGAAATAACAGGGGATGATGAGACCAGGTTGCATTTTTAGCCTGGGCACCAAGTAATTTTTCTCTAAACATTTTAATTTTTGCAGTGGTCTTTGCCTCTGGTTCTTTGTATTCTGTATGGAAAAGTTAAAAACACTATTTCTTACCATGGACCACCTGATCACTTTTATTTGACAAATATGGCGTTCTCAAGAAGTCAGACCCAGCAGTGAGTAATACTCAGTTGTTTGCAAGTATTTAGAAGAGCTTCTGGTTTAATAAAGGAAATGCCACTGCCACAAGCCTGTTTTTGTCTAGAACATTGCCTCAATCCCACTGGCAAAACTGGCTCATGCATATTATCCTTCACTCCATAATTTCTTGACATGATTCAGTAACCCTAAGCAAAGGCAACATTATAATCCATTGCTAGGCCTTACCCCATCAGTGCCAAATTGTTATAATTTATCATTCACCCCAGGCAGTCCAAGTTTATTCCATTTGATATGCAGACTGACATTCACATTCTGGGATATTTGATGGTTTTTGCCAGAGTTTCCCATTTTCAGAATATGTTTGAGCTATACACTCAGTTAGCAAATCATGGTAATAATATTAAGACAAAAGCCATCTTAAGCAGTTTGGGCACAGGCCAGTTTATGCAGTAGAATCTGATGTGTCTAAGCCTTGATTGATGCTCACCACATAAATTCCCCTAGTAATTAACCTGGACTAATAGCTCCCAGCCATGCTTAGGAGACCACCCTCTTGCCCTCCCCGGCTACAGACTCATCAGTTAAAGTCAAATGCCTTAGTGGCTGCTCCTGGCAGGCTGGAGGGGAATGAGAGCATAAACATTTCTGAGAGTGAGAGAGAAGGTGGTGAGGAGGGAAGTCACATATCAGCCAGTCCCCAGCTGATATCTTATTTTTGTAAGAATGATATGTCTTGTTCATTTTGCTGATGTGAAACAGAAAAGAGGATGTAGGATGTAGAGGATGAATTGATGATGATGAGAATGGAGAATTCCAAGTGACAAAGCAGCTCTGGAAATCTCCTTGACCAATTTGCCTGCAACAGTCTAGCAGGCTTGATTCTACATTATGCTCGAAATTTCATCCTCCTCTGACAAATTAAGTGAGCTTTGCTCACCAGTAAGAGGCTGCATTTTTATAAATATGAAAATCCAAGAAGAAAGAAAAATCCCAAAGGTATTTAAAACCAGGAGAAATCACCCTTCTGCTACCTATGTAGGACTCCACTCCCTTCCACCCTCTCTCCTTTTGCTGTGCCTTCTTAAGGAGCAGACACAAGGAGCAAAGAGAATAAAGGCAGTCACGCTTATGGTCCTCAGGATAAGGAGTGTATCAAGGGCATAATTGGAGTGTGCTGCTCTCCTGTTACTTGTTTTCCAAAGCCTGTAGAAAGATAAGCATAAATTAGACCAGCTCTGAAGTAGCTATCTTCATATCAGGGGCTGACAGTCCTTGCAATACTCTCTGGAAAACACTGGACCCAATAATTTCCCATGGCAGCTTATGCTATCTTTACCTTTCCATGGCTTCGCCTAGCACAAACACAGACAATTAAACCCAGTGCACTTAGCTCACCAGTGTATGGCTCTGGGTTTGTGATTGAGAGAAAAGAGACAATAAAGAAAAAAAGGTGCTTTAAAATGCGCTCCAAACACACTTTAAAAGCATGAGCACTGGATTTTGTTCCTTTGTGCTCATGAGTCTCCCAGGCCACAGCCACAGCAGTGTGCAATCCATATGGCTAAACCAGCATGCAACAATGTGCATGTGGAAAAACAGGAAGATATTTGAAAAGGTTGCAAGATGATCCTCCTACAGATGGGTCTTTGAAACAGATGCAGTGGGATAGAAGCTCTTCCCGAATTGTAAGACCAAAATTAAGGATTTATTGGGTCACATCAAAGACCCCCCTAGCTTCCTATCTGGCCATCTGAAGAAGAACAAGTCTGTTACAGACCCTTCTCCAGATCATTCCTCCAGGCTTGCAGATGCTGCAGCTCAAGGACTTTCTGAGCCAGAGGTAATGCCCTTATACTCAACAGCCCTTGGGGAATTTTCCTGCCATGAATTACTCTCATAAAAGAGACAGTTCAGCATTTTAAGCAATGCCATGCACGTTTCTCACTAACTGGGTAAAGAAACACCTCCTTTTGTTTGTTTTGAACTCACTGCCTGCTAATACTTTTTGATGCCCTTCAGACTTTCTAATGAACAGGAGAGTCTTTTCCTTTTTTCTTTCACTTTTCCTTCTTTCATTTTTTTGTAAGTTTTTCACATAACCTTTTCAGTAACCTCTTTTCCAGGCTGAAAAGTCCTACCTACTTAGCCCTTATATAGAAGCTATTCAGTAAATTTTAGCACATATTACAACTTTTATTAAACTCTACTTTTCTTCCACTTTCTAGTCCATCTTTTTGGGGAAGGAGGTGAAAGAGAACCAATACAAAACACAATATCCACAACCTGTGGAAACCCCAGTCTAAGTGAGGGTCTGGTATGCCCTGGAGTCTTGCTCCCACACAAAATCTGGACTGAGCCATCCCAGCCCCTACATTGTAACTATGCTTCCAGGAGCTCAACAGACAACTATTTTTAATGAAAAAACAATATACCCAGCTCTTAAAGAGGTTTAATTCATCTCCCTCTTGTCTCCAAAGAACTTTCAGGCACCCTTTCCCCACAGTCCTTTGGTTCTTCCAGTGGGTATGATATTCTCAGTAAAGGTCTGAAGGGACACCCAGGAAGCCTTAATATTTCTTCAGGCTCAGCACCTCCTGGGTTACCTCTGTGGTACAGTTGATCTGTTTCTCCTCTAAACATCAACCACACAGACCGTGCCCTCTCCACACTTGTCTACCACCCATGCAGTACTGTACTATATTATACCTATATTGCATTTCAACCTGCTTCATAACCAAGCAACATGACAGCTTCCATGTAATCTTTTCTTTCTTTTCCCAAAAAATCTACTCGGCTACAATGAGATTCCCATTGCTGCCCACACATTGCCCCCCTCTCCTCTTCCATCCATGCAGGTGCAGTCACTGAGGCAATCTTCCTTACGAATGTGTGAGTGTCTGCTGAAGGTGTTCCAAAGCATTATGGAGAGCTGGGAATTAACAAAAAAAAGCATGTGCAATAAAATAGTATAGACAATATATGAAAAATGTTGATTATGCTGCTGACATTATAGTATTTTAAAGCTATGTTTTTTCTATGCTTGGAATTGTCCATCACCTGATTCTGAACAAAGCTTTTGTTGAATATTTCAGTTCAACTTTCTTTTTGCTGTTTGTGATCAGCTGTGTATGCTTGTGTTTGCCTGAGTGCTGCCTTTCAACAACAGGGATGAAAGTCTGTCAGAGCTTTAAGTATTATCAGTTATCACTGTGGCTATATAAAGAGATTTGAGGGCCCTGGGTCAGTTAGGATTTTTACATTTAATTGTGTTCACCTTGAGAAGAAGAGTTACACAACTACTCCACTTCCATACAGAGAGGATTTCTTGTGAGCAGGAACTAGCACTTTGGGGGGTTCATTTGCATAAAGTGTTATTAATAAAAGCAAAATCATTTGATCAGAATACTGACATTCTAATGAAAGCAAATTTGGATGTTGTAAGGAATGTGGAATCCACCTTGACAAATCACCTACGTTCTTTCTCGTTGATTTAACACAGTAATAAAAGACAATGGTCTGGGTTTTTTTTCTTTGGGTTGTAATAATTTACAACTGATTTTTTATTTCCTTTCACACAGTGCCCTGGAGCTGCCTCCAGCCTCTTCCCCATAAGCAGTAAGAATTTGGATCCTTTGTTACACAGAAATAAATGTAATATTCATTGTCCTGTGGTGTGATAATTGGTGGGAGGCCATTTAGACTCAAGGCAGCCTCTGCATTCCCTCCTCATTTTGAAGATGGGTTTCCTCTCCTGTGTCACCAGCAGTTTGCGCTGTCCTCTGTGAGACTGGGGATCACTGCCTCAAAGGGACTGCTCTCTCTTCTGTCACAGAGAAACCAGAAGGTGCTGGGAAGTGTGGAACCCATAGCAGATGGGCACAAGCATGTAGAAGACACAAATCCTCTTCTTTGCAGCAGCTGAGAGAAAGGCAACATGCTCCCCAAGGGCCTCTTTGGAGATACGACGATGAAAATCGCCTGCGGCTGCCATGGATTCACAGCTGCACAGCTGGTAAAGGCACACAGATCAAAACCACCATTGTCTTTGGAATCCGGCTTCTGCAGGAGCTCCAGCTGGAAGTCAAGTGGTGAGTTCTGACCACAATGCCTAAAGATTGTAGTGAAGCTCTCCTCACTCCTTTTCACATGCACCTGCCCAAACCTTGCTTTTAAGAAGGCTCCATGGAATCTCCTTAGGCACTGAACAAAGCAAAGCCTGCATCATGACTCCATACCAGACAAGGCAGAATAATTGATCACTTTCATTTGCATCACTCCTTTGTCCTATCTCTCCATGCTGTCATTGCAGGTAACAAACCTATCATCATTAGAAGCCAAAGGGTTAACAATATCATGCATTTCAATCCATATTTGACACCCAAACGAAGAGACTTCACTTTGCAGTAGGGGCAAGGATCAGAGGAGATTAAAAAATGCCACACTTTCGAATGCCAAATGCCTTTGATTTAGGGTTTATGGCAATGTCAGATATTTGGTGCCTGAGTCCCTAAACTCTGCAGAGGAAATTTTCTTACTGGCGAACAAAATAGAGCCAATAGAAGAGAGCAAAGAGAGCATGCATCTACTTCCATAGTGAAAAGACATTGTTTTCCCCTATATTTAGGCTTGATACACCATTTCAGTAGTAAATAACAACTGTAAAATCTCAAAAGTATATTGCTCAGGACAGGAACTGGCATTCTACATGGGGGAAAACCACATTCAGCTCTCAAACTAGTGAGTATGGAATTGTTCTGTAACATTGAATTCGCAATGTTGATAACAAGTTAATCTCACAAACAAAAGACAAGGCTGCAGGAAAGCAACTCATCCCTGGGCTGCTACTAATGATAAATGTATGTGCTCTCAGCCTTGGCAATACAGAGCACTCTCTCCAGATGAGTAATATGCTCAAACAACCAGCCTTGGAGACAGGAAATGGACAATTTATTTCATCTTTATTTAATGGTCAGCAAACAACACATTACAATTAAAGCAGGTCCCATCTTTCATGCCATGCACAAGGATTTTAATCTCATGGGCCTACACTGTAAAGCAAAAGGGAAATTTCTGAGCAAGTTCATTACTAGAAATGACCTCTTACAAATGAATTAAAATACATGTGCACTGGCTGAGACTACAGCTTGGAACACAAGCTCTTGCAAGGGATTAAGAAACTCCTCTGCTCCTCATTTTCCTCCTGTAGGTTATGAAGATGTAGAATAAAAGACATCCCCTCCCTTTACAAATCTGGTAGACAGTCAAGAATGGGAACAGGTGAAGAAGCCTTCAAACATACTGGCCAGTAACGTGAGATTCTTCATTGCTCATTCAGGGCAGCAGCAAATTGCTTCCCAGGTGCCTAAATATAATAATTACTCTTTCTGGGGGATGCTGCTGAAAGCTATGGATGCACGCTCACAAGACTACAGATTATGTCCGTGCAAAGGGTAGAAAAGAGAAGAGAGGCACCAGGTCTTGAAACCTCCTCAGTAACTACTCACTAACTGCTCTTTTCTGCAGAATTTGCTGATTCATCATTTCAAAAATGTTTCTTACAGGCAAAACTTCAGAAAGGTGCCAGGAGCTCTTCACAGGAGTCTGAGACTGGGACGATTTTTTATCATCAGCTCCTCTTTCATGGGAAAAGTCAGGAAAGAAGGAGATCCTCTTGGGCTTTCACCATAAACAGTAAAAGTATATGGAGAAATGCTTAACATAGTCATTTCTTTGTGACAGGTGAAAAATATCCAAGTTTTGTGAAAGTAGAAACAAACCAAAACTAGTATTAAAAAATCCCACAACAATTAGTTCATTTTATTTTTTTTTCTGCCAATGGAAACCAGATACTTTCTGAGATTGATTGGTTTTTGTATTGGTATGTATTAAGACAAACTGAAGCATTTTCAGTGCTTGTGCAGAACAACTGGCCCTTCATCACACAGAAACTAAAAATGTACCTCGGGTTTATGTCCTTTGATTTCCTGTTTATTACAAGTTTTCAGTTTTAGTCAGATACAAAGGCTACATAAAAACAAAGAGTGTCTGCACAAAATAGAGTTAGTGATATTAACAGCAGGAAAGTACCAAAAATCAAATCTCCTTGAAGAATTTCAGTTCTTCATTAGGACTTTAGTGCTGGGCAATGACTAGTTACAGAAAAAGTACACCTCATCACTCTAATGACTGTTTTCATTTAGTTCTTTTACATACCACTCAACAACACACAAAAAAAAAAAAAAAAGAAGAAAAAAGTGTTTGATATCACTCAGACATTCCTTAGTCCAACAGAGTACATGCTTAAATTTCTGATGTCTCCATCTCTCCAAGCCAGTCAGATGCAATCTGGAAGCTATGTAGTCCTATTAGTCTGGCACGGTGCTTGAACTAATTATGTAGAGACACAGCAGTTTTCTGATTTCCCAATACAGATGGAGAACCTTCAGTTGGCTCAAGACTGCATGTACTGACCCTTCTGCACATTGGTAAGATACTTAGAAAAACTGGAAACTGTTGCAACATATACAAATAGCAGACAAGAATATGAGTTTGAATGGCTCCACGTTGTGCAGAAACATAAAAGCAAATATCTCACCTGGCAAGGGGTTTGCATTTTTTAGTGAAATGCTCATAGAAACAACAGACTGGACCTGTTTTCCAGGAGTCTAAAGAACAGGCCAGCAGTTATATTTAGTCTTGGTGCTATTAGACCAGTAAAGTCTCCTTTATGTTCTTCCTTTAGCCACACACTGATTTTCTCATTTCCTGAAATCCAGCTGAATTCAAGTTTTTATTACATATGCTGTGCTGCAACAGTCTGATTTTTATGGAAGAATTTTCACACACACAGAGAAAGGTAGACTACACACACATGTATGCTGCAGTTGCTGGACACTGAGAGAGGACTCAGTTCCATGTGGATGTCCTCATCTGATGTGGACCTCACCTGGTCTTCCTTTGCAGTCAACTGACAGAAACTTTTTGGTCTACAAACTGGAGTTTCAGACAGATGAATCAGAGCCCAGAAGCACCTTCTTTTTCCTCTTGAGTATAAAGTGTACATACACACCTATTTCAGACACAGACGTAATGCTCTAAGCATTCAAAGCTAGGATAGTAAGTCCCCAAGCTCATATTTTAGCCTAAGTATTTTTGTAACTTACACTGTTTCTAGGGCCATTGGTTATCAGTTTGGTTCCATCTCACACATAACATATTCCATCTCCTCTGATATTAAGTATACTAAGTACAAGAAAGGTAGTTTGTGAGGAGGTTTATGTCATTAGGAAGCAGCACATGGGTCAGATTCTAATCAGCCACTGGTTTGGCAAGAAGGCAAGAAAAGTTGGGATTGAGACCTCTGCATATAGATAACAAAAAGATACCTCTTCTTGGACCCTTTCTTCACTGTGACTCACCACATCTGCAACCTCTCTAAGGAGGTTCTGCTTTGAGGAAGTACCTGGGAATCAGCAAGTCATGAAGGTGGTAGAAGGTAAGGCTCCAGGTCTTGTTGTCTCCTAGCCACTGAATCAGGGATACAGTTCATCCCTAAAGGCTCAATGAAAGCTAGGTTATGTACCAGGTGAGTTAGCTACCTTCTGGCCTTCCTCATTCAAGAAGGATGTACAACATCTGGGCATCTGAGGATGTAGAGGAACTTTTGTGCCTTTTTGGTGCCATCTGAAAATACCCATCCATACAACTTAGAGTTTTCAAAGCAATCCTTCCAAAGCTGTCAAAACTTGAAAAAATTTCCTTTTGAATGACTGTTTGACACAATTTTCAGAAACTGTCACCCACAGACTTTAATTTCTCAATCACATGATATGTCTCTTTGCAACTGCATCTACCATAGTGCCTTCTTAAGAGCTACCAATAAATAATGGATGGCTCACTCATTGCCTTAATTCTTTTTAAATAAGTAAGGAGGCTCTGAGCACACCAAATTACCACATCATTTCTGATGTCCTAATGGAGTCCCCACTTAAATCAGTCTGAGGCAGGAAATCGGGAAACTGCAGTGATGAGCTGAGTTTTCCAAGCATTACATTAACATAAAAAAAAAAAAAAACAAGTCCAGGAGTGAAATGATTTTACCATATTATGAAAGGCTTTTCCTGAGCCCTCTGAGGCTATTCTAGTCAATCCTTCACAACTGCTGCATTCTGGGTCTCAAGTAGCACTGACAAGTAGCAGCTTATAATAACACTCATCTTGACAAACTTTAGTCATCTGAAAGTTAGCCACTTAATCTAAGCTACTCATCAAGCCTCCCCCTTCAATCAGCAAAATGAAATAGGTGCCTGGAGTGAACAAAATTTCTCCAGACTATTATAAAGGTTGCTCAACTAGATGCTGACTGCAGCAGCAAAAATTGTTTATAAGATTTCCATTTCCTTCCACCCTCAAGTCAATTTTTCACACTTTTGTGGTCCAGTTTGCCACTTCTCAGTCCTTCCATTAGAGCTATTTATGGGACCATGCTTATAATACTGATTTAAACAACTGATCTGACAAGTGTAAAAAGAGCCTTTTTGTGGGGCAGTCCCTAATCAACGAATAATTGTACTGTTGATGTTGGAGGGTTCCTCTTCAAATTATTTAGCCCAAATGCTCTGCTGAATAAGGGCCAGCTAGACCAAGTTGTCCAGGACAGTGTCCAGTCAGGTTTTGAGTATCTGGCTACAGTCTTGGGCAACCTGCTTTAAAGCACGACATAACCTTAACTCTCATCCAGTGACTGTGAAGGATCTGGATCCATGAGTCATCTTGTATCCATGAAAATATACACTACCACCAAATGGTCTGGCCCAACCTCCTCCACGCTCCCTTCTGTGACTGCCAGTGCTATCATTCTGCTGGGTGCAGCAATAACAAAGTCAAGGTTATCATGTATCTAAATAAATTATTATGCATGGTAGTGCCCATATTCTGTTTGATAGTTTCCCTGGCAAGTTCATCATGCAAGTACAGGAGATTTGTGCTGACACAGAGAAAGGATGGAAACACACAGCTGGACATATAGAGGAGGACCAGACCATTCTATCAGAGAGGCAGAGGGAAGATGACCCAGACCTTCACCTTTCAGTGTCAATCAGCCATTAAATCAGCTCAGCAGGGTTGCAAAACCATATCCTTAATTTCCACAAGAGCCTCTTGTGAGGTTAAAAATGAAAAAAATCCATTCCATTTCTCTTTTCTAACATGGTCACAGCAACAGCTATGCCAGCACATCCAAAGGGATGGGAATTCCAAATTCAGGAGCAGAAACTACTTAAACTAGGTTTGTCACTGAAGTCAGCATCTTGGGAAATGAAACCTCTAAACACACATCTTTAAGATGAAATTAATTGCCCTTTGGAGGTCCTTTTTTTCTCTCTACTGTGACTAAAGACATAGCCTAGGTAACTAACTCAGCTTAGGCAGCTGGCATGTAGACAGTTAAAAGGCAGCTGAGATGAATCCCCCTCCTGTGGTTGGGGGACAAGAAAGTTTGGCCTGCAAATACTCTTGCATTTTGCACATTTCACAATGAGAGCTGAAATACCCTGTCCCTTAGCAACCACCAGAGGTCATTTATTTAAACTTGCAAAAGCTTTTGACCAAGTCCCTCTCCAGAGACTTTTAAAAAATGAGTAGTCATGGGATGAGAGGTAACATTTCGTCATGCATTGGAAAGTGGCTAAGAGACTGAGATCAAAGATAGTCAGCTTGCTTTTACTGTAGCAAAAGATTAAGAGCAGGATGCCCACAAATTCCATGTTAGAGCTGTGGGTTATTGAATTTATTAATTATACAGAGGCAAGAGCATCAGCTAGCACTGAAGAAATTATTTATGCTAGCCTTTCACAACATTCAAGGTATGGGAAGAAAAAGCATAAGGTATTTTGTATGACACTCATGTTCCCAACTGATAAAATTTTGAAAGTTGTCTTCCCTTTAGCACCAACATGAAGCACCCAGAAGTATTTTCAGATGCACTGTTCATTATGGTGAGAGGATATTAGATGAAATTCACTTACAGCGTTAGAAAAGACAGTTCTTTGCTCCTGCATAATGGTGAAGTGGGCCACTAGACAAAGACATAAGACTTTGGCATGGGGAAGACAACAAGAAACACCCCACAGACACTCATTCTAGTATTTATTGCTTAATGGAATATCATTAAATTAAATAACATTGTGAAGTCTCCTGTGAAAGCCAGACTGCTTCACCTTCTGCCACTTTGCCATCTAATCTAGGTAATTGTCATCCAAGTCTCCCACTAAAGTCAGCAACTTATTTTCCTTTTAGTGTCTCATAAGGTTTATCTGCTTGAATTAAGTGTGGCATGTGGTGGTGTTCATTGGCTGGGCTACTCTTTAGGCTCATAATATACCTGGGACCCCAGTAATACAATCTCTCCCATCACAAGGAGAAATTCACATCCAATTCCTGAAGCTGCAGAACCATCGCAACATAGCAAAGGCCAGTCTATTGCTGAAGAATGGCAAAGTAATAACACAGAGAATGTTTCCCCCATGCTCCATGTGATTGGACACTTCTAAAACACTCTTTTCAGACACAAAGACAAAAGCTGCAGAGTTGCCCATAGGGTATAATTAATCCTACATCATATTAAACCACAGGAAGTAACACAGTTGTCCCAGAACCTAGAAAAAGAAATTGCCAGGCTTTTTAAAATACAGTCTGCAGGTGGCTACATGAAACTTGCAGTAAAATGATGGGGCTTTGCCATCTGAAATGCATAAGCCCATACAAAATCTAACTACCTGCTGTAAATTGAAGCACCATAAAAATAAAATTGAACAATTACCTTTTGTGGGCAGTGCAGATTGAGCTATATATCAGATTTAACATGACTCCAAAGCAGTAAAATTCCACCAAACACAGCTGAAAGAGCTCCAGTCAACACCCAATTTTAACTTTGGACTGAGGTACAGATGGGGTACAGGAGACAAAATTATCAGAGGGATCATGGCAGTGGCAGGGGGCAGGGAAAGCCATTGTGTCATCACATCTATTCAAGAGCTTAAAAGAACTGGAGGAGTTCAAAGTGAGGAAAAAAAAAAAAACCACAACAGAGAAGCCACAAATGATGAGGTGTAATTCTGCTGCCAGATACGTACACAAGAATCCTACAGATTTCAGTGTTCTGGATGAAGGGAAATGAAAGTGTTTATGATCATAATAGCTCATCTTTCTTTCACTCCTTCCTTTGATATCTCTCCTTAAGCAAAACTGGGACTGGACAAAACCATTCTTCTCAGGAACAATGGCAGGACTTTAGAGATAGTTCTCTATTGTTAGGTAGCTCTCCACTAATTCAGAAGGTGCCTCCGTTTGTTCTTTATCTTGTTTTTTAAATTCTGCTGACAATCCTGCTTAGGCATAGACAGTTGTGGCTGGGAGTTCAGGGGAGTTGGATTTCTGGTTTTGGGCCCTGTGAGGATTGTCTGTGGGATCTCACCTGGCTGAGTAAGAGTATTTTGTCACTGCAGGCGCACAAATCCTCCAAGGCAATGATGTTAGATGCAATCTTATCCAATCTTGCAACAACACAGAGAGACGTTTAGTGCATGTCTAACAGACCAGTATGCATATACTTGAGCTCTACTACTTGTAGTATGAGCTGAGCAGGCTACAATCTGCTGTGATCTGGAAGCCGTTACAGCCACATTATTGAAGTAATGTCCTTAAGCTCAGTCCTACTGCAGGCCTTTGAGTTAGTACACTATGAAAGAAGGCATGTTAAACTCAAACACAACCTGGCACTAGAGCAGTTTTTCAAGTCCTGAAGTCATGCTGCTATTCTGCATTTGGCCAAACCAGAGAGAAGGCACAAGACCTCACCTCAGCCTGCTCTCATCTGCATGAAAATGTTCTTCCTTGAAATCCAGTTGTATTGGGTCTGACTGAGGTAAAGCTCACAGCCCTTACAGTGCTGTGCTTTGCATTGGTAGCTGGTGTTGATAACAGACCAGTGTTTTGGCTACTGCCAAGCAGTGCTGTCCCTCTGACATTCCTTCCCCCACCAAAGGGGACAGGGCTGGGTGAGATCCTGGGAGGGGACACAAGCAGGCCGGCTGACCCAAATCAGCCAAAGGGATATTCCATACCATATGACATCAGCTCAGATATAAAAGCTGAGGAAGAGAGGAGGAAGGGGGGGCATTCATGGAGTCTTCACTGTGTGCCTCCCAGAAGAACCATTACGCGTGCTGAGGCCCTGCTTCCCAGGAAGTGTCCGAACATCGCTGCTGATGGGAAGTAGAGATTGATTGTTTTTTTCCTCTTTAGCTCTTGCGCGCGCAGACTTTTGCTTGCTTCTTCTTCTTTGCTGTAATAAACTGCCTTATCTTACCCTTCTAGTTGTTTTTCCCTCCATATTATTCTCTCCCCTGCCCCAGTGGGAAAGGGAGGGATAGAGCGACTGAGTGGGTACCTGGCACCTAGCCAGGGTCAACCCACGACACCAGTGAAACAATTAGTCCAAGGAAGGCTTACTCGTGGGAGTAAAGCTTGGCAGAAACAGGCCGTGTGAAGCTGAGCTGGAAGCATCTGTATCGCATGCCACTGACAGTCTACCTCCAGCTGGGAAAGCCCCTGATCCCCAAAGGACTTTGTCTAAGATAACCACCACAAAATAAACACAAACTACCACCCATAGTCAGCTGCAGGCAACTTCAGCTTCTGCCCACATGTATACAAATAGTTCCATGCCAAACTATGCTGTAGGGGTTTTTGTTATATCTCCCAGCCAAAGATAATCCAAGAGGGGGAAAATGAAACCAGTGTGTGTGTGTTAACACTTATTATCACTTAAATCCCTCACAGCACTTAAAATTCCTATCCCTCCCCAAGCTTTTGGCTGCTCATAATTATGATCTGGAAACATGTTTGCCCATCCTCAAAAATTCTTGGGATTTCAAAATTGTTTCCTGTCCTGCTTTAGAATTATCGCAACGCTGATCCCTGAAAAACCATGAAATGCCAATGCCAAACCCCTAAGCACTCCTTCTGTACAGCAGGCAGCAGACAGGTTGGTTAGAACTTCTCCCTTGGTTAGAAGATTTCAATGATGTCCCAAAATCAAGAAGATCAAAGACCTGAGCCAAAGCTTCTCACATCTGATTCTGATAAAATGAATTTATGTTTCCTTAGAAAGCCCCCAGCCACCATTGCTTGCTATGCCTCTCATATTGGAGGCAGGCAAATGTTTTTACATCTGTTTTATGAACAAATTAGCTAAAAATGCAAGACAAAAGGTTGAACTTTTCTAGGGTCATCTTGAAGATGATGGTAAGGTGTCTTCTCAGCTAGGAAGATGTTAAATGTGACTTTGTGACCCTTTTAGAGACAATTGGTGCTGGCGAGCACTGTGACAGTGACCTCCAGCTGACCTGCCATCGAGCACAGTTTGACCAGGTCTCTATGACTGCAGAAGCTCTGCTGAAGGCCATTTTAGCAAGCCCACATCAGGAAATTTACATTCTAAGATGACCAATTAAACTGTGCCATCACTGAAGGGCTGCTCTGGGGTTAGACAGCTCATGGCAATTGTCATTTAAGCCAAAGGGCAGTTTCTCTCCTCTACCTCCAGTGATTTGTGTGACACACAGAGGGCACATGCAGGGAATCCCATGATCTTTATTTTTTTCCTCCTTCCTTGTTTTGGTTTTGGGGTTTTTTTTCAGCCAGACCAGTTCCCTGGCTCAGTTTGCTCCGTAGTTTCATAAACACCAGCACCAGCACAAGGTTGGGGCCACCAAGAGCTGTAGATAGGGACTCTTTGAATCCAGTGAAAAAGACTTGTGTGAAACAGTTTGAGCTGGAGAGCACTTAGCCCAAGAAGGGGATGTTCAAGCCTGATAAAAAAAAATTTCTATGGTCTGTATTTTTAAATGTATTTGAGGCATTTAGAGATTCAAGACTGATTATTTCTGAACAGCTGGGTACAGTCTACAATAGAGTAGGCTCACACATCATGTTTGAGAATTAACTTGGAAGTTTTTGCTAGGATAGTTTCGCAAAAGCCATTAAATCTAGTAAATGGTAGTACAGTCTATGACCTGCCCCTCAAAGAATGGGCTACTTTAATAAAGATTGTCTGAGGTGCTATCTTGCTTGTTACATGTTTAGGTAGCAATTCAGAGACCTAAAAAAAATACATTCCAGTGATTGCACCCTATCACAGTTTCCTTTGAAGATACTTTTAAAAGAATTAGTAGGTTTCAATACTATCATGGCTATTTAGGATTGTATTTAAGTGCCTCAAGGTCAGGTCTGACCTTTTTCTCCCACGTAGGAATGCAAGACCTCAATCACACCCCAGCGAGAGAATGCACATTTTTTCCCCTACTTAAAAATCCATAACGCCATTAAAAATGAATATGCTGTTGTTAAATAAATGTATGATGCTAAGATTAAATCTGTTTGCATTTCCTGCCCTCTGTCAATTATTAATATTGCCCATAACAGAGAGATTAATACCTACACAGTGGCGTATAAACATCCAGAAAACAATATAAGATTTTCCTTTTGAAGGAGAATTATTTGCTCAGGTTTCACACCCAACAGGAAGCAATTCTGAAGTAAGGAGCCTGGTTTTGCACCTGTCAGCACATAACTGAGCAGAATGAACTGCTGCTCAAATCTGGTCACGGGGAACTGGCAAGGGCACAGTCCGTCAGTGGATAAAACCCATGTGTTTGCATCCGCAGAGTCAATATGGGAGGAGAAATGTATTTCTGAGGACAAGAACTGGAGTCAGAAGCTAAACAATTAACATTGCTTTCATGCCCCTGTGTAATTAACACAGATCAAAGAGGACCTGAAACCATTGATTTCGCCAGAAACAGGAGACAGCAGAGTAAGCAGCAGCACTTAACAACTCCACAGCAGACACAAAAGCTCCTATTGCAGCCACAGGCGCAGGGCTGCAACAGCAACACAAAGCAGCCAGAAAAAAAAACTTTGAAATGAAAGAACAGAATTTTCGCACTCTGAGGTCTGTCAACATAGGGACAGTGTATGAGAAAAGCTGTTGTTTTACAAAGCCAACAGATAGGGTTTACACTAATACAGCTTGTATTTGTTATTCAAGGATGTGACAAGGGAGAAAAACAACAAGGAACACTCATTCTATGGATAAAGATATTAAATACAAAAGGTATATATTAATAGAGAGAAGGAGAAAGAAAAGGAAAATGTGCCACAGTTCTTTTACTTGTGTGTTTACAAGCTGATTTTCTTTGCATGCATCAGCTGCACTGGTAGAAGCATTTTGTTTCTGTAAAGAGCATTACATTTAAATCCAGCTGTGATGAGTTCTGTGCTTGGCACCACCAGGTGAATGTGTTTTGACTTTCCATCTGTTTGCCCGTGAGAAACCAAATACAGGGTGCTTTGCGATTAAGAAGCATAAAGCTCAGACATTACCTGGGAAAAAAAGCAGGAGACATGCTTGGAACACAAGTAAAGAGCGAGAAAGAATAACTCAAAACCATGAAGGTGACATGTAACAGCCATAGCTCTTCAAAGATGAGAATAAGTACTTGTCCACTTGTCCATTCCATTTCCATGATTGTGTTTGTTTGGAAAGTGATGCTTGTGTGAGCTACACTCAAGGGTGATGTTAAGGGTAATAAAAGTGCCACAACTACAAATCAGCAAATCAGTACAGCACATGTGAAATACAGAGGAGGAGGGAACTACAAAGCAGGAAAAATTTCCAGCAGGAGGTAAAGGACAATAAAACAGAAAGTGCTTTTGCCTGCATCTTGTGTTCTTCTGTTGATAGCACTGCCTAGTGTCACTTTATCTTTCTGCCCTTTTGATCTGACAGGTGATATGTTCATCTATTCCATTATATTTTTACACTGACTCCCCAGAATCATAACATGTTGGGTTGGAAGGTATCAAAGATAAAATCCAGACCTTGTTCTGAGGCAAGATCAAATATATTTTATAATTTGTGCTAATTCCAGGAAAATCTGGATTGGCAAGTAACTTCTAGACTGAACTTTGATTTCATCCTTTTAAGTATGGCAGATCCAATATGTGCTTTTACTTAAATGCAAATAATCATAACAGATGTCAGTCCTTACTGGGATCTTTCATTTCAAGGATTGTTATGATGGTCTATTATTACAAAGCTGCATTTGCTGCTGTATACTTCATGCTGATGAAGCAGTGGTCTTTGTTGGTTTATACTGTTTCCTGCAGACCAGCCCTTCGGCTGTGCGAACCAGGAGACTAATAAAGGAGTTTATATTCAATAAATAAGATGTTGTTTGGCACATCCATAGACTTCCATGTACAATAAATTAACATCATAGCAGTAAGCGATGAATTGGTCAGATTAATCCTGTGCTTTGCTTGAGCACCTTGCCACAGAAAATATTAATAAACAAGATAAGAAATAAAAAGATGTTTAAAGCCTTAAAATAATTCCCATTCATCTGGCTTTACAAAGGACTGTGATCAGTTACAAACTGAATCTTTTATATTTAGATGTCAATAGCAGTTTACTTTTGATCAGTCTGCCTACAGATGAATTCAGACCCACTGAGAGGCTTTAGTGGTAAAGCTTCTGAAATTTCCACTGAATGCTGCTACTGAATGTTAGCATGTATCTGATCAAAAATTACCATGAAATATTTCTGATAAGTGTTTATTAAAAGCTGGAGCATGGCAAATTGCTAAGTGTACTAGCCTAAAGCAGTTTAAGCAGAATATGGCTTCTTGTTACAGTGATACATTCACAGCCATTCCAGATAAAGAGATCTTTATAATCAGAGAACTTCAGAGAATAACCAGTTGTGTCACATAACCTCTGCACTCCTATCTGCTGCCTAGGCCAAAGACAAACGTGCAGCATCCAGCAAGCGCCTGTCCACACCAATAACTGTCACTTCAACTATCAAGTGCTCAGCTTTTATTTTTCCCATTAAACTGTGCTTCTCTTTAACTCAGAACAATGCTGCCTACTTTTATGAAAAGCTTGAAAAAGGCTTCATCAGATAAAGCACAGTGAAATGCAGCTGGTTCATTCTTGTCTCTTGTGAAGGCAAGCAAAAGAGGCAATTTTAAGGCTGCAGCAAAGAGTCACTTTAACCTGGCATAAATCCAGACTGCTCAGAAGACATATTCTGGAACTCTCCTGGCTCTTCTTTCCAGCTGTGTCAAAGTTCTGGCTCTGGAATTCATATTGATCTATGGCGGGGCTCATCTCATCAAGTCAGATAATATTCTTCTTTTTCTTTGGTTTTTCTTATCCCGTCCAAGTTAGCTTCCAGCTGCAGGATGTACCTAGGATGTCTAGCAATGCAAGTCTATGAAAGCTTATGCTGCCCAACAAAGGTGCCAAGCATGAGTCCGCTGAGACAAAGAAGAAGGAGGGCCCACCAGTTTTGGAGGTAGCAGTGATGTCTCTGGGATAAGAGATCCTTTATAACCACAGCTTCGTGTTCAAAAGGCAAAAGCCTGTCATGAATGCAACATTCTCAGTGACATAGTTTCCCAATTTAAGAAGGCAATCTGCTATCTCAAAAGAAAATAGCTAACTTTACCTAAGAGCTGTGTACGATATGATGACCTGTGGTAAGAGAAGACTAAACTCAGTGACATAGGAGTTTCACTTCAGTTTTACAATTATATTATTACCACTTAATAGTACACTGTTACTAACTTCAGGATTGCTGTTTAATTCTAGTAATGACTGTACAGTCTTCTGAAGACCAAATATAATTGCAATCCATTAAAGAGAGGGGTAGGGATGGAGCTGAAGCTCTGAGCCACTGGTTGTCCCCACTGCTCTGTTTTTCACAGCTCCAATGAGCTTTCTCAAAAATAAACCTACTCTAGAGGTCCTAAGTATCACCAATGCAACCACACATCACCATTTAACCTGGGGTCCAGGGATTTAGCAGGCACAAGAATTTAGAGACAAAAAATCCCTGCCTGAAGAAACTATAGTCTTGGGCCCCTGTTACCCGAAGTCACGCCAGTGGGTGCACGGAGCCTCTCTGAAGTCCTGGGAGCCCTACAAGAGTTCAATAAAGTTTCGTTTGGACGAAAACTGGAAATTAGGAATTCAGGGAAGGCCAAGGAAATGAATGGTCTTGGGGGATCAGCCAGCTTGTTCCTGAGGAAGATATAAAGCAAAAAGGAATTAAGAAGTATGGGAAAGAACATATGTGGGAAAACTGCCAAGCAAAAAATGAAGAGTCAGGAAGAAAGGGCATAGGATACAAGAGAATGAAAAAAAAGAAAAGGCTTAGGGGCAATAAAAAGAAGGATTTGGGCCAAAATGTTTGTCAAGCACTCTAAGGAGAAGCAAGACTTGACAGTAGTTTGTAAGAGCATATTGCAGCAATGTGACAGGGTGGATCTGAGAGCAGCAATAAGATCCCAAAGAGGGTGAGCATCTGTCAGAGTCAGTCTCTGTCCAATTTCATGCTCCAGAGAGAGTGGGGAAGCTCAGGCCACCTCATTTTCCACCCAACCAAGTCAGGCTGACACCCTGAGGCACGAAGCTTTCCATGTTGTAGGTATTTATTCCTTGAGCTTATCACCCCATAATGAACAAGGACCACAGCTAGTCATCTGCTTATTTGAGAGAGCGTCGGGATCCTGACAGCCTGCTAAGCTAGCAGCAAAGCTAGGGAGGAGTGGAAAAGGTGTGGAAAGAAATGTGAGAGATCTCACAGTTAATGTGGAGTGGAGGCAGTGATGTAGTTATAGCCCTACTTTTATTTTCACTTCATGGCACAAAAAGGAAGGTGAGGATACTCTTTTAAATGAAACATGACATTCCCTTATTAAAGTCTGATTTAGACTTCAGCAGTCTTTCTGCTTTGTACGTGTTTCAGTGCTCCCACACCATGGGCAGCTAAACAGAAGAGATTTAATAAAATAAATTTCAATGGTAATTTCCTGAACAATAAGGACTTGTTTTCTAAGCAAACAGTCCTTTTGGTGTTGTTATCAAAGATGACAGGGCTAGCCATGTTGTAAATATGAGCAGGAGAGACACGGTCTTATTTATAGACTTTAAAGTCCTGTTAGGCATCTTTGTTTCCTAAGCAAACAAATCTCTTGTGGGGACTCTATGGAAAAAATCTCATTATCCAGTTTTGTGGGAGGTGCTGTCACTGGAAACAACTGCCTTGCTGCCGGTTTGTCAAAAGCATCATTGTCCAGCAGTGGGCTGCTCTGGCCCCACCAAGGTCCCAGCATCCATTGTTGCAGTTTGATGCAAGCAGCTTCCACTCACATCAAAAGTGGAGCAGGGTCAGCATTCCCTGCCACATGTTGGGGGGACCTTAGGTAACAATTGTGCTGCATTCCTGGCCTGTGAACCTGGGCGTCACAGGCTTTTTTTTGGGGCCAGAGACAGAAGTAAGTAACCCCTTCCAATCATTTACAGTAATCTCTCTTATACACTATGAAGAAAATTCCAGGCAGAGTATTTATATTAAATACATACAGCAGGTGGCCTTACATTTGAGGAAAACTAGAAAATAACTGAACAACCCTCAGCAACATTATTAATAACGCTTCCAGACAAGGAAGTGTGGGTTTCTCTATCTCATCAGCCTGCCACTGTAGCCAGGGTTTGCCATAATAGGATTCAAAGCTCCTCCTGAGATTGTATCTGCCCTCAAGGGTAAATAAAGTCAGAGCTGGAACTTTCTGACACAACTTTTCACTGCCTTATTAATATTGTCAGGCAGTGACCAGAGAATGGGCGACACCAGCAGCATAGCAATTTTAAGGAAACATTTTCTGTAGTGAAAGTAGCAGCAGTGGTGGGCAACAATTAGACAAATACTGTTGGGAGGCTTTTTCACACTTACTTTTCTATGGAGCCCACTTTTCTCCAAAACACAGTGGGAGACTGCTTTGTTGTTGCTGAATTCAATGGAAATGCACAATTGCCACATATGCCAATATTATATGCATTTAGAGCCTGACCCAAAGCCAACTGACACTAATAGCACAGCTGCTACTAAAACTAGGAAGGACTGTGGTTTGGGACATAGAAGTGTTCCCAAGCATAAAGCTTTACAGAGGATTATCAACTAATGAGCAACAGCACTGGAAGAGGTGCTGTTTAGAAGGTAACATTAAGTTTTCAGAATTACTTTTAAAACTGTGGTTTGGTTCAGGTTTGCAAGTCAGTGTCTACCAAAGGAAAGCTATGAGCATTCATTAATCCTTATAATCCCTTCCAATTCACATATGTTTTTAAGGATGCTATTCTGGTCTTGCCTCGGAGAGATTTTTGGGCCAACTCCCAAAACTGCAATGTAGTAAGCACACTGTTTAAAAAAAACCACTCAGAGGTCATGAGTTTATGCTTAGGTATTTTTAAATGCTTTGAAATCCAGTGCTGCAGTAAAAAGGGCCTGATGCTTGCCAGACTGAGAACATAGCTCAGGGTTTATAATGGTTACGTGGAGTGTGGATTAAATAAAAAGGTACTGTAGGTCCCAAGCCACCTCTTCCACTCTAGTCAGCTCTGAACATGCTCTTCTCTCCATGGCAATGCCCTGGGGTGCAGCAGAATAGCCCATGGTCCTCAGGGAACAAAATAAGGTACCTCAATGCCATGAGCAGGTACAGAAGTAAACACATGCTGCAACTGGGACCAGCTTTTATTTCTGTCTGATGGGCCATGGAGATGAGAAGGCAGGACAGTACTGTTGTGAAAGTGACTCTGCCAGTGCTCCTGGCTCCTGCTCAGAAGAGCTTTATCTTTCAAACTAGTGGTTCTTTTAGATATGCAGTTCTCTCCACAACTGTGTGACAAGGTGTATGCTATGAAAGGGAAAAGCTAATTCATTCCAGCATCATCCAAAAGCTCACAAAAGCTCTTTCACTACTAGGTCCCCTTGCTTCTTAGTTGAGGAAGAAGCAAGTCCCTTCATCCAGTGGGATTAGACCACAATGCCTCCTACCAACTCTGCTGGAACAATCAAGCTTCTTTTCAGAGCAAATGCTTTGAGAATCAGGAAAGTAAAGAATTCAGAATGTTGAGATATGGTAGCTTTTGTACTGGCACCCTGATCGGAAAAGGATGTAATACAGATAGCCAGTTGCATCCTTTGAATTCTCATATACTCTTCAGGCAACTCATGTCACACAGGCGGCCAGCTCAAAGCCTAAAAGCAATAACGACATTGAAGGGTTCTTACCAGATGTCTATCTGGGTCTTGGCCACGTGTTTGGAATTTTAGGTGTGTTTGCAGGACTTTGAAGATACACTTGTTTTGTGCTGGCTTGAATGCTGAATTACTTGCAGTGTAATACCCTTTCTGAAAGTCCAAAATATCAACATTTAGCATGATTGCTATTAAAAGAAACCAAAGATCTCCCAGAAGATTTCTTTACTAATGCATACATCATCAGTGCATACAAAGGTCCTGAAAAAGGGTTTCCTTTTGTGACCTTTGTCACAAAACCCTCTGGGCAAAGCAGTTTGCAAAGGGTTGTGCAGGTGGCTTTGACTGAAGTAGTCATGTAGCAGTGGTTTTCTTTGAAAAGTACAACTCAAATTCCAATAAGCTTCTCTGCAAGCTCCAGCATTTCATTCTGCCGATGTACCCACAAAATTTGGGACCCACAAAGACAGAGGCCTTTCCCAGAAACCTTTGCAGGGAAGTTTGCAAAGACACTGATGACAGAGCTGCACAGACGCATGATCTGCTGCAACCTCTCCTGCAGGTTCAGGTGCCCAGCAGGCCCACAAGCTGCATCCCCCTGAACTGCTGCATCCTCTTTTAAACAGACCAGGCCATTTCTGCTGTCCTGGAGATACAGGGGAAGGATCTATATGCTCTGCACTCATTGATCTAATGTAATTTGGGGGCAAACCAGCTATTAATCATTTCTATTGATATACAGTAGCTTTATTAATAGAAAAACTGGCAGCAGTGTCAATTATTCATACACGCCTGTATGCATGTTCTATAAAAAGAGTGGAAAACAGACTTCCACCTTCTATTGGAATTGTAATTGGCAGAATAACTTCTGAAATGTGGGATCAGGTTTTAATAATTTTAAAATATCATTTTGTATCTCTCTCATGCCCTAATTTATCTCTGCCAAACAGCAAGGCAGGCTCAGAGCCATCTGAATGCTGTGATTAACTAGCTTGCTGACTATCTGTGTATTAACATCAGATCCGTGATAGTTTCCCAGTGCCATGCTACATACAAAAGAGGATAAAAAATGAGCTGATCATAGGTTATCAAGGGCAGATGGCATATCTGATGGCAAGAGCAAACTCTTTCCCCACATCTCCCTTGCACATAAATTGGAGCATTTGGTGTGATTCAGCAGTTTAAACTCTTTTCCTCCTCCAGCTGTGAGTAGTTACCATGCTCCAGGGCTCTGCCCCAGACTCCTGCACTACCTGGCAGAGTAGGTGGGCTGGAGAAGGCAGCAGGGATGTATCTGGGTCACAGTGAGCAGCTGTCCTGCCCCAGAAAGCCCTCTGCATGGTGAGTGCTTTCCCCTCCTGTCCCATGGTGAGGAACCAATGCTGCCAAGGAATGCTGGAGGGATGGTAAGAGAACAGGTTCCACTGGTGCCAGTGCTATCACACCATATGGCTGTTTGTGATGTTGGAAGGCTGGATTTGGTGATCCAGGTCCCCCTTGTCCTTCGTATAAGAGATGAATGGTATTTAGGTATAGAAGATGTTCAAGAGCAAAGTCGTCTTCTCCATTTCAAAACACATAAATAAACCTAAGAAGTTCCACAATGAAGAAGTTTCTGATGAACCAATTACAAGCTTTTCTTTGTTCACCGTAGGTAATTTTCCATTAAAATCAAACCAAGTTTTCCCTGTGTTAACTTACATGCCCCAAAAGCCCAAATTCTGTGGAGGCTTAATTACAGATTCACACTGCCAACCCCCTTTGGTGCATCTCCGTGTAAGTCGAACTGAACATATGTTATCAGCAAACTTAAGGCCCTGCAGCAATAACTACAACAACAACTAGGCCCCTGCACAACTATCCTGCACATCTAGGAGCCTCCAGGAAAGGAATACAAAACATTTTCAGCCAGCTTTCATATCATCCAAATGGTGTAATTTATTTACAAGCCACCTTGCATTCCTTTGCTCCTGCCACAGATACCTGGCTGCAGACACAGAGGTATCAGTCCAGGAACAACGTGCTTCCTGCAAAGACTCCTCACCAGCACAAGGTCACACATCCCTTGGCTATACATCTGCCATGTGACTCATAAATATTTCTCACCTTTGGATAAAACAAGGGAGAAGGCTGCAGCATGTTCAGACAGAGCTTTTCTACAGGCAACCCTGCCTTCTCAGCACAGAGAGGTAGCTCAGCTGCTCTTTCACAGCCTGAAGCACCCATAACACCTCTACATACACCCACCAGGACCAGAGAGCTCATCAAAGCTGACACATTAGGGCCCTGTGTGCTCTTGGCAAAGTCATCCTATCTCCTTAAAACTTAGTAAACCAAGACACAAAACGAACTGAAAGAAGGTCCTTTATAAAAAATAGATATGATTTCTAAATTAATCCAAACAAGTTCTCTTATGTAATTTAATTTTTTTCCACACAAGGCACATAATAACATAGCTGTGTGGAAAAACCCCTAGACTAAACAGAGGACATCTTTTTGAGCTGTCCACTCCTTCAGAAGAGACCTGAAAATTAGTTTGGTGCTTGAACACCCTTCTATTTTTGTTATCAAGTTAAAGAGGAGAGAAATTTGATGGTTATCATAGAATCATAGAAAGTTAAGAGGTTGGAATGGACCTTAAAGATCATCTGGTCCCACCCTCCACTGCTGTGGGCAGGGACACCTCCCACTACATCAGCTTGCACAGGTAATCAATTTAGAAGTTCTTTTAGAGCAGGTGAAGATGGATCCTGATCAGCTGGAGCATTAGTCTTATCCCACATGACCATACTGACATCCTAATACGATTTTTGACTAATGTTGTTAACATGAATACCTGTTGTAAGTTTTATACAGTATCCATTATGGGGATATGAAAGCAGTATGGCTCAAGGGAAGGGAGTAATTCTGAAGTCTCAACATGCAATAAGAAGTAAGATTCTTCTCCTCTCTAGAAAGTTAATTTCAGAAATCCTACAGTGAGGTTAACAGGATTAGTTTTCCAGTTGCCACTGACTTTGTAAGTATTATACCGGATGAAGACTGGAGAGAGAGAGGGAGGGGGGAAACTGACTCTTCAAAATGCTGGTTAATTGCAAAGAATCTGTATTGCTTAAGATGTGACTTGCTGACAGGGAGAAAAATATATCAAAGCACAGAGAAGATACATCAAAATATCAAAATTTAGCTGAATAAATCTCCAGGGATGACATTGCTTAGAACTCATATAAAGGGATTTCTTGTCCTGCTTGCATTAAGTAGTCTTTTTTTTTTTTTTTGGTACAGTTGAGTTCTATTCCAGCAAAAGGTGAAGAAGTATTTTCGAGACCAGACAGAAATTACTCCACACAGATCAGGAGTTGGGATTTAAAGCCAGCTGTTGGTGCAGATATAATATCCATGAAAATCAGGTTGAATGGGAGGTGGCTGCTTGCCTCCCCTTGGAGGTGCACTACATTACCCATGTAAATACTACTCTGAAGGCAGATGAACTTCTGAACAGATCAGAAGCAGTTGCTTTAAAAATATGAATATGTCACATCATTTAATATTCTGAAGTGAGGGCTGATCCCCTCCTTTGATTTCCCTGCCCTAGGCTAGGGTGAGGTACCAGTCTCATGCAAACCTGCTTCAGACACCAAGACAAAGAGAGGGTGAGACATTTTCCCTAGGGAATTGCCTGCACCAAAGAAGCTCACAGCTAAATGGTAGCTAGGAGATTTCCACCGGCCTGAGTAACACTTCCAATTGCCTGAATCAGCTCAATTTCTCCACGCAAAGTTACAGTTCCACCTACTCATTAGCAATCAGCAGAAATCAATACTCTGCATTGGCAACTGACATCCTCCATCTAAAGGATAAACTGTCATTGCTGTGGTGGCTCAGCAGCCTCTGAGGTGAGTGCAAAAAAGAAGCTGAAGGCTGAAGAAAAACTAGTTCACCTACAATTGATGCCAAAAAAACTCTTTTAAAATAAAGACAAAGGGAGTTCTGAGCTCAGGCTTGCTGCAGAAGGGCATTTGCTGTCTGTCCCTCACCCACTTACCCCCATGTCTGGGTAAGAATCTATTGGAAAGCCATTTTGCCCTCAGGAGGCAGCAATACAGAAAAAGCCAGCAGTGGAGAGCAACTTCTGGCTCAGTGGTTTTCAGAGGAGCTGGTTTTCACCCCAATGGCCTCACTCTGTTCCTACAGAGCAGTAAATCCTGTGTCTACTTGAGCCTCCATTTGTACATTATTCTGGTGGCTTCTGCTTATTCTGTATCCGTGTGGTGGTCCTTCTTCTCCTTCTAAACCTCTCTACCAGAGAACACAGGGGGAGGATAGTTTGTCACCATCAATTTAGGCCTCCAGTAATCAGAGTCCAAGTGACAATTCAGATAAAGAGCAGAGCATTCATATCTACTCTTAGAGACACAAAATGAGCCACCTGGTGCAATTAATAAAAAATGATGGAACAAGCCTAGGCCATTTGGTTCATCAGAGTTCACTTAGCTTTTCTATTTAACGCTCTATTTCCTCCAAGAAGGCAGCTTATGATTTACCGAGTAACACAAGTGTGTTTCTACCTCGATGGCTTTAGCTTGGAATGCCAACTGAAAATATGTTTTATTCTGTTTGTATGTGCACAGAGACCTAGTTTTGTGGTGAAGATACCTGGTACACACCAACTCTCTGTCCATTCTCTACCTGCTGGGGGCTGCTACCACTTTAGGTCATACAGATTCTTACTTTTGCCGCCCTTTCCACCCTCTAGCCCAACACTACATCCCACCCCAGAAGTCCTCTGGCACTGGACTAAAGAAGAGGAACATGCAGGTGTGTTCTCAACTCATCCTCCCCATTACTGCTGAAACTTGGCATACACTGTCCCACCCACTTGGAAGAAATGTCCTGGAGTTACTCCTGAACTTAAATGCCATGATCTGGAAATAAGAAGGAGAAAAAACAAGTTTTCACAGTTTTCCATTTAAAATTAATTTCCCCAGTTTTCCATCTGACATTCCTCAGTCAAATCCCAAAGAACTTCTTGACCTGCAACTGCCTATTCATATCAGGGAGTGCATGCAGCATTCCCAAACATCCCACTGTGTACCAGGGAAATCTGCCTGCTCCAGATCTGCCCTATTTCCTCCTTCCAGTCCTCTGGAGCAGCTGACAACTTTTAACAAGGAGCTCTTTGTCCGATCAAGTGCTACACTGGATATTACCAGAACTTTTAAAACGGATGTTTTAGAATTCCCCACTGCCTTTGTAATGTGATTTCTCCCAAGGCCTCACAGGGTCCTTTCCCCTTGCTTTAATGGACACAAGCTTCTGCAGTTCTCCCCAGAAAAAGGACTAAATTCAGTTTTCTTCACCGTCAGAAGACTGGCTACAACAGCTGAACATCAAGAAATTTGAGGAAATCTGAGCAGGTGCCATATCCTGCTTATCCACTCCCTGACCATAGCCCATATGATGAAAACAATGCTCCCACACTGAAGCCACTGCTGTAGCCAGATATCTTAGCAGTGTCTCAGGTTTCGATTTATATCCTGGAAACTGATTTTTAAATGTTCAGTTCTTTTGGTAAACCAGGCAACTGCTGCTCCAAAGGCTTTGCTTTGTGAGCTGTTCTCATTAGTTTCATGTGTTTCATGTTTTTACCCACCATTTTCTTTATATTTTCACATAAAATTCCATTTGCTGTGCAGTGACCCAGTTTCACAGCACATCTGACATCCCTTTGATTTTTTTTTTTTTTGTCTGCCTGCTCTTCACTTACAGGTAAGAGCAAACATAAGAAGTCTGCAGCTGGCTTCTTTGTGCAGGTCATTTAGACAGATTAGAAACTGAAGGAAGCACTGACTCTGCTTCTGGCTTCAATCAATACTTCCTCCGAGTTTGACACAAGTCCTCTCTATTTTTTAGCAATCCTTTTCTATGTGATACACTGAGTGCCTGATCTCTTCAGGTTGAATAGCAACCTGGCAAGTGGCACTTGAGTAGGTTGCTGCAGAACCCAAATAGCATGGCATGCCAAGTCCCATCATAACCCAGCCTTCTTTTTTATGTATGTGTATACGTGCTTGTTATGTCAGACGCACTGGAAGGGAGAATAAAGTTAACAGAAGGGAGAGGACATGTCAACCTTAACCGTGCTTTCCCTGATGGTAACAATTGAACAGCTTCCAGCAAAAATATTTAGTTATGTTCATTGTGTGCAGGCTTCAGTATCTTACTGTCTGAATGCATTTGCTAAGTCACCCCAGTAAGTGGATGCATGTGCATATTTATTCATTTCAGCTGAAATGTTCAGGAGTCTCACGCATTACTGATGACTCAGGGGATGCAAACGCCACCTCTTTCATTTCCTTTCCACTGCCTGTGGAGAGGTAGGAATCTTGGAGGCAGCAGTGATGTCATACGACCCCGTGATTCCCCTCAAATCAGCCCTGTAGCAGAGGAAGACCATCCATCTGCTCAGCCACCTCAGGGCAAAGCTGCAGCTGGTTCAAAGTGGTTGACACTGGAAACAGAAGGTACCTTGGCCACAATGGGTCAGGTAACCTGCCCTGTCTGCTTCTCTTGGTGCGTAAGTCCCAGCCTGGAGGTCTCTGCACTTGCCTCCGAGGTGGCTGCAGTTCTGTCACCTGTGGGGCTGCCCCAGTGAGAGGAGCTGTGCACCACGGCTGCCCCACGGCCAACCTGAGCCCCCTCCACTTCCTGCTCTGCATGCTGGCATCGGCAGCAGGCACAGAGATGACCCAGGGGACAGCTGTCTTGGGGGTCTCTCCTCTTCCTTCTCTAGGAGCAAAGCTATGTTCATAAGGATGCTTTACATTTCTCCCCCATCTCCATATGTTTCCAAGCCCCCACAAGTTGTCCATCTCTTCAAGTCCCTTTTGATCCGCTGGGTTTCTGGAGCAACTCCTCCTGTGCTTTGCAGATCAGCACTTGCCAGGATGTGGATGGGGATCCTACAGCTGGGATAACACCACACTGTAGCAAAAGACAGCTCTGCCTTTCCCAGCATTTCCTCCAGAGCATTCCTCTCCCTGCTTTCAAGATTTCTCATCTCCTAAAAACCCCCAGGCTTTTTTCTTTCATTGCTCTATACTCTTTTAATGTAAGCATGAATCAAATTCTGTTCTTTGTCACTCCCATCTCTAGACCTGGAGTCACAGAGGAGATTTACGAAGTTACGCTGGATTTACACCAGGATAATGAGAGAAAAAATTGGCCTTTTGTCTTTATATTTTAACTGCTTCCCATCATATTTTTTATTTGTGGCAGTGTTATTGTTAGATTTACTTTGATGTTCCTGTTTGAAATTCATTAATCTACAGAATGCTTTAGGAAAGCTCTTTATATTTGTTCTCTACTTGGAATATGAAATTACTTCGCTTTAACAAAGTATGTTATAATATTCTAAATTTATGACATTACTATTATCTGAGGAATCTCCAGCTATTCATGCATATTCCCCCTTTGTTTCAGGCCCTTCAAAGTTAGTACAGCTAATTCTACATTTTCTTCTCTTGGCGTCAGTTGCACATTATACTGAATGCTATTAAATTACAGATCCCCACTCCTTTTCCTGGAAACTTGCTGGCTGGCATGGTAAGATTAGATCTGGATATTATATGCAAGGTTTTTTAACAGCTTAGCTTTAAGATGCAGATACGATATGAAGCTTCAGTGTGACGCCGTCCTTAAAAGCATTTAAAAAATTACATTAAGTAAAATGATGTCGCTTCTAATCAGAATTTTTATCCCTTTCTTTCCTGATTAGTGCAGCCTTTAGCAGATTTACTAAATATCTCTGCTAGCTCCAATGGCTTCACCTCATGGCATCTTGAGTCAGCATTTCTGGCAGAAAGCACAGCCATCCAGTGAAATTCATAATGTAAATTAGCATTCAGCACTGGAACCAAGGAGGTCATTAGCAAATGTTTCCAAATGACCTGTAGCAAACCCACTTCCTCACCAGGCCTGCTTTAGGAAAACTCTTAATTATTCCCAGAGGGAAGGGGGAAAAGCCTCCTGATGTTCAGCTGGACAACTTGGCAGGTGCAATGGCAGCAGCTCTGCTGGGCTGTGCAGGCTGGTGTCCGTGCCAGCATGTCCCACAGAGGGCTATCCACGCCTCTTTCCATGCCCAGTGGTCCCTGTGACACTAAATAACACAGTCCTGGTGGCAGGGAGCCACTCCCCATGGAGGACACCCATCACCCCTGCATCCTTGAGAGGAGCACACCCTGACACCTCCCACTCATTCCCCATCAGGAAAAACCCAGACAACCTCATGTGTGTGTTGATCTTTTCAAAATTAGGTAATTCAATATGTTTAATATAATGTACACTGTAGTAACTCAGCTATATATGTGTGACCTAGTGCATTTGACAATTATTGAATTTTTGAGAATTTCCTCACTAATTTTTCACCTGCATGACTGCATTTATCTATGTCAAAGCTTTTATTTGTAACCTAATTGATAAAAGCAATAAAAACCCATCTACAAATTTGCAGGCTACAAATTCATTCCTTCAGAGGTCCCTATGTAAAGCCCATACAGTTGCTTTCACAGTTTTATTTCCTTTGAAAGCAAACAGAATTATATATTTTTTATAAACAAATGTAATTACTTTTTAAAAATACCTTCTGAAATATTTAATGTCAGCAGTGAGCTCATTAGCTATTATTTGCCTTGCTGGGAAATGCCAGGTGCAGAGCAGATTGCTATCCCTGGCCAAGTCAGGATAGGAAGATCATCCAGCCCAGGACTCCATGACACGGGCCAAAAGAGAATGCTGGCAGACTAGTATGACTCAAGACAAAACACACTGAGATATTTGTGCAGAAAACATGGCCTTATCCTGTAACAAGAGTTTGTAGCTCAGGGATTTCCCAAGTCAGAGAGAGTGTCCACATAAAGGTTTACAGTCACTTTCTGCAGCATTGCTTTCGCCTACCCCTTGCCCAGGTGCTGTGGCCTCGGGGCACTCCCACGCTGGTGGCAGCTGCCAAGATAAGCAGGTAAGGTCAGACCCTGTGTGCCAGAGCAGGCTAGAGAGAAGATAAATGGGATTTCTCCCAGGACAGACCAAGGCAGATCGCGCCTCCCTGTGCGACGTCTATGTCCCATTGAGCTGCTGACAACTTGGCCCTGCAGTGGTGTCCAGTGCTAAAGGAGATTCTCCTGAGATGATAAAATAAAAATACTCTGTTTGCTGCTGGCTGTGTCCCCATGGTGCCTTCACTGAAAGGCTGGGCTAGAAGCAGTGAGTTCCCAAAGGCAGTGATGGTGACAGCAAGGATGGATGGATGGATGGATGGGCTGCTGGCTCATATACCCCTCCACTGCCATCAGTGTGGGAGCTGCTCTCACCAAGGCTTCCCTTTTACTGAGGGTGTAGATTTAACTTTGGAGGCTTCACCCATAGTCCTTGCTTGAAGCCCTTGCCAGCCATGAAGGCAGAAGCCATGCAGGGGACAAGCAGTAATTAATGGTGAATTTTGAAGCAGAAAGATTTCTTCTACTTCTTCTCTCACCCTTTCCTCAAGCCTAAGCCCTGGGACAATTAAAGTTGAGCCCTGAGTTTATCTAAAAAAGTGCAAAGGTGGCAGCACAGCACTGGTGGTGTTGCTAAGCTGCCAGGTGACATGGGATGGCTTCAGGACTCCTGCATGCGCTGTCCCTCTGTGCCTCTCCATGAGCAGGACCCCATGCCGTGCACAGCACAGACCCAGAGCCTCTCTCCCATCCAGGAGACATCAGAAGGACTTGGCACCCAGACACCCAAAGGGCAGGTGAGAGGCTGCATACCCTCTTGCATTACCTTCTACCTTACAGCCAGGACATACGACCCAAAAGATTCTCAGAGTTCTAATTAAACGCATAAATTGTATGGAACAATGCAAGATGCGTCTGCGGCTTTGAGGGACTATGACAATTTCAGGCAGATGGCAAGATAGGAATTAGCACTTCTTGCAGCACCCAGCCAGAACAGATGCAATACATAATGAGGGTCAGGCAGCAGCACATGGCACAATTCCCTTTGCTCTCCCAACAAACACAGAAACGCTAAGTCACTGTGTCACTACAGATTTTGTTGCTGGAAACACGACGAGTGTCAATTGTCAAGGTAAATTAGTAATGCTGCATAAGCAGGAGCTGGAGGTAGAAAGAGAGCTGTGAAAGAGGCAGCTCCAGAGACACAACACTTCTTAAAACAGTTTCTCTAAACTCTTCCTTCTCCCGTATGCATATTGCTGTTTGTGAGAGGTGCACAAAGTCAGTAACTCCCTCTGAAATGGTTGTTTGTTTTAAATTCCTGATGGGAAATATAAAGTTAATTAAAATTGTTACAAGGGCAGTGATTCATGAGGAACCTGACTGCAGAAGAATAATGCATCTACCTGGCTACCTGTATTGTTGGTCCATTTCTTTGTGAATTGTTGTATTTTAACTCATGAAACAGTAGTACATCAGAGCAAAGCAATGGAAAGTTGCTGTGTGCTTAACTGTGCAAGAATTATATTCAGGAAGGAAAAAAGTATAGGCTTAATTTGTCAGCAGGTATAAAAATAGATCTTGAGGCATTATCTGAACTTAGGAAAAATTTTTAATTGGCTGCCTTGGACCCTCCAGTATTTTCATTTTTCTAAATGAATTATGGTATATTCATTATACAATAGGTGACTACAAGTGTGGAAGTGTTTCTGTGCATTCATTCGGGGGTTCATTCACAATCTGAAAAACAAAGCCAACCAGGTGTAATGAGAAATCCCTGTTTAGGTGGTTGAGTTCCTTCTTCTTTGTTCTGCTTTTCCGCTGGCAGTATTTGAAACCCAAATTTGCATGAGTGAAAAATCTTCCTTGGAAAAGCTAACTCACACTTTGGGGTTCCACTGCCTTGCCAAATAATTCAAGCTGCTTAAATGGATTTGCAAGGTGGATGCTCAAATGCAGATTAAAATGTGAATCCACTTCCCAGAAAATCATGTAATTTATAAACGAGAAATCTTCAGACCTTGAGGTAGCCAAAGTGACTTGGCTTTTAAAGGAGATTACCTACAAAAGGCTCCAGCTACCAGTCTGCTGGAGACTGGATGTGCGACTCTTAAACCCCCAGAACAAAAGATCAAAGACTGCTTCAGTCAAGCAAAATATTCCAGTGCTGGGTAAATAACTTCTGCTTTGCAAATAGCATATTCCCAAATGCCATATCACAATTTAGATCTTCCGACAGGTGCAAACACAGGCTGGAAAAGTGTGAGAAAACATGTCCCATGACTTGTGAGAACGAATTGGTTACCTGAGCACATTCAGTGTCTTTGAAAACTGGGATACAGGGACCATAATGCTTATGAGAGCCCAGACATAACCTTAACACAAGGCAGTGCTAGTTAATGGCAGCACTTTCAAGGCAGGAGCCTTTAGGGTGGAGCTTTCAGCTGTCCAACCACCACACAACCCTAAAGGGCCAGCTCTGCAGACCTGCTCCCCAACCATGCCCCTAAAAACTGCATCTCCATCTTCTCACCAAGCCCCACACCACCACATAGGTCATATCTCTGGACATAGGGGAAAGGTGAAGAGGGGCAAGGCAAGGAAACACTTACCCAAGAGACCTCTCCGGTGGGCACGGCCACTGGTGGGGACAACCTCACCCTTGAGAGAGGTAATAAGTACTCAAAAGTCCCTCTATCTGCAAAGGCTGTCACAGATGCTTCGTACTTTCCTGAATCACCCCACCAGCATAAGGACCTCAGGGACCAGATTCCCATCACGCTGTCTGTGGTGAATTTTTGCTGTGTAAAATGAGTGCAGGAGGGCTTAAAAGGTGAGTGAGGTTTTAAACAGGCCACAAGGCATGCGGGAGACTGCAACATCTGGCTGCTCATCTTCTTCCATCTCAATCAAGTGCCAGATGTAATTATGAGGACAGGCAATAAGCAGACAGGAATAATAAGAGAGGAAGGCAAATCTCTTCAAACCTCAACATGAAATCACAGCACCTTCATCCTCCAGAGCTTCAGGCAGTCCTGAAGTCACATCTAAAAGGCTTTGAATCTGTGTCTTGTGACATATGCTATCAGCCTAGCACAGAGCATCAGCACTCAAACAACTATTTTTCCAGCAATCAGCACCAAATCATAGTGGAAGAGAACTGAAGAATTTCTACAAAAGAACATTAACTGAAGAGCTAAATGATAAACTCTGCAATGTTGACACAGTCCTCTTGCAACTCCCAACAAGCATATTTTGCATTCCAGCTGACTCAAGGCATGTCCTGGGTAGTGGATAAGAGCACTCAGCATGCCACAGAGAAGCCTGACTTTGAAACAGCAAGCTCCGGAATACTCACTAGAGAGCTAACACATGTCTCCAGAAGAAGGAGCACAGTGGGGCCTTTCTGCACTGTCCTGCTTTCTGCCTCTTCCACTAGTGCTCACAGCAGGGGTGGAGGGAAAAAAGAAGAGGAAGAAGAAATTGGTGCAATAAATGGCAGCCAGCACTTCAGCATCAAGATTCTGTAAAATCCTCACATTTAACCACAAAGTCATGAGATGTGGCTCAAAGAAAATCCTTTTGGCCCACTGTACCTGCAGGGTTTTGGTATGGTTTGTTATCATAAAGACAAAAGAGAGCAAGAATACTTCAAAGCAACGTGGCTTATTGTTGGGTGTACAGGAATGGGTTAAATCATAATGCAAGATAGTGCAGTGGTTGCACATTTTATAATGATTTTTCACGGGTTTTTCTTCTGCTGTCATTTGCAGTGCCTTCCCTAGGGAAATCATTTCCTCACTTCTGTGATGGTGGCATGAATGAAGACTGACCCCTGCCTAGGAAGCCACATTTATTTATGTAAGGTGATCGCATCCATAAAATAAAAGCCATTTTTTGCCAGAATTCCTGTATGTCTCACTTTTATTCCCTCTTACTACTTCTGTATTTTTCTCTGTCACTATCCTAGTACATTACATTATATTTTACCTTTTATTTCATTGGATGCTTTTAGATAAATCCAATTCTCTATTTTTCAGGCTGTATCTTCTGTATATCTGTGGTTGACAAAGTTTTAACTTTATAATAAGTAACCTTTGGCCATTACAGGCCAAAAGTCTCCTTCCAGTCACTCCTATGCAGACCCAAAATAATCCACCAATAAGCAAAATTTAGCATCTGTACTGGGCAAGTCTGAAAATGCTTTGATGTGAAATAGTTTTCTTAGATGCAGATTGATTTTCAAGTGAGTCTACACCAGTAAGCTTAAGCAAGATATGTACTTTTATATGTGCAATACATCCCACCAGTAAAGAGACTCTGTGGAGAGTTACTACAGAGTAGTGAGAGCACGGTAAATTTGTGCATGAGCCTTAGCTTACCTGGGCAGACAAAGGCTTTTATTATAACCCCCTTTCCACCAGCAAGTCTTGCCTATAAATATTAGTCACACAGCATGGAAGAATCAATTTTTATGATGATGACAAACTAAAGCACAAAATTGAGCACTTATATGCAGGTTGCCTTTGGGCCTTTTGATGATTCACAAATTAGTCCTGATCCTCCTGGATCTAACTTTAAATATTTCACTTCAAATGTTTCTACTCTTTCAAGTACCCCTTAACATAGCTGGAATTTGATCTGCCTACCACTAGGAAATGATTTGACATAGCCTCTGAGTACAGAAAAATAGATGTTTTCAAGAACAGACTCTTTCAGTTCCTGTATTGAAGAAAGAAAGATTGGCTTTATTTAGTTTCACGTTGTAGGATCAGATCCTTTCACTTCTATTCAGATGGCGTAGTCCTTTACTTTTCCAAGTAGTTCTGTTAAAATCAAGTTTGTTTGTCTTTACTCTGTCTTAAACAGAAGCAGACTACATAAGCTGAATTATTTTGGTTTTACATACAGCTGTTCCTTCTAATGGCATAATCTGATTCTTCTTCTTAGTGTACTAAGCCTCTTCACTTAGGCCTGTTTATGTTGTACTGGAGCTCAAGGCATATCATCATAAGTGTTATGCTCTTTGTATAGACATGATCTGTCACCCTGGCTTAATTTTAGGATGTTCTGAGTAGATCTTTGGCAGGTACAAAGCCTCTTTGGAAACAGTAACAGCTTGTCTGAGTTTCACAGTTTGGCAAGAAATAGACACATACAGGACATTCGTGTGTCTTTTAGTGGGATGAGATCCCACTTCTTTCTCTTTCCTCCACAATGTTGGGCAAGTGCAAAGATATTTTTAATGTACTTTTGTGAGGAAAAGATTACCAGGGAATATTTTGTTTGGATTTTTTTGCTAAAATCTTTGTTTTCAGGAACACAGGCATCTAGGATACACCCAAAAGCTTCTTCCTGCTCATTCTGGTTAGGTATGATAATTTTCAACCTTTGGTTCATGAGTTTATTCCCTAATCAGGGCTACAGCACATGTCAAAGCTGTTCTCTTTGAATGAAAAGCTTTTCCAGACTGAAAACTCAATTTACTCTTGCTAGTGACATTAAGATAAGCAGTCCCTCAAGGGGTCCCAGTCCTTATCTGATACACTGTGTCATTTGCAGGCTCTGGCAGAAATTAAGTGGAGTTTCATGTACACACACTTGGGACATGTGTACCCTATTGAACAGGATCTTTCATTTGCACATCAAATGAAGCTTTCCAGTAGCTCAGTTGAGCCCTGTTCACTTGCTGAGTATCATCCCTGTTACAAGAGTCTATGATAATGGCATGCCTATATATCCTAAAGACAAAGGATTACTGCACTGCAGGAGGTGGCTATCAATTCCTTGCCTATCATCTTATATAATGAATTTCCTGTAACAAAGTAATACCTTTTTATACCTGTTTTGAAAAATGAGTTATCCCCTAGGAAAGCTTCATCAGATATCCTTCACAGTCCCCATCACAATGCTGAGATCAATTATTGATGTTGGCACCGAGGGAGTTGATGTAGGGTGCGGTGCAAACCCAGACCCTGTGTCCATGCACACCATGCACGTGCTGGTATATGCTTTACTGGTGTATGCCTCCTACCATTCCCTTTCTCTCCTGCTATTTAATCTGATCCAGTCTTTTCTTCACCTTCATGCTCAGAAAATGCGTGCTGCTAAGTCTGAACAAGGCTTTGTGCAGACTTTTTCTGGAATTGAATGCAGGCAAGTCCATATGAGGACAAGATTCCTACTCACGTGAAGGAATTAAGAACATTAATGCAAGTATATTAAATTTAACATTGAAATTGAAGTCATTCAACCAAATTAAACATATAAGTAGGAGCTGTCCTTGAGCCTGGAAATGGCCTTCTTTACACTTAAAGGAGAATTAGCTGTGGAAATTATCTACTACCAACACCAAGAGAACCAAGAGTCCAGAGAACACTATACTTGAAAAGGTTTTAAAAGGCTAAACAGGGAATTTGTTTAGTCAGAAACAGACTTTTTTTCTAAGTCTTAAACTCAGGAAAAAAAAATCCACTGGGGAGCTGAACTAAAGAAACCTACAGAGTGTTGCTTCAATTCACCTCCTAAATATATTATCAGAAACATCTAGACAATGTAATAGAAAAGAACAATATTTTCCTGGAGATTTTTGACTAATCTCCCTGCACTGAACTGAGACTGATGTCAATCTCATGCATGATGCAAAATGGTTCAAATTACCTTCAAACAGGGTATTTCCATTTCTTAAAAAAGCTTCCCAACCTTAGAATCTAATTTTTGTAGACCCATATTAGACGGCCTAAGACAATGTTAACTTCATACCTCTTGAAGATTATAAACATAGTCATAAGGAGCCAAGGTTGAATGCTGTGTGAAAACTGAGCTTGGCTTTACATAAATACAGTGAGTATTCCCGACAGTGGTGGGGGTCAATGTCCTTTTTGATGGAAGAACTGATTGCTCTAGGACTAGATAATTTGCACTCACTTGGCCATGGGAAGTCGTAGGCTCCCTCTCTAGGTAATTTGTCAACTGAAGCTCAGGATGTGCACTACAGATCATGAAAATTCTCAGTGGAAGAATTTCTGAGTAATAGAAGGAACACAATAGGTTTCCTAGGTAATTAGGAGAAGACATGAGTAGTAAAGGACTGAACCACAGTATAAGCAACAGAGAAAATTAAATACTTGTTCACTAGATCAATGTCAGATTATTATATATGCTAGATCAAGCTTTATGACAACTGTGATGGGGATCAGTAACAATCATACCTCAGAGAATTTCAGTGCTTCTTTTCTGGTTTTACTTCAAGTCATTTTGTTTCTTAGAGTAACAGAATGCAGTATTTCCTTGCTAGAGAGGAAGATTGTGCATCCATCCATAGCATGATCCTGAAGCTGGGAAAGTACACACAGGATCTAGTTTTTCCTTGAAATATCCCAATATAGTTAACAAACTGTCTCTTCAGTTTTTCCCAAAATCAGATGATTATACAGTCTTTTCCATAACCCATCAAAGCTGTTGAGAAGGAATGTCAGTGTCATGACCCCCAGTCATTGGAAAAGGATGCTGAGGTACAGAGTTGTGAAAAGATTTAATCACAAGCATTCAGGAGATGATTAGAAAAGAAAGAAATCCTGATTTCCAGGCAATCCTTTCTCCAACTCTTGGGCTTGTATCCCATGCAACTGCCAAAGGCAAGGCAAGGAAGTCTACAGTAGGTTTTTGAAGATCTCACTTGAGCCTGTGTTCTTCTCCTTCTCTGAGCTCACATCTAATTCAGCAAGATCCAAAAGATGTCCGAAGTGCTACTAAATGGATTAGCCTATGTGTTGGAAGTCAGTTGGTTTTCCACTGAGCAAGAATTAAAGGCTATATTCAGACTGCCTATAACAAACTTCAAATTTCTCTCATCTCAGTGAATTCACCAAGATTCAGCCAGTCCAGTTAATTAGAGTTTGCATCAACTGCCTAAACAAAAGTATTTGGTGCCACCTGAAATTCCCTAGGGTATCTCAGATTGTCTGCACAGGCCTGGCATGTGTGACATAAGATCTGTAGAAAGTCCATGCAATTCTGGAGGGACAGCTAGAGGCCAGGTAAGGTTCCTTTGGGCATCTCAAATGATGCTGAACACCTGTGTTAAGGCAACAGAATGGAGATTTTTAGCCCCCAGCTCTCTGTTGCTTGATCCCTTCTGCACTTCTCAGCTTCTCCGAAAATTGCATGGAAAATCCTGCCACTGGGATTCTGAAGAACTTTATATCCACTTTGCAGAAGTATAAATAATCATGCAAGGCAGGAGGGAAATCAAGCCTATTTTCTCCCTACCTCAGAGAGATATGAGAAATACACTGTGAAGAGTTAAATAGTTGAGTCGGATTAAATTTACCATGTCTGCAAAATTTTCTATCAAAAGGTTACCTTTGATATAATGTTTCAGCCTGCAGACTTCTGCTTCCCAGCCATTAAATTCTGTTGTAATAAACTTTTACAATATGCATCATTATAGGAAACTTAAATAGGCTTAGCTCTTGAGTGAGAGTCACAAAGACAGCAGAATAGAGGGGAGAAATGCAAGGTGTCTGGCTTCCTGAATATTTAAGAAAAGGTTCTTCTTTATTAAATAATGCATATGAGGAGAGGGATTTGGAATTCTGAATTTTCAAGGTCAGGGTGGAAGGAGGTCTGTCTGGAGAGCCACAAATTCCAGATCTCAGCGCTTGCCTCTGCCTCTGTCTTTGCCACACGGCCTTGTGCGAATCAGAGAACTACCCGAGCACTGAGCCTCTTAGTTCCAAGTGCCATTGAGCCCCTGGGGCAAACAGGTTGTTAATACTCACCCCTCTCAAAGAAGAGTCATGGCAATTGCTCTTTTTATTCTTCACAGTATTGTTCTGATATCTGTGAGGACAGGCTTAGAAAACATAAATGGCTCAGCTTTATAGCAAAATGGTTGCTGGTGGTTTAAAAGTAAAATTCAGAACCACTTTTCTGCTTATAATGAGCATTGCAATGCAGCATGGGCAGCTGCAGAAAGTCCAAATGAGAGACAGGGAGGATCAGCCTCCTTGTTATTACAATGGTTTATGGAGATATTTGGCCTCAGATATATTCTCCGTCCTATTCTGCTGGTAATTCATGTGTTTAAAGTGTAATATAATCGTCCACAGAGACCCTGTTACACTCCTTTTCAAAACTCTAAGCATGTTGGTTACTTAACAGAGCTTCTGTCACACATGGGTGAAATGAAAATTCCCTTCCTGCAGAAGAGTTACATTACCTCTTACATTTGTTTTAGAAGAAGGGATTTATATCCTATTTGGTTCTTTGTGTACTCTTGGAACACCAGCTATCAGCCTTAGGATGGCTAGGGAGCATACATCAGCCAATGTTGCATTTCATGGCCTGGTATAAATGTAGAGAAAGATAGCTGATCCTCACCATGTATAATGTGGAGTTAGACAGGGGTTGACAAAGTCCATGCTCTTAAAATAACATATCCTTCATCCTGTCTATACAAGGAATGGAGTAGGGGCACTGCACCACCTTCAAAGTCTTCTGAGAGGCAGAAGGAGGGAAATAGGAAGACAGAAAAACTGTCCTGATATACTCCTTTTCCAATTATTATTCTACTTCCCTCCCCCCGTAAGCCTACAGATATTTGCCTTAACAAGCAATACCTTACATTTATCAAATATTAGATTCCTTAGGATTTTCTCTCCTCCTATTGTTCAACAACAGATCTCAGCTATTCAGGAGTCTGTGGGTCCACATCTGGCTTGGCTGTTTGGGTCACTGTGCACCTCTGGGAGACTTAATTCCATCTTTGATTAAGTGAGCACACAGAGATCCCTGGAGTGGGAATAGGGGAAGAGAACAGCCTGAAACATCGCTCATGATTTGCATTGCAGTATCATTTGCAATCAACACGAGACTCCGGTGCCCTCCATTTAAGATGCTGGATTCCTTCCCACTATACTCAGTAATACACTTAATTCTTACAACACCCTGACACTTTATTTTATTTCTGGCAGTGCTTATTCTAAAGGTCAAAGTCCTCACTGACTTTCTCAATTGGCAATACTGTTTTATTTAATTTTTTTTAAACTGCAGAAGACACACCTCTCATCTGTCCTGAGGCATTTTTGCAGACACAAAGGAAATACAGTCCACAGGGCAACCTCTGTAAAAGAGTGCCAACAGGGACACCCCAGGCTGGTCCTTCAGAAAAAGGCATAGTGAATGAACAAACCTGCTGGTTGAGAAACTCAAAATATGACTCAGATGCAGAGTGACTATCAAAGCAAAGGGTTCCACAAGTTCCCATCCATGAGGCAAAAATATATAAATGTTTAGTGTCAGTGACATTTATTGGTGTTGGTTCCAATTAAGGGAAACAAAAAAAGGAAGGAATGTTCATTAAAATCTCCATTCTGGCTTTGCAACTTTATTTTAAATCCAAAACAATGCCCGTCAACAGACAGGGAAGGAGAGTCATTGAAAGGTGAACTATGTTCTATCCTTAGATGTATGTTAAGTGCTGCCACACTGAAGCCAACCGAGGCCATAATCTGGCCTTATAAATCTTGGTAGGTTCTAAGCAGACACATAATTTATTGTGAAAGGAAAAGTCAGTTTTTCCCAACTTTGAAAAAGGAATCAGGGCTGGTGGCCATTGCAGATCCTTTTGCCCCTAATGGTGAGATCCATCAGACTTTGTTGAGGTTTGCAGTAATAGACCTCAATTTTGTTGTCTTCTGACACTGACTCACCTGAGAAAGGCAATAACTGTTCAAAGAGTTTGTATCTCATAATAAAATGTACGCCAGTGAAGTCCCTAATTTACTCATATAGGCAAGTGAAAAAGCTTTGGCTTAGTCTAAGGTGTCACTTCTTGCAGTATTCCCTCCACTGTAGCTAATGAAATGTTACCAAGAATGACACTGTAAAATCTGAGGCTGGGGATGAAATACCCTCAATACAATGTAAAATACAGAGCTCCCTGTACGGGCAGGTAGTGCTTCCAAGTTTAGTTTCCAAGATTTTTGCTTCAAAATTATTCATCTGGAGGTGCTGTCCCATGCAAAGGAAGGTGAAGCTCCTTTTTAAACACTTTGGGGAAAACAGTTCCTCACCCTCAGTCAGGTTTGCAAACCAGTTCAGTATTTACCTTTGGCAAGGGAGGAAGGGAAGAGTGCTTGCAAGCCTCTGCTTTAGCACATTTGCCTTCCCCACTGCTGGGAGGTGCAGGCTTTGTTCTGACTGTGGGCTGAGCAGCGGAGTGCAGGTTTGAAGAGTGCCTTTCTTCCTGACCAAATCTGTTGTTAGGAAGCTGGTGGCTGCTGCTGCTGCTGCTGCTGTTGCTGCTGTTGCTGCTGCTGCTGCTGCTGCTGCTCCTATAATTGCTGAGTTTATTGCTGCCTGAAGCAAATGAGTGAGTAGGAGGAAAAGTAGGAGGAACAGAAAGTGCCATTAATCTACTCTTTGCCGAGTTAGTGGGGGGAATAAAGGCAAGTATAATTCCTGTAGGCACTCAGTATGGTGATGAGCACAGCAAAAGCGGTCGGATATCACATACTAGCATATTAGTAGGATGAAGAAGGCAAAGGAGGTCTCAGATCTTCACAGGTCAGGAAGCCTCTCACCAGGCTGTTCTGTACCATGGGTCTCACTCAGGGCTGAACTGACTCCATGTTGCCTTGCACGTCCTGTGGCAGAACCTGGTCCCATACTTACTCCATCCAGTCAAGATGTGGCCTTGTCCCCCTGCAAAGTTAGAGCTCTCTTCTGCAAAGCACAGACGGTCAGGTCTAAAATGTATATATTAAATAAAAACAAGAAGTATGAAGATATTGCCTTATCTGTAAACACTTTGGTTCCTAGGTGTGTCTGCTCATAGATATATTATTATCTCAAATTATTTTCTTAGACAAGACTATCTATCAGTATTCTGTACAAGAAGAAAAATGCAAAATGTAGATATCTATCTTTTACTGAAAAGTCACTGAAAATTATTTTCCAAATGAAGCAAAGTTCATAAAAATGGGAACTTATTTTGAAATCAAAGTAGTTAACATGAATGTTTTTTTAATAAACCATTGATAGCTTTCCTGCTGCACAGGTCATTTCTCAACATAGTCCTGCTATAATAGAGATGGATAGAAGGATAACAAAAAGTATTCAGGAAGATACAATATCTTTTGTTAAATCAACTGATTCAGTTGTGAATATAGGCAGGCTTTTGAGTATCCCAGCTTTTCTTCAAGTAATTTCCAAAGAGAAACAAAGTGGTTAGCTAAACAGTGGAAACACTACATGATAAAAAGCTGATTCATTTGAGACTGAAAACCTGCACTGATTAATGTAGAAGAAAGCCCACAAGTCCTCGGTAAAGTCATCAAAGATTAGGAATGCAAAAGACAAGGTGGGGGAGCAGGGGCCCACAAGGCATAATTTTTTGGCTTCAAGGGAAGCAAATTACAGGTAGAGCCCTAATATTGCAGGTTTCAGACTGCTATCTCTCTGTAACTTGTAATTACATGATTTATTAAGGAGTTTTTTCACGTTTAAGTTGACAGAAGGAGATAAACGAGGTCATTGAAACTCCACAGCCACTTCACGCTCTTGAAGCATATTGGGAATTGTGGCACAAGAGTCCACACAGAGATGAAGGAGTGCTATTTGTTTATGTTGTTGCTGACTGAATCTGCTGCTGGCATCACCATTTAAAATTTGAAGTGTATTTAAAGTGGAATTGACTCAACCAAAACATCCAGCAAATCCCCAGAGATACAGATGCAGAATAACAATGGCAAACTTCCAACTGCCCAAGCAGGCATTCGAAATCCTCTGGAAATAAATGACTTAAAGGCTTTAAAAGGATAAGAAAGGACTGCCAAGCCAGACAGATCTCAGGGTCTATTCCTTACGGCTCCAGACACGCATGACTTCAACTGATTTCCAATACCGTCGTCTTTCCAGGACAGGCATTAAGAGATGCCTGACTTTCTTCAAGGGGTTGGTCACAATTGCTGCCTTCTACCCCAGTGCTGTGGTTTATATGAGGATGTGTTTGGTTCAAACAAAGGGTCTGCCTAGCCCAGTTCCAGCCTTCAGCAGCGCCATAAGCCATATCCCTTGAAAATTAAGAAATGAGTGAACATGTACAACATTTCCCCACACACACTATCTCAGCTTCTGGCTCTTTTCAGCTGAGCAGGTTTTCTAAACCTCATGTGCTTCACCTGCTTAATGATCCTTTGTAAATCTCTCTTTCAAGTACTTGCTCAGTCTCTCCTTGAACTTTTACATTCATAACATCCTTTGGCAGGGAGACCCATGGGTTCATTGTTATGCAGACACCCACCTTCTTCTGGCAGTTTTGAACCTATCTCCCAAGTAATCCATCTGAGAGACATTTATCCTTGCCCAGGATGAAACAGTGAGTCTTTAGCCCTTATCCACCTTCTCCATATGCAGGATTTTGTAGTTCTTCAGTGTAGCCTACCTAAGCAGAGTTTTACCAGTCCTAGTCCTAGCTTTTCTCCTATTTCTTGGCTCCACAGGCAGGCAGAGACTGTTATTTTGCCCAGACATCTGCCAGATAGGTACAGGTGAGCTTAAAGATGGAAGAAGGCCTCAGCACTGAACTTCTGCAAGGAGAAGAGATCAAACCCAGCTCCACATTCAGAGAAGCCTTGCTAGATGGCACATGCACCACTCACAGTCCAGCTTTTGGTGATCCCCAGTCACACAACACAGCCCCATGCATCTCCTGCCTCATGAGGCAAGGGCTCATCTCTGCAGGATGACCCAGTGCAGTCCTTCTCCATGGGCCTGGAGACCTGCCAGCACCTGGGCACAAGGCAGCAGCAACCTCTAACACAGACAGCAGTGTGCTGAGATGCTGCTGAGACGCTAAATGGCAGGATGGTCCCTTGTCCTGGACACTGCACAGTTTACAGTGATAAAAAACAATGGGTTGTAGCTTACAAATGAGTGAACAATGTTGGTCTTATTTCACCACACATGAGATATGTGTGTCATATACAGATATATTCCATATACTTTACAGATACACTTTGCATTCCAAACCTATTCTAAACACCTTTGCCTTAGCACAATAATCTGTTTGTCACATCCTATGTTTTATTTTCATAATTCCCAAGAAAATTAAACTATTCTCACTGAACAAATAATCTTTTCATATGTAAAAAGAAGACAAGCATCTTCTATAATGCAAGCTTCCAGAATTATTCTGTCTGTTGTTTGTGACATAGCTGTACTTTCATTAGACAAGACAAATTATCTGTAGCCCCAGGAAAAATTAATTTCATGGGATGCAAAAGATTGAAGACCTATTGATAGAGCACAATATATGCTTGGCAGATGTCCCTTGCCTAAGGCATGAAATGGCCTGACTATTATCTTGTCTACGGTTCAAAAGTAATTGTACACATTGCACACAGAGCACCATCCGCCCACAGAGCAAACACCTAGTGATGATGGATATCACTATTGATACAATTCACACCTAAGAACTAAAAGTACTGGAAAAAATATTGTGAATTCTAAAAGGTAATATGAATTCATTAGCTGCAAAGAACACACACAGTTGCATTTAAGGAGTAGAGCTCTGACAGTAATTGCTGAATTGAATATTTTTAAAAAGCCCTTTTGTTCCTATTGGCATCAAAGCTATTGTTGAACTGTGCTGTACTGTCAGCAACGTGAATATTAGGGGTTTAGATCCATGCATGCAAAAGATCAAAAGCAGTGATGAAGGATTCTGTAATTATTAGTAATTGCTTCCCAAGTGGCCATTTTTTTATAAAGATTCTTCATAACAAAGTGTTCACTAAAGACTATGGGTTGAACTTATATTTTCATAGCAAGCACATGAGCCCATGGAAATTATTTCACACATTATCATCATAGCTGGAAACTACCACTAATAAGAAATACAAGTGCTACATAAAATCTGGGTATCATTATTATGATTATTGTAATTTTAATGTAGATTGTAATGTTACATTTTCAATTAGAAGAATTTCAACAAAAAAGAAGAAGTCAATTAAACTAGTTTCAGACTGAGTAAAGTCTTAATTTCTCTAATTCAGTGTTCAAAATTGCTTCAATCAAGTAAAATATTAATGGTGCATTACCTGTGGACTGCCATTGACTCATAAATGGTACTTTCTAGGCTCAAGTCTCCATCCACTTAAATGGATGTGAATCCTTACATAAACATCTAACTACAAGCACAGGCATGAAAAGAATTATAACCAACCCCAAAAAGGGTTTAAAAGCTCTGTCATGCCCTATTCTCACATACCAATACCCATCCTCTTGCCAAATACTTATCTTTAGAGCCTTACTTCATATTTGACCCTAAGGTTTGCCTTGGAGCTGCACTTGCTTATTTCAGGACTGAATTTGTCCTGAATAAATAAAAATCTGAACTATGGCACTATTAAAAATAACTCATACATGACAATAATAGTTCATTAGATCTCATTGAAAAACACTGAAAATATTTAAGAAATTAAGTATTCTGCTGTCCAGATGTGGCATTAAGCAGCTTTCTTCAATCCTGTGCTGAACATGGAGATCATCCGTGAGTACACAACCTACACAGCTGCTACATCTCAGTCAAGCCAAGCACCAGGAGGCAACAGCTCCACCATGAGCTGGTGACTCCTGTGTATTTCCTAGAGGGACATTTGGAGTGCCTAACTGAAGCTGCACAGCTCCAGGACTTCTCCCTTCCTGCATGTCAAAGCCCAAATGCAAAGCGTCAACAGACCACAGAGTAAGAGAGATACTGACAGGAGAGGAAAAATGTTTGGGCTTTGCAAGGCAGATGCCACAGCTTTGCAGAACTGGTCCATACCTCTCCTCTACATCTGATTCTAAAAACAAGATGTAATTTTCAGTGCCTGAAATATCCTGTTAAAATCACTGCTAGTTTTAATTACACTCTTATGCTCCTCAGGGTAAAAACCTTACTGTGTCTGTCTGCAAATTGCCTGTTTGGATGCCAAGCAAATTAATAAAGAATAATAACAGTGGTGCCTGCACAAAAAGCCATCTCATTCTGCTGAAACGAATGGGACAACTTATTACCTTCCATTATGTGCAAAAAGCAATATTCAGTGGTTTGTTTATGACCTCTGAAGAAAAACATATCCAAAACCCCTTCAAGATATCCTCCAATGTGGCCTGGTTTTTTGTTCCAGTTAGGCTGCTTTGTTGAATATGCTAAAGCAACCTACTAAAGTTGTCATATTTCATATATTATAATCTGTTATACCTCATAGAATAGCCTCCTTTACCATGCCAAATAAATTAACCCTCTTGCAGTTTCCTTTCTGCCATGGTTCAGTCTCCCATCTCACTCATAAGACACATTGGTACCATAATATATGTATTTGCTCCAGGATAAACACTAATTTATCATAAAGGCGAAGTGTGAGTTCTGCCCTGACATATACATGGCTGTAACAGGAGACTTTAGTCAGTCCAGTAGCTTCATTATTATCCAACTCCCTCAATATCATCTCTCAAAATAAAGCAAATTTTTTTTCACTTTCATCACTGCAAATCAGTAGTAACATCACTGAACTCGATGTTTCCCTTCCTGTATGGAAGAGTCAGGACTGGTGTCTCCTATTCAAGAGGTCAGTGGGGAAACAAGGCGTGTCACTATTTTATTTATGTTTCATATAATTATTCAAGGCACAGCTTACATTCATCTTCCTTAGTGCCTGTTTTCTGCACTTCTCCACTGTAGCTTACCCATTCTTCAGCAGGGATTTTGATGTCTGTTTAATTTACCATGACTTGTTCCACATTTTCCCCGCAAGTTGCATATTTTGTGTTAGGGGGAGAGAGCAGGAGGAACCCCAAAGGAGAAGAACTGACAAAGCCCACCAGATGCATCTTAGGTGACAAGAAACATGGAGGCCCATTCTCCTTTCATCACAAGGGAGATTTACACCCGTAGTTCCCATTGTCATTAATGTAGTTATACATGTAATTTGTCCCATACACTGAGAGGAAAATAAACTTGAGAGAGGAGAAATAAAGGGTATTCCAGGGGGAAACCATTTAGTATGTAAAGCTTGTGGCTTCCAGTTGGTAATGAATGTGGCAGACTTAATAATGGTAATAATAGGAAAAGACACCTACATATCTGAGTTAGGGTTATTGTAATATGGCATACGAACAGAGAACGAAACCATCAAGGAAACCACTAAATATCATTTAGAGGATACAGAAAGAAAATATACTTAAGACTAAAGAGAAAATTAAAAGGAGAGCAAAAGTAGAACTAGGAACAAGCCAGCAAATGCAGCAGAGAAATCAGGGATATTTTCACTAAGGGAAACAGCAGCTCTGTGTGAGAGTACCAGCCAGCCTGGGGAAGTGGCAGAAATAGATGGGATGCCAGCAGCGAGAGGCAGAAAACACAGAGGTATTTCCATCCAAGAGAAGACAAAAGCAAACACATTCATGCAATAAACTAGTTTACAGCATGATAAGTGACTCAGACTGTTCAATACAGGAGTGTTTAGGTTATGGACCAGAAATAATCACAGAGGCTAAAGCTTACAAATCTGTACTAAAGAAGGACTCTTAAGTGGTAGATCTTAGTGATTCAGATACTTCACTGGCTCAGACAGTACAAAACATAGCCAGAAGTGCTGGGATAGCACTGGTGCTGCAGATAGGCAGACAGACATAGCATATGAAATTGTATGTAGGTGTACCACCTTCCACTTCTTCCTGGTGCCAAACTCACTGGCATTGCTCCTTTATATAGGAATAGCAGTATAGATAAGCACTACAGATACAGCAGTACAGATAAGATGCAATTGCAGCTGTGCTAGGAGTTACCATAAGCCAAATATAATCAAATATACTTACACAAAAAATGCATTTAAAAATTACTCTAATACTTGAGAAGTAACTCTCAGGGGGGAATCACGACCAAAGTAGGGTGGCTTTCAGGCAAGACTCTGACACTGATGAAAGAGCACCATGAAACAGAAGCACTAAATATGGGAGCATAGACAAATGAGAAAGCCTCCATCACCTAGGATAACTATTTAGAGTATAAATAATAACCTCTGATTGACGAACTGTTCTCTCCTTTGAGTGCAGAAACTGATCAGGGATGTAGCTATCTTGTCTGCAGGCAAATAAATGCACCCTGAAAGATTTGGTCAGGATCACAAAGGAAGTCTGGTCTGAGTTACAGTCTCAGGCATCTCCTGAGCTGCCTTGTTCTGCCTCTGAACTGTTAAAAGACTCTTTCTGTGAATGGGGCTACATGAATTTTAAGTAGGGACTTGACCCATTGTATGCAAAAGAGACAGAACATAAATCAGGAATAATTATTCTAGCATAAAATGGAGAACCTGTTTAAAATACTGCTGAATCTTGGTTCTGTACAAGAAATATTACTGAGTCTAAAGCCTTTAGCTGAGAAAAAGAGAAGTAAATCCAGGTTTTGGGAGGTATGAATTATGAGGAAACACTGATCAGATGTTGCTTCTATAAATAATAACAGCTCATTAATTCTCATTTTGCTAATCCACACATTTAAAGAACTCAACAACCCTTTACCCCCAAGGGTACTCATCCCACTTCTCAACAGTTTTAATTTGTGTTAGTAACAAGATCTCGTATTTCTAGGAATTCATTACTTTTAAAAAATCTATTACACTATTTTATTGGCAGGCTAGAAGATATTATCATAAATAATTGAAACTCGACTACACTTGTTCAGCCATTAACAAACTACATTGGCAAGGCATCACACTTGAGTCTTTTTCAAGCACCTTCTTTCATTCATAGCATAATTTTATGCCTATGGAGTGAGACGCAAAAAAAGGGCTACTGAATCCAGAATATGGGGCTCATGTCACACGTATGCTGAAAGATTTGTGCAGACACAAGTTTCACAATTAATTGCCAAGCCTTATTAGTGAACAAAGGGTGCTGTCGCTATCCATGAGAGCAAATTCACATCCCATCATTTAAACACATAGACATGGGGTCATCTAGTGAAGATCTTGAAACCAAAGTAAGAAAATTAGTAATGTGAGCCTGATGTTAAGTAAGGCACAACCTGTAGTGCCAATATTAGCATTCATCAGGCGGAGCTCTCTTATGCGGGGATGATCTGAAGTGTGAAATGCAGAAGGATAATCAATCAGGGGAACAGACCTTCCACATGGACAGCAGGCAACCACCTCCTTCCAGAGTTGTCCTATGGGACGTACTCAGTGCAGTGGAGCATAACAGATGATAAAGCATTATGCCATGGTGTCATTGAACTGATTCTTAAAAAGATTGCAAGGTGTTTTCATGCCCTTCAAAGCCAGCTTGGAGGAGGAGAATCATATCAATATGTGACATGGGTGTACTCATAGATCATCCCCTGGTCTTACAAGAGACTGACTGCTACCAAATAAGGTTGCCCAGAGGTAGCAGGATTCATCTCACTGAACTTTAGCCAGCTAAAACTGAAGCATCTTATACGAGCTAATTGTCCAGGCTCTCTCCACACTGACCAGAGGCACCTTTACACTACGTATTCTTTCTTAATATAGGTGGGATGTGACACAGGTGGGATCAAGCTCCTAATGGAGAGGCCTATGTCCCTTCACTGAACATAGAGCACCCCAACGGATGGCTGAAACCATTCATCTGAACAACTGAGGGAAGCAAAAATTAAAAACAGGAGCAACAAATTGTGCAACATTGTGTCAAGGACTAACAGAGTGAGACAGACGACTGCAAACTCTATCTTAAAAGAGGAAGTAAAAGTATCCATGATTAAAAAAAAAAAAAAAGAACAGAACTAAACAATGGAAGTTAAGTCTGAGAATGCTGTTTATACAAATACATCAGAGCAGCTTAGAGCAGAGGGGGAAAACAGTTATTTGGCCTAAGGTTCAACACTGGCCCAAGAGCAAATAAGTATGTACTAAGAATACATAAAGTCATTCTGAAGATTAGGAGAAGACTTCTAACCACCAAAGGACCAACGGTCTGGAACAGTCTTTCAGAGTAGTGAGATACTATTTTTGGAATGCCATTGCCTGTAAAGAAGCTGCTCTGCTTTATTTATGGCATGCTTTAAGACATTATCATGAAGCATTTAAAACTGTTTGTGCAACTCTTGTTGAAGTACAGGATACATAAATATCAGGTAACTATTCTGAAATAAAATATTTCAGAAAGACCCGCTCCAATGTGAGAGACCATGCATGTGTCAAAAACAACTCCACATTTAATTCTAAGTGTTAGGATAATTTATCACAGAGGTTTTAAAACTGGGCTCTTTTTGTTTGACTGCCAAGTTTCAACACCAGCTTTCCTAAATGTCAGGATCTGACTCTGCATTGTTATCACTGTCACCAAGATCACGAAATTCCCTTTGTGCCCCACTGGTTCCATAGAAAAAGCAAGTGATTGTGGGCACCAGCTTCACAATGGGCAGCCATGCGGTAGAAGCTAACTTCAGCAGCCCATTGCAAATTAGAAATGGGAGGAGAAGGCTAAAATAGAGCACACTGAACTTCAGCTGTCATTTTGGTATTGTGGCTTTGATATTTTTATTCTTCTGAAAATTACATAGTTACCTGCCAGTGTCAGACATCAGACTGGACTTCAAGCAACCAAATAAACAGCAGTCTAAAGAAGAGATGTGTAAAGAAATAACACTGCAAGGCATTTTAAGGGAGAGATTTGAAATCCACTGGGTCTCCAGAAGGGGGTCTTATGTTTGCAGACACTTAGAACATTCATCTTTATTCGTGGTGCTTAATAGCATACTGCATGGATTCCATTCACTCTGGGAAGCCAATGCAATTCTTTGTAGCTTGGTAAGATTTCTGGAGCTGCTGACACCTCCTGCTCCATTATTTGCAAACAGAAAGATTCCAGAGGATCAAAGTCCCTGGGAACATAGACACCCCCGCCATTCTCCCTTTTGTAAACAAAAAACGTTCGATATTGCAATCCACAGTGAACATGTTCTTTGTAGGTTTTACATCCATAAAGAGAAGATGGTTACATTTAGAAAACCATGTCTTAAGTTTAAAATAGAAGACAATAAATGCAAGGCAGATTAAATAGTGAAGCTACTAACATGACATAATGGATCATTTTGGTGTAGCATGTAAGGAGGATGCTAACAGCATCATAAAGCACCCAAGCATAATAAGAAAACCACTTCAGCTGATGCGGCTCTGAAAAATGCCTTTTTTATGAGAGCATACTTTGCAGAGAAAAAGCCTCAAATTTTCACAACCTGGTTGCAGGCATTAAGTAACAATCAGCTCTCAGAGAAAAGAGCAGTGATGTATTATGGCATTAGGTCTTGCTGGGGAAGACAAACTGTATCGTGATTATATGCAAAATTAATCCTGAAAAACTGCATTAGAAATGCATGACTTTAAATTTCAGATATATTTTCTTCCCTCTAGAAAGTACTGTTTAAATGTTGGGTACAGGAATCACACTGACAAGCACTTCTGAATACAAGGTTCATACAATCCTGGAAAGAAACAATAAAATTGCTTCACCTGTGCTCATTAAATATACAGTGCATAAACTCTGGCTTTGGAAATCTCATCAGCAGGAAGATTCTTTCTTCCTTTCTTCATTTTTTTCCCTACTCCTTGAGGATTACTGATATCTCTGCATTAACCACTGAATAATGACAATGTTCTGCAGCCTTGAGCTGTGACTAAGGATTTGGTCACAGAGGCTGCAGGATAGGGAACCTAAAAGCTGTCATTGAAAAAATGTATTGTAATAGAAGTTATTTCTTTTCTAAGCAATTAAGCACTCAACCTTGTTTATCACATGTACTTCTCACTTGCAGTGTGCACTTAGGAAAATCTGGCTATGAGTGACAACCCTGCTGTTTCTGTGATGATCATGGAAAACAAAAAAAGGCCCCCCAGGTTCAGTAAGGCTCTATCAAAACTTCTTGTTCTGTAACTCTAACCGCTGCTTCTCAAGTGTTCTGACTGAAAATACTCACTTTCCACATTCACCATCACCTGCACTTATATATACTGTTACATACTAGCCCTTTTAGGACTCCACAGATACTCCCACTGAGGGTCAGGCCTTAAGGCTCCAAGTGCACAGACATTTTTTGGCAATGCATACAGTTCCTGGCTTCCTCCTCCTCAGATCTGTGACTGCTCATTCCCACTCCCACTGCATCCTTTCAATTGTGCCAGTGCAAACATTTATGCGGCCATGCTGGGAATCAAACAGGGGAATTGATCCAGCTACAAATAACTCTTTTTTTTTTTCCAAGTCAATTTTCAAGCATAGCAGTTCCTGATGTGGCTGGGTGATGGAAAGCTGGTGGGCAGCAGGATCAGGATGTGAGGCTGGGAGAGCAGGATGACCCCCTGGCATCTGGTTGTGCTGGCTCAAGCTGATCAGGACATAAGGAACAAGTTTTCAAGAATTTCCTGTCTGACTATTCAGCTTGCTATTTATTGCACTGGCTTGAAAAAGAACAGAAAGAGAATGAGAACTAGATGCCCATAATATTTTTCCAAAGTGTACTAGGAAGCACAAGCATGGCCTGAGGTGCTTACCTCGTGAAGAAGACAGAAAAAAATCAAACATACATTATAATCTGAAGCACACAGGTACAAAACCAGCAGGTGACATTGCTGATCAATGCAAGGAAAGGGACAGAAATTATATCAAAGAGAAGCTGTCTTTAACTACTTTGGGAAAGACTGAGGAGAAACAGCAGAGAATCCAAATTTCCAGGCTGGCCAATATGGTGTCATTGGGGTATCCAAACTTCATTTACTTCCCAACAGCTCCCTTCATCTCAAAAAGTCACAGAATTGGTAAGGTTGGAAGGGACCACAGTGGGTCATCTGGTCCAAGCTCCATGCTCAAGCAGGATCATCCTTGACCAAATTGTACTGAATTGTGTCCTTGAATATCTTGAATATCTCCAGTGAGGGAGACTCCACAACCCCTCCACAACCTCATAGAACAATCTGTTCAAGTGCTCAGACACCAGCAAAGTAAAGAAATTCTTCCTTATATACAGGTTGAACTTCCTGTGCATTGATTTCCGCCCGTTGTCTCTTGTCCCATTGCTTGGCACCACTGAGAAGAGTGTGGCTCCATCCTCTTGACATCTTTCCTTCAGATTCTTAAACACATTGATGAGGTCCCCTCGCAGCTGTCTCTTCTCGATGCCGAACAGGCCCAGCTCCCTCAGCCTTCCCTCACAGGAGAGATGCTCCAGTCCCTTAATCATCTTTGTCACCCTATGCTGGACCTGCTCCAGGAGCTCCCTGTCTCTCTTGTGCTGAGGAGCCCAGAACTGGACACAGCACTACAGATGTGGCCCCAGCAGGGCTGAGTAGAGGCGCAGGATCACCTCCTTTGACCTGTTGGCAATGCTCTTCCTCATGTACGCCAAGATCCAATCAACCTTCTTGGCCACAAGGACATGCTGCTCATGGACAGCTTGTTATCCAACAGGATCCCTAGGTCCTTCTCCACAGAGCTGCTGTCCAGTAGCTTGGCCCCCAGCCTGTCATGGTGCATGGGGTTATTCCTTCCCAGGTGCAGGATCCTGCATTTGCCTTTGCTGAACTCCAGACAGTTCTTCTCTGCCCACGTCTCCAATCTGTCGAGGTCCTTCTGAAGGGCCACTCCTCCTGGCTTGGTATCAGCGAACTTGCTGAAAAGGCATCTACACATTCACTCAAGTTATTGATGAGTAAGTGAGACAATACTGGGCCCAGAATTGAACCTGGGGGGACACCACAAGTGGCAGGCTTTCATCTAGATCCTGTGCCCCAGATTATGAGCCTCAGGGATCTGCCATTTGGAATCCACCTCACTGTCCAATCATCCTGTCCATGTGTTCTGAGTTTGCCTATGAGGATGTTGTGAGAGACAGTGTCAAAAACGTCACTAAAATCGAGGTAAACAATGCCCACTGCTCTCCCCTCACGAACCCAGGTAGTTGCACAAGGTCCATAAGCAGTGGGCAGTGTGTATTTGTAGCTATGAATCTGGGCTGAAATACTCTTATTACTGGGATGAGTGAGGCAGCATTGGTTTGTTAATAACACCAGAAAAATGTGACCAAGGAGAAAGGAACCTTTAAAAAGCCTTTCAAAGACAGTTATAATTTCTTATAAATTATTTTTTAAAAATCAAGTTTTGAAAGCAATTTTTGCTGTCTTTCTCTCTGGGAGCTGCCTTTTTTATTTCACAGTGGGTAACTGAGTGGCATGATGAGGATTAAGGCAGAGCAGATCCAAGTCATATTAGAAACCACTGAGAAATAAGGCTGGTTTATCCTTGTTTTAAGGTTAGGTTCAAGGAGTTTTTCCAATGTTTTGATCAAAATAAACAGATTTTATCCTACTGCTAAATTAATGACAATGTTTTCTTCTTTAAATGACAAAGTAAACACACTTTTGGAAGTGGTTAGTGGCTCAAAGTCACAACTTAATTTAAAGGACATTGCTCACAGAAAGAGAGGTATAATAATGAAAAGACAAACTATTACTTTTGTGGACATACAGCACAGATATTTTTAGTGATAAAATTCTCAATAAACTCTTAATTTAACATTTTATTTTCACTGAGTTTAGCAACTGTAGATCCAAGTCACATCCATGAAGAGTTAAGATACACTCAAGGCTAAAGAAAAATAGCCCATGCTGGTCAAAATAATTTCTTCGTAAAGGGAACTGGGGTTGTGCCTGTGCACCCAGAAAACAGGCAAGTGCGTATCTGGGTTTCGGTTACATGAGGAGTGAACCTGGAGAAATCCCACACGAATCAATGTGATTGTCCTAGCAATAAACAGGTGTGCAAGAGTGTCATTTTAGCCAATAGGCACACATAGACTCCAGTCTCTCCACCACTCTTTACAGCATCAAAAAGGATATATTAAATAAGTAACATGATAAGGAATATCTTTATTCTGTAGCAAACCCTGCCTTAGAGGGGGAGTTGAAAGCACTCTTGAATTTTAAGCAGCAGGAGCTTCAGTAGGAGGTTCTCTCTGGCAACAGCTGAAAAGGATGAAGAAGACATTCACACAAAAATGCTTCAAATTCCAGAAATTTGACAAGACCGGGTTATGAAGCTGAACAGGGCTGTTTAAAGCAGCTGGCAACTCTCTAATTTACTTCACCTGTCTTTTTCATACTGCCAGGGAGAGTCTGCCCCACATGTAAGAACCAAGTCACATCACTGCATGCCTGATACCATGCCAACTCTCCTGAATAGCAAAAAAAAAAGTCTATTCTGTTTAATTGCCAGGTGTCAAGCAGACTCATTACAGTGCATAGAAAGCTCTCTGTGCAACAGATCAACCTGAAGAGGCTTATCTTTGTGGCTGCTGTCTATATAGTCATAATTAAATAAAAGCAGATGAAGGAGGCACTAAATAATTATGACTGCAAGATAAATAAAATCCTGGGTAAATAACTTCAGAAGTATAATTTAAGCATCTTACATAAATAAAAAGTATCAGCATCTTCTGTGATATGTTTTCACACTGAGGTAGCTCAGAAAATTAAAATAATCAAGAAAACAATGAAGTATTAAACTAAAAATATTAAGTATGTGTGACACACACATAATAGGAAACAGGTACAAAGTCATTCTGACTCACTCTTCCCACAGGCAAATGCAAATTTTTTGTGTTCTTTGCTAAAGTATGTGCCACTTAATCTTGCAATCACATTATCACAAAACCATGTTGTTTGGCACTTTTTCTTATTTCTCAGAACATAAAGGAGCAGCCCCTGTTCTTTACAGCCACAGCTCCATAGAGATGCAATCACTGGGACATGCCAGAGGGTCACTTTAGCTGTGCTAGAGCTTGCCTGGCAGGCCCAGCTACACAGGATTTCCTGGAGTTTTTGCAGTGAGGTGTATCAATACCTTGGTCCTTCTTCAGCTATCAGAGATAGACCCCAAGCCACTGTGCTGCTCAGTGTATGAAGGTCCCACTCCTACAAATGGTAAATTTTCCATCCCCTTCCAAGCACTGCAGTTGACCACCAGGTGCCCCAGGTGTAGACACCAAACCACAGCAATCGATCGTGCTGCCATGCTCTTCACATATTAAACTCCCTCATGGTGCAGGAGCCTGGCTGTGGGCACCTGTGCTTTCCTGCTGTCCCCCAAAATGATGAAAGGGAGAAAATCTGTTTCTCTTTGCACTCACAGTGACTTATGGGGCATATATCAGTAAGACTGTTCACTCTCAGCTGAGGTACCCAGCTGAGCATCCCTTCTGGAATCAGAAGATAGAAAAGAAAGAAAAACCTCTCAGATTCCTGCAGCCTGAAGGTTATTCCAAGCCTGAAGAGAGCTTTTGTGCAATGTTTTGCAGCTGTGTTCCCCTAACACGGCTATATCTAAAAAGTAGTTAAGAACGTGAGGGTTTGAAGTAAGTGCAGTGCCAACCTAGAAAGCGTGTTCCGTTCACCACTGGTCTTAAATGTTTCTTTCTTTGTAAATATGTTGTTGTATAGCCTGCTGCAAAGTATTGTTTGTTCAGTGCCAAGTAGTCTGCAGAGCTATTAATTGCTGCTGTGAAAGATCCAGTTAGAAAGTGGGACAAAACATCCAAACAACACTTTTGAAAGAATATATAATCCCTATTGCCTTAACCCTCTAAATACGTATCTGCATGACAGAATAAAAGTGGAGGTATTTTATATTTTACAGATACATAAGATGACCACATAATGGGTCTATGAGATCTTTGATCCGAAATCTCATTTCTGATCTGTGTGGCAGATCTATTCCTTGCTTGTATGTTTTCCTGCTTTTCTCTCCAGAAGTTTACAGGACTATCGTTCTGGAGAACGATATCGTACACACGGAAAACTAAATGTCCTTAACAAAACTCATAACAAAACAACTCTAACCTACAAATATATCAGTGGAAAATGTTATATTTTCTAAAATGGTCTCTCAGTGGGTGTGACCCAAGACCATAGAAGGTGTCACAGACTCTTGTTTCATCACCCACAAAAGGTAACTAAGCACAACAAGCTCAGCCACTCTTTTCAGCAATGCAGGGAGTCAACCAGCCAGGAAAGGTTGAAAACCAGTCATCTAAACAAGTATATATAATCTTTTTACATAAAAGATGCTATGACCTCTTTTGAACCATGGGATAGTATTCATTATTGCAAGAAAAGCTTCACAAAGGAAAGAAAATTAGCTGTGTCTTTCATTTAGGACGTGCCTTCTGCACAGCTGGAATACACAAAGCCATTTAATTATGGCAGCAAGAAGCTCAACAGGGTAAATTGCCTTGAGAAACAGTGTGTATTAGCTTGTGACCAATATTGCACAGTAACCCACTAGCTCAGGCTGCAAACAGCATAAATTCAGGTCTGCCTTAAAAATGCCAGGCAGATAAACCAGTAGTCATAATCTACTGTAAGGAACAGGCACATGACAGCTGGGTCAGTGGCCACGTTTGAATGCAAGACTTGGAAGGTCTCCATTCAAGACTTCTTTAAATATAACCTTGAATAAGTTTCTAGCCTCCTATCTGTAAAAGGGAAAAATATTCCTTGCATCTGTGCTGAGACATTGGGAAGAGAAAGATTTTCCAGAAAGATACTTTTCTAACTTGCAATATAGAATTCTGTCAATCAGTTTTGATTGAGATGACATCAAAATATATACTCAAATAGTAAAGGGGAAAAAAATTATGCAGTCTTAATCTCCCTCAAATCTTTCCTATTTTGCCATCCTGTTTTGCCTAGCTCATCCACCTCACAGACTGATTAGCTTCATTAGAGATGCACCTGTCTTCTCAGTTTTACTTGCGAGTACTTGAAGACAGGCTGCAATGAAAAATCTGATTGCAACTTGTGAATTCACATTCAAAACTGTTGAAACCGTAGTCCTGTGGCAACAGTTGCTTCCCATTCTCATTTATGCACTGTTCAAGATCTCTGAAAACCACACTACCAGTCCCTTTGGTTTACAGCAATCCCAGTCTATTTTCAAAGCGGACTTACATTCCCAGTCTGGAAGCAGCACCTCTCACCATCTGTTTGCAAGACAGAAGACTCTACATTGTCCTTGTGGCTTTAGAGGTTAAGAAAAATCTCTGATATTTTAAAGAGAATCTAAGTAGTGTGGATTTAAATGGGAACAACCACTACCATGATGACTAAGGGATGCTTGCTGAGTATGGCATAAAGCTCTTCAAAGAGCACCCTGGGAGGAGAGGGGGAAAATGTGAAGAGGAATCAAAAGAGATTTCATGCGAGAGACATGAATGGTTTCCAGATGTAAGATCAAATCCAGGTCACCGTGTCAATGGATCAGTACACAGGTCACCATGTACTGAATTAAGAAGTGGAAGTAGTGGAGGCTGTTACACTTTTGCCAAAGTCTAAATTAAGACAATTTTCACAATAAGCAAGCAGAAAAATATAAAAAGTTAGGGGGGAAGAAACTATTTAATAAAGTCCAACCCCTTTTCACCCCAAACTTCATCCTCTCCTAGGTCTTCTCTGGCTTTGGCTTTAGTGTTTGCAGTGACAGCTATTTCTGTGTAGATCCTCTTTATTATTTACTTTTGCCCTGTTCACTGGGTGTTTTTTTCCAGAACAAAAGTATGGCAAAAGATTTGCAGTTTCAAAACTAATTAAACAATTAGCTCATGCTTCCTCTCCACCTAAAAATGATGGCCAGCTTCACCACAGACAGATGGGCTACACCATCCTTCTGTTGGGAAACAGGGACACCCATCTACAGACACAGAGTCTGTCATATCTTCCTACAGATACCAGGTGCTATTAAAGCAGAACTACTGCTAATCCCTCATTTAGGGTTCTATTTTACAGAACAAATAAAAATCATGATTTCTGAAAAGGCATACTATTTGATCTGATGCTTTTCAAACTGCATCCTAACAGCTTTCACTGAGGCTGAATTAACATCTTTTGAAATTTGTAAAGATTATCGCTGATCTCTTTAAAACAAAGATAAACAAAACTAATGGGAGAAAAATTCATTCTGCTCTCTTATTTTTACTACAAAGACAGACACTCACACAGCCTAAAATCACAACCAGGTATAAATTTTGACCATTCTCATGAGGGCCACTGAGATGAAAGCATTTGCTTGCTGAGCTTCATTGACTGAAAAACCCTCGAGTGGGTACATTTAAAAATGCTGCTTATCTGAACTGTTTCAAGAGATTAGTTTGCACATTTAATATGTTAATGTTCCACAAGTAAGAAGATTTGCAGTGACTTATTACAGGACATATAACTTGGCAGAGCCCTGAGTCATTTAAGCTGGCACCTTAGTCATTAAATGCCAGTTACACTATTACACACCACCTCAGAGTCTGTCCATGGCAGTAAGCCAGTTTTGCAGATCCTCTTCCAAAATCCAGGTTAGAGTCTGTCTTTCAGCAGGGTGTTTCTCAGTGGTTTATATTTTCACTGTCACTAGCATGTCAGTAAGAGTGCATATCTTTTGAGCTCTGATTAATTTTGCCTTGACACTATTGAAATGCCAAATACAACTTTAACTCAGGTTCAGAAATGTTAATCAGTTTTGAAATATCCATAGATTGCATATATATCAAGGCCTGTAAATACTCAGAGACATCTGTCAGGATCCACATGGCATTAGCAGTCTTGTTTCTCTCTAGGCCCACAGAGTCAGGTGTTCATCAGCACTGACACTGAAATATATAATCTGGGAACAAAAGGATGTGGCCTTCTATTAAAGTCTTCTAAGATAAAAAAATATGGAGATATAACTCTTCTAAGATATACATTAACCTGCATTCTCAAATAATATCTTGATTATTTGCTTTTTCACAGCTGCCACTGGCCACATTGGTAAAAAATTTCTGATTTTTGAAAGTCAATAGATTTTCAAAATCTATTGATTCTCAATATTGATGTCCAAAAAAAAAAGAAAAACCAGAATCACAGATTAACAACCTTTTCCTGAGTTGGAAGGGACCCACAAGGGTCATTGGGTCCACCTCTTAAGTGAATGGCCTGTACGGGGATGAAAAATCCTGTGTTTTGGATCTCTGCATAATTAGATCATAATCATAATGTGATTTCTGTGGTTTAAACCTCTACCATTATGCTAGGTATAAAATTTATAGGAATCTTCAGACTTCAGGATATAAAATACCCATTAATTTTGTGAAAGAGGAAGAAACTTCCCCCAGAGCAATGTTATTGCTGAACAGTCTGGCACGCTGTATTAGGTTTGCTACTTACACTGGAGCATTTCATGCTGGAAACACCAAGATCCTGTACTTCAAGCCCTCATGTTAAGACAGAGAATAATCTCTGTTCTTGTATTCAGCTTAGTAGGAAAAAAAAGCTCACAGAAACTATGAGCTATGCCTTCATCCATAAACTAGCCAACCAATGTAGTTAGCCAACCTGGAAAAAACAAAACGAGCTTTCAGTTCATAGCCAGAGGTTCATGCACTGAAAACCATGCTCTGGAAAGACCATTCCCAGAAGAACGGGTGAGGCCATCTTTTCCAGTCAGATCCAAGTCAGGGCTGATTTCAATGACAGCATGACAATTTGCGCTGGCTGGGTACCCAGCTTACTGTTCGGAAGTGGCAGCTGGAGCACACAGCTCTTGCAGTCACCCATCAGCAATCCACCCTTCAGAGACATGGTGGATGCTTGGAGCCACTGCCAGCAAGACCCCCTCGCTTTCTTGGCACAGCTAAGCCTCCTCATTCTCAGGGAACTCAAGATGCTGACTGAGATGTAAACTACAGTCAGCCTATCAACCAAAAAGACGTTGTGCCAGTGTATGCATGGGATTGACCAGTCCCATCACATGGGGAACCTCCAAGGAAGGGGGGCGCCTTGAGGAAAATTCACAGTGGATTTTCTCCCACCAGGAACTAGAAACCACAAAGGTCTCTCCTGCAAAGAAGGTGGGGAGCTGTCCACAACCTCTAGCTTTCCTGAGGTGTTTAAGAAAAACCTGAATTGTTTCGAGATGCTCAAGACTGTGTACATTTGGAAACTCTTTGCCTTCAAGGGCACTATGGAGACCTTAAGGTAGAGGAAAGCAAGACAGTCCATTAGTAAAACTGAAAGGACAAGAACTAATACCTTCTAAAGGGCATAAGGAAAATTTCATCAATTGGAACTCTCATTCCAAAAATAATTCATGGTCTCCCAAGCTTGACTGCCCTTGTCTTGGCAGTGAGGTACAGATCTATCGGTCTCTGAGTTACCTCAGAATGCGGAGCTCACTTTTAAGAACTTTTAAGCTTCACTTTGAATTAATTTTTAATTAGGTACTTTTAAAAATTTTACTGAGACACCATAATACATTATTTTTGGAAGTCCAGTTTGGCAGAATGAAAAAGGGCTAGCATTGCAGAAGGACTGACACTCTGCAAATAAAGACCTTTTAGAGTGCACCTGAAAACCACTTATACTTTGGCAAAACCACATAGAGTTGTACAAATTTGCCCAGTATCCATCTGGAGAAAATGTTGCTCTGTATTGGGGAGGAGATACCAGTGATGAGAACAAGAGATGTCAGGCCCATGCTGGGATGCTTGTCTTGCCTCACCCCGCCTGCCACAGACTGAGCATCCAATACTAAAAGGAAAACAACTGCGTTTGCTCTCTGTATTCCTGAGCTTGTATACACACACTCTCTTTCCTACCAAACCAACCTCCTCATCTGTTTTTGAAAAGACAAGTCACATAGACTTGATATGCAGTCTGGGTTGCTGGCTTGTCTGACAACCTTGAGTTGTCAATCCAGCAGCAGTCCACTAGGTCTGCTTTTGAAATGAAGCTGTGATTCGCTTGCAGGAAATAAAATTTGCCTTTTACAGCCAGCTCTTTAACTGCACTTCTGACAGTCTTCAATGATATAGAAAGGGAGGGAGCTCCTTTTTGCTGTCATCATATGTGAAAAACACTCACAAGCTGACCTGGCTTCTGGTATATTACTTTTCTACAGAGATTTGCAACAGTCTCTGAACCGTCTTCCCCCACCTGCTCTGCCAAATTATTATGGTACAAGCACTTCGAAAAAAAAAAGCACAATTGCTTGAAATTACACTAGAGTCAAATGTTGATAAAAAGGTGTCACAGAGGGAATGAAAACTAACTGCTGTGAAATTTAATGAAACCCACTGTGTGCCAAGGGCACAGGCAGCCAAATTGAATTTAAAAAGTGCCAAGCAGAGAAGCTTGTAATCAGACTAGCCACTATGTTAGATAAGCAGAATGACTTTCTTCTATCACTAGATCAAAACAGACTGCAATTCTTATGCATGAGATGAAAAGTTACAGTATTTATCTTCCCAGCTTCCTGTGTTCTTAGCACCGGATCTCCGGTTTAGTGGCATGAAATAGAATTTGCCATCTCCAGTATAAAGCTTGTCCCAGCCCTCGCAGGGCTCTTTCCTGACAGTTTTTATTGCAAATTGTTATGAAAAAGAGGAACAAGCTAATCAAGAGTTGTTAATGGCTCAGCATAAACTATCTTCAGCCATGGTGTCCCCTTCCACAGCCTGGGCAATGAATTGAAGTCAATAAAGGAGAATAGGAAATAGAAGATAATGCCAGCATAGGAGAAGGACTCTGTTCAACAGTGCTCACACGGAGAACAGTTGCCAAAGCATCACTTCACTGCAGCCTGTTAAGGAATCAGTTTACTCCTTAATTATTATAACAGCATTATTTTGAAATTGTGCTAAGAAAAGCCTGATCTTCCAAACAGGACTGCTTGCCATCACTTTGGGAGTAATCCCTCAAACTCTTCTTAAGAACGTGGGACAAAAAAGCTGTGCAGCCCATCTTTGTTGGAAATATCTTCAGTACATTCGTTACTTCAGTTATTTAGGGGGTTATCAGTAGTCTTGGCTCTGGGCCACAGAGAGAGGCTCAGGGTCTGCATCTTTGCCTCACTGATGAGTTTCAACACTGCAACCTGCTTGAATTTGCAGCCTGACCCAAATGCCCAGATTCTCCTTTCAATGGTCTGCTAGTGAAGCTGGAATACTTTCTGGAGAAAAAGTTTCTAGCAAGAGAGGGGATTTCCAGTACTGAACAAAGCTCTCCAAAGCCAGTCGTTGTGCTTCTTATAAAAGGATTTCTCATAAAAATGTCCTGACTTTTATCACGACCTCTTGATTTTGCAGAATGTGCCTGTAATGGTTTCAGGGCTTGTCTTGCCTGTAAAGAGTTTTATGCCAGTATTTAGTGCCATACATCACGTTTTTCCTGCTGTGCCAGATAAAAGAACTTCAAAACTAACAGAATTCCTTGAAATCTAAAACATGCTATAGCACAGAAGCCTTAAGTTTCATGTTTTCCCATGTGTAACCCATATCACATCTGAAAGATCCTCTGCAAGTCAGCAGTACCAAAGAACACATCTGTCTGCAGGTATGGCAAATGGAACTTCATGAGGAGGTGAAACTCTTCTCCTCTCATCGCCCTCTCCATTCCCACTTCCCCTGCTTCCCTCCCCACATATCCCCCTGCCTCTGACTGCTCCCTCCTCTCCTCATACCTTTCTGAGGATGCAGTTGAAGTAAAAGAGCTTTTAGGGGAATAAAGGTCAGCTGAACTTTACCACTGAAAATAATACATTTGTCATTTGTCACTAAGCCAACAATTAGAGGTCTCCTTCTACTTCTCTACAAAGTACACCAGAAATGAGTCAGCATCAGTTCTTATCATATTAAAAATGCAATAAACTCAAATCTCCCTCAATTTCCCCGTTTGACCTTGTTTCAGTTAGGACTTCCTTGGAGCAGCAACTGCCTCTGCCTTTTCCCCTATCACAATGGATTCCAAGAGTTCCCTATATTATAACAACCACCACCACAACAGAAGCAACATGGTACACCTGGGAATGTTTGTACAAATTTGCCAGACAGATTGTACTAATCTCCAAATGACAGACAAAGCTCGTAGTCATGTAGCAGCACCTGGGCTGAGTCAGAGTAAATTTCGAAATGAAGAAATTTTCTCTCACACATATGCTCATGAAGTTCCCTCAACATCACTCTACTCTGGTTTCTATAAATTCCGCAAACAAAGCACTTTTTAGTACATCCTAGTAACCCTTCCCAGTAACCAGCATTCAGCTGTATTGTGCCTGACCTGAATGACTTATGATGCTCTGAATATCAAGTTCATTTTCAATGAAAAAAAAAAATGTATGCATAAATAGGCTTTCATTTAGCTTCAGACTTGGACAGAAACCTGAACTTGTGAAGAAGTCAGGCAGTGCACTCATAAATTGTAAGGCCATTTCTTATATATCACTATGTTAGCAGGTTTCATATCCTTTCACAGGGTGCTGTATTTCAGAAGCAGCTTCTCTTATTCCAGATTGACCATTCATGGCTTTATCTCAAATTCTGTCTCCAACTGCACATCCCTTTGCATTTATCAGAGAACTATTCTTCTCAAATTAACAATACCAATTTATATTACAAAGGCATCTTTATTGAGAAACAATGCAAAACAACTGAATTGTGGACTGCAAAATCTTTACTATAGAAAGGATATAGAGTTTATCAGAATTCTGTATTTTTGCTTAATTCTCTCTGAAGCTTTTTGGGTTCTGCTACAAGATAAAATAACTGATTTCTAATAGGTAATTGTTTTGACTTTCATTACAATTTTTCTTCATATTCCTACAAACTACTGCCAGGCTTACATAAAAGTCTGTTAGCCTAGTAAAGAACTGTACCTGCAAATCAATTCAAAGTGGTCAGTCATCATGAAAGATTGAGGCTTATCAGGCTTATGCAAGAAAATGTGGACTCAGCTGACAATACAGCAATCCTCTCAAGAAAGAGCTTTGTTCTAAGGTGTTAGTCCTGATATAATTAATATTCCATACCTGGGGAATTAGGTAGAATCTAGCATCCCACGGAGGTCTCTGCACTGCCACACAGCAGCAAATTCCTCCAAATCCCTCTAGTCACAAAAAGTAGCAATAGCACTGAGCTCCAGATTCTCTCTTCTCCTGGGTTCCATTGAGGAATACTGCTGTTGATTGCAACAGGTCAGGCTCTAAAGAAAAGTCAGTCTGGAGGGGAAAAAAGTCTGCCTCTGTTCTCAGATGTACCTGTGACATCAGGGGACTGACAGTGGAACAAACAAGGTAAAGGGGATCTAATCAAGCCTGGTGAATCAGCCTTATCACCAGCATTGTCAGGGTGCAGTGGCCATGCCCAATTTTTCATGCCTGAGAAGATACAGGACAGCTTCTAGAAGGGATCTGTCAAATGCAATATTGCCCCTTTGACCTGTGATGTCTTGTGGTGACAGTCATCCCAAAAACAAGGAGAGGATCTTTTCTTGGTTCTCTGTGACTTAAGGCCATCTTCATGTGGTCTGAATGCCACTTAGGACATCACACTTGCGCAGTATAAAAAGCTTAACATCACTGAAGTTGACAAAGGTGTTCCACAGAGCTAAAGGAAATCCTTGAGCAGGAAGCCAGTCAACATGATTGCCACTGCAAGGCAAGCAGCTATGGTTGGAGTTTTGGTTGTACAAATGCGTCCTGTGTTTATTAATTACACCACACTCCTTCCGAACTGCTCACTGCAAGGAATCAATACACTGGCTGCTCTCAAGTCCTATGCCTCACTTCCTTGAAATGATGGATTTTGCAAATTGTTTATTTTACTTTGTGAAGCCAAAGTTAAAGTCCTTAGAAGGTAAAAATGTGTATTGGAGAAGTAAAAGGATGTGAGCAAGGAAAGGAAAACAGGGGTTGAACCCTGTGAAAAAAAAATTCCATGTGGAATGCATAGTTAGTTGAGTTTCCTAAGAGAAGTAAGAAAAAAATACAAATTACATCGACATTTAACACCAGACCGGACAAAATCCTGGAAAATACACCACTGGGAACAATTCTGTCCTCTCTGTAGGGCATATGGCTTCACTCGCACTGGAAAATATTGAGACATTTTGATGCTTAAATGAAGTTCCCAGCAATATTTAAATATCTATTGAAATATCTCAGGAAGCAAAACAAGCCAGATCTTTCAATGTGGAAACAAAATTGCTAACTCCAACCCAGATTCTGCTCTAATCAACACAAATGTAAAGGATCTGAAATGAAGCAACTCTGAATTTACTCTGACTCCACACCAGCAAAATATATTATTTGGTCCCCTGCCTCACATTTTCTAAAGTTTCATTAGGTTACACAAGCAAAACCTTTTGAAATGAAAAGTGTCACAGAAGTGCTGAGCACCATTGTTTCTTTCTAATAAAAGAAGGGATAAAAAAGCAGGAAGATAGAACTTCATCTTATAGATAACTAAAACAGCACTCCGGGACTTCTTTAGATCAAAATTCTGTTCTTAATGCAAAATTCTGCTTAAATGCAACACAGCTGCAGCAATATTCAAAACATCACTTTTATATTCTACATCAATAGGACGACAAGAGAAGTAGAGATTCTTCCCAATATTTTAGCAACATCTTTTTTTTTCTTTAATAATACAGCAGCATTTCCATTTTAAATGTGCTTCCAAAGCACCTAAAATCTTACTTGCAGAATTTGCTCCAGGCTGAAACTCTGCATGGGGCTTTTTCTTTCTCTGTATTTAGTCAAAATTTACATTAGGATTTAATATAATTTTTTAAAAACCCAAAATGAATATGTATGCAAAACAATTCAGTATATACAAGCTAATTCACTGGGGTAGCTCTTAAAGAAGAAAGTCATCATCAGAACCACACCCATTTTAGACTAATGTCAAATCCAATAATCCTAGAATAGAAATAGTGATTTAATTTGTACTAAGTGTCACTGACTTCAAAGGACACAAAAAAATTTGCAGTGTGTAAGGGCCCTGATGCTCTTTTTAGGAAGATTTTAAAACACCAGAAGAGCTATCTGAAGTGGTTGAGAACAGAATTTAAAAACTAAGACAGCTAAGTATGAAGACTACTCTCCACATTATTTGTGTTCTTCAAATTACATCTTCTCTGTGTCAGCAGCATTACAACCCCTTGCTTGCTCTGTACTGCTTGTGACCTTGCTGGCATGGATGGCCTCCTCAGAGCTACTGATTCTGCACCTTAGGACCAGTAATGTGTATTACTGATCCTTCCTTACTAACCTGTTTCGTTAAAATGGTCGGTGTTAGCTTAAACAGCAAACTTTGCTAACCAGGTCTCCTTCAGTGGGATTCCAAGGAAAATCTCACAAAAAGTTGTGCTGTTAGATCTGTCAGGGCAGCAGCCTTTGACAAGGCTGGGAACTTCTGTGACTGGGAACTTCTGTGGCCAAAGTGAGGGCAACCATGCAATACTATATCATCTCTTGAAAATGTACAGAATCTAAGTCTGCACCTTTCTTTACATCTTTCAGATAAGTACCTGCTAGCTTAGATTCCCTATCAGTCAGACCAGATGGCCCATGCATTGAGGAAAGATTCAAATAATATAGTCTATATCTAATTAAGACAGTAGGAATCTAAGTAATGTCCTTTATAAATTGACAGAGGACATATATTGCAATGGTTCATATATTGCATTCAGGCTTCAATCCTGAATTTGTCTTATATTTTAACTCCTATCTGAATATAGCAGCGAGAGAGCTGACTTATCTTCAATAAAACATATGCCACAGAATCTTTAAGATAATTTCACTTTCTAAATTCCCTTGTCCTGAACATCTTCCCAAACAGTAACCCTGCCCTGCCTTACTTATTCTGGACTCCAAAGCTAAATCCAAGAATTTGACTCTATGCTGTACCACAGTATGTGAAGGTACCTTGTAGCTCTGGGAAGCAAAGACTAAGCATAGGCACAAGCAGCCAGAAGATTCAGTTTAGCAAGTCAAAGTCTAGCTGAAAAGGGATGAAGCTGCAAAACTATACACTGCATTTAATCCTTTGGTGGATGGCTAGAGAAAACCGGAGAAAGAACTAGTGTGAAACACACCAACTACAAAACAGCTTCTATACAGGTTGTTCTGGTAAAGAAACCACAACAAAGCACAGATTAAATGGATTAAAAGCAACCTAAGTGTTGGATCTTGAAAGAAAAAAGAGACAGACTATTCCTTGAGAAAACGTAATTTCGCAATGATATATTCTTAGTGCTACATTTTTAACATTTGCATTAATGACCTGGAAGAAAAGCAGTCAGAGTAATTCACCACTGGAAAAACTTATGGAGATCAGGCTTTTCTCAAACTTAATTAAATTCAGACAAGAAGCTTTTTTCTCATAGATACACTCTACTTCAAACTGAAATTATATGAAGGCTGTCCTATGACCCATGCTACAGCAGACCTCAGACTAAGTAGTTACAGTGTTCTCTGCTGACTTTGTTATTGCTGAATCAATGACCCTATGATATGACACACAATCACTCACTAGTAACATTTAACAGTGTCGCTTTCGTTGTTTGCTCTTCTTCTGTTACCTTGGTGAGGTTTCTGGTCCTTTCATTTGCCTCTCCTGTAGCGTCTATATGTGCATACATATATGCTGGGTTGGTACCCAGCCTGCAGCTTGTCTTTGTCTAGGATGAGGATTTGCCTGTTGTGTGTTTACAGGAGCACAGCAAAGTCACTGAAGTTTTGCATCCAACAAGAGGAAGGTGTGACAAAACAGCCCTGAAAAGCTAACTTGCAGGTGAAAAAGAGGCCTTGGTGTTGGACAGAAGCAATGCCCCTCCCTCACCTCTCCCCAAAAGTTAGCCTTTCAAAAAATGTTTTTAGGCTGAAGAAGATGAAAGGACTAAAAGGCCATTTTTGCATTTTTTTAATCTCTGGTTTTTTTCAGGTACAAATTTCAGGAAGAGATGGCAAGAATATGTACAGATGGGGGAAAGGACGAAATGGCTTGGGAGAATCACAAAAGATCTGGGGTCACTGTTTTCTTGATAGAAGTCTCTTGACCATCTCAGATCTTCCCTGTTCCCGCAAGGCTTTTCTGAGGTACATTTTCTCCCTATAGGCAGAAAATTACGCTGATCTTAGTCTTCCAGGCAGAAAGCAGAAAGTCTCACTTCAGCTGTCAGACAAAATAATGGTTACTGGTCAGTGCCTTTTCCTCCAGCTGCACAAAAGCCTTTCCCAGAAGTTTCTGGTTCCTGTAGTCAACTGGCACTACTCTCTCCAAAGCCTCTTTCTTAGCAAGCCTCAGAACCAAGACTGTTTTTTTCCCCTGGAATCCCAGAGCTGTCTTTAACTGTCAGTCATGTTTCTTGAAACACAACTTCATTTCAGTGACTCCATCTCTCCCAAGAGCCTCTTCTTTCTTCTGTATCTGTTTCCCCAAGCAAATCCTTTGAGGATTTGTAGCTTCTCTACATGACCCCACAAGGCCATGACCTAGTGTTCTTTCCTCCTCTGTCCCTTACATTTTAGTATCATCTCACCTGCAAAGTCATATTCAGCCATTAATATGCAAACAACTTGCAGATTTCGTTTGGATGTGTCTCCTTAAAACCTTTAACCCAAATTGCAAAGGCTTTCTCTGAGATTTCATCACAGACAACACAGAACCAAAACATCACCCCACACTCAACATTCTCTTCATCTTGAGGTATCCGTCCTTGTTCTTCTACCCTCTGCACCCAGCAAACACTTTCCCTGAGCACTTTATGGGTGATGGAAACTATTATGGCCTCTATTGGCACAGAACACTTGGAGTAGGATTCTCCAGCAATTTCATGTCCACATTTCATTTTCTGAGACAAAATCAGAAGTTCTAAGGAACTGTGTCCCCTTTTTCTCAAATAACCAAATGCTTCTTTCACCATCCCCTGTTTCAAGAGCTCTCCAGATTGTCTAACCAGCAATTCAAGGACCATAGTTTTGGGAGTTTCAGCACTTCCATGAGACATAAGGGAAACAGGATAGAGAAATAAGGAGAGAAAGAGTAGATGCTGCTGAAAACTTTGCTCATTTAATGAAGGGAGTAGCAAAACTTGTGCTTTGTTACAGTGCAATCAGTGAATACTAAAAATCACAGCAAACATGACAGTTACTGACAGCCACATGGCTACCCCATGACCATGGAAAGGGTTCACTTCTTGCATGGCACTCAGAATCAGGGCCATTGTGTCAGGTTCAGAGGTGTCTCAGGCAGCAGATTGTTTCATGCTCTGTTCCCTTGGATCCGTACTCTGAGCCTGGTTTAGCTGTTCTACACAGCAAAAGGGAGTTCTGAGCTAGTGAAAATTTCATTCCTGTGTGCTGACCATTTTAATGAAAAGCTTCACCTTGCCAGCGTAATGCTCTTTAAATTGACCATCCTTGTAGTACTTGTGCCTTTTGATCCACTGCCTCTCATAAAACTGGCTAACCTTTAAATTCATTATGTTCTTAAAAATATTGCTATGTTCTTAAAATCATTGCTCTGCATTTAGAGAGTGAAACAATTCACCAAATTAGTGTGTCATATCTGAGCTACCTACCTGCAAATTTCTAGTTTCTCCATTTAAGTGGAATTGACTTGCCACAGCACAATGAAAAGGAGATCAATAATTACAGACTCCAATTTGCCATAGATTTGTTAAACTTCACTCCCTGCTGTCATATCCTCAATAGTTATGGTCAAAGCTACATCCTCGCAATCTGTTCTAGCTACATTATATATGCCTCAGTCTTCCAAATACACAAAGGAAACCAGCTGGAAACACTGCACTTAATGTTATCGGTGAAGACTGTATCCATCTACATGACTGTGCCCTCAAGAGGTTACAGACAGCATAACTTTCACCTCAGTTATCATTTCTTCAAAGCAGTCCAAGAGAGATGTCCAGGAAGCATCTTCTGAGAGACCATAACAGCAGTTTGCCAGCTGTGGACTGCAGACTGCTGACGTCTACTGCAGAAAAGGCTGGCCTTGGGGGGTTGGATACTTCTTGTCACCCACCAGCTTGCCTTAGAAAAAGGTAAAAGCATTGTTTTTCATGCAAGCAATTGGTGTAATGGCTACAGAGTTGCCACATGATCATGTATGGGAAAGGAAGCGTCTCCCACAATTGCAAATGGGAGGAAAAGTCTTTGATGCAATTTTTCTGGTAGTGACAGAAACTCAACATGTTTCATCCCAGTGTCATCTTAAAATACATGTATGCTCTGTAGCCAGGAACATCTGAAATAGCAAATACAGACTAAGTACACAGGATCAAGCAATATCCAAAGAGCCCTTCTGACTCTGCCTAGCTCTGCAATTTCTTGCAGGTTCTGCCATTCAATTTTCATCAGAAGAGCAGATTTATAGTATAAGCACTCATGAATAATTCACTCCCTTGAGCTGCCACATGCAACTTGGGGAAATCCCAGCTATAAAACCTTGGCACCATTTAGCTAGTACAAGCCACACCACTTTTTTACAGGTGTTATTCCACTGACCTACTTGGAGTTATTCCTCCTTCACAATGCTGGAAGAAAAGGATCAGGCTGTTTGCTTACCACCTCTGGTAAGGAAACCTCTCTGCCACCTCTTCATAGCAGTAAAAATGCTTCTAGTGTTGGAGAAAGTTTTAGCAACCTTAGTGCTTTGGCTCACCACAGCTTCAGTGGCGTGTACATCTCCCCTGCTCTTGGGCCTCCCATAATAATCCATTATCCACTGGCTTACTTCCTCCTCAAGTCTGTGTTTTTAAATCATGTTGAGAAACTTGGATCCTAAACAAAAGGAACACCAGTAAAGCCATAAACTAGCTACACTGAAACTGCCTTTATGCTGGTTTCTAACTTCAAGAGAAATGGTTTATTCCAACACTCATCCTCTGCCACTGGAGCAAGAGCCCCAGCAAGGTATGGGTGCAGATGCCTCAGATAAAAAGAAAGTGAAACCATTTAGCCATCTCCCTCTCCTAACACAAAGGATGAATTAATAGCATCACTCAGTGGCTGTTTATTTTCCTAGGCTTTTCCTTCATATAAAGCTAGGTGGGAATTCTTCGTCCCAATTAAAAACATTATTTACAAGGGTTTTATTTGATTATCTCTCTAAGTGGAGACCAAGTAAATGACAATGACTGTACTGCCACCAAGCCACATTCAAATCCCACATCACAGTATACAGCTAAACCTACAACTGCAACACAGGGAACAAAGAGTTGGCATTCCCTGTTTGTTTTTATGTCACAGCTATCTTGACATAAAACAACATAATAATTATAGTGCCTAAGTTAGACATCAGAGTAAATGTAGTCATGTCATTTAAACAATTAACCTACACTGATTTATAGCAGCTAAGGATCTGATGAGGGATGTAAGAAACTCCCCTTAACCCTAATATGTCCCTTCAGTTTATCCAATTTACTGGCTTTCATCACCTGGCCTCTCCCTTGTGCCCCCACAGTTAGGTTTTAAGCAGGTTAAGAAATCATGATTCTCACTTTGGTCTTTTCTTACACACTTCCAGCAGTGCTGAATGAAATGCTAGACAACCATAAAAGCCAGTAGAGGGGAAAATTAGACATGCTGTGTAACTAATTTCTGAACTGTAAGCAAAGTTGTTGGCAATTTCCATTTCATATCACAGGTTCACATTTCTTTGAATTGACACCAACTGAGAACAAGCACTACCTGCTCATGCCCTACCAGGCAGGATGGGATGCTGCCTGGTCAGCTTGGACAAGCTTCAGGGGTTGCCACTGGTGTGCTCTGAAGGGACCTCTCACCTCCTTGTTCAGGAGCCACCATCCTGCCTCAGAGAAGGGTGCACACCTTCAGCTTACACCAGTGTCATCAGGGGTGGGATTCCTCCTGCATCCCCCCTACCATCTGCCACTGCTGGAGCTGCCACGTTTGCTGGGGTGGCTGTGAGCAAATAGCTGTAAGCTCCCCTGCAAGCCCTGCTCCACAGGCACACGGGGGAGCATGGTCACGAGAAAGGGGCCAAATGCAAATTAAAACCAGATGAGTTGAGACAGCATTTGGAAAGAGTCGGTGGTTAAAACCTGTGATGGCTCTAAGAGAAAACAGTCAGACAAAGCAGGCTTGCAGAGTGTCACTGAACTGAAAACCTCCTCCACCCCCTATTGCCTGGCTGGAACTGTATCATGGAGCAGGTTTCAAGAAACCGCAGCTCCCAGCAGAGTTAACTCTCCAGCAGCTGCTGCACTTTCAAATTGTCAGACAGATTAAAAACAGGAATGCCTGTAGGTCACAAAGCTAAGGGAAGGGTGAAGTGATGGGGTCAGCTTGCTCTAAAGTGCAGAAACTACTCAAAAAGTTGGAGACAGGACTCCCTGCAGCCAGGAGGGAGTTACACTGGTATTATCTGGCTGGAGGCTTGGCACAGAGTCCTTTCCCTGCCTCAGCTGTCCACACCAAGCTGGACAGTTAGTGGAGTTTTTGTTTTGTGCTTCCTTAGAAGCTGCAGACGCAGCACATAACCAGACTGCCCTTGCAGGACAAGCGTCTATTTGGAGGGGAGAGAAGTGAGGGTTCCACTACAGCCCACTCCTCTGGGGCATGAGCCAGGGCACTTGGCTGGGACCAGATGCTGCAGCGCACCCAAAAAGCTGGCACCTGCACTGCCTCAGCACCCAAAGCTCACAGAAACATGCTACCTTATGGGGGCAAGTGTGTGCAAGTGGTGGAGTGCTTGAATCAGGAAAAAGTGAGTGCCACTGATCCTCATGTCACAGACAACAAGAGGGTGATGATTTACTGGGAAAACTGCCCTGTAAAAAGCACACTTGTGGATCCTATTTATTGTCTCATACCCTTCAAATACTCTTACAGTTACAAAGACGCCACACAATTACAAGTTAGAAAACGGAGCAGAGGTAATTCTCCCACACACTGTCTAGCCCATGAAGCAAACAAACCTGTGGCACCATCAGCGGACAGCGTGGGTCAGCCAGCCCAGCAGGGCTCCTCCCAGGAGATGGTGGCCCACGTCCACCAGGGATAAACAATCCACACTTCAAATCTGGGCCAAAAGCTTGTTGCCAGATCCATGCAGCTGCAGAGAGCAGAGTTGGAGGGAGCTTTGCCAGTAACAGGGGTAGGAAGGAGAAAGAGAGGTTGTTCCTGCATAACACAGCCTCTCCTCCGCCAAACCACAATGCTCCATGTGGATCTGTAACCCGCATGCTTCTCCAGCTACCTACAACTCAGCTATGTGCTGGAAACTACAGCCCACAAAACTTCTGTGAAGTTGCTGGCCCACAGAACTCAACTTGCCACGCACCTCTCAAAGGTCACATAATGACCAAACAGGGACTTGAGCACAAGAGAGCACCGGCCACTGTGTCTTTGGGCCACATTCAGGCAGCCACACAACCAGCTCAGTCATTGAGGGAGCCAAGTGGTCTCCCTCTCTACAAGAAAGTTTAAATTTATCCCTCCTCCTCCCAAAGCACCAGGGGAGTCTCCATAGGTGCAAACAGATACCCTGGACACCTCCATGCCCTCACGGCAAAAGTACTTACCCCCCAGGAACTGGATGCCTCCTGCCACCCTGCCCACGGTTCTGGAGATAAGCTCGGACACACAGCAGCCCATGAGCGCTGTCAGGGCCACCAAGAGAAGCAGCCCGCAGCCCAGGCCCGTCACCACCGTGCAGATCCTCCACTCGGCGCTCGGGATGGCCTGGAAGGAGGCATAGCGGCCACACTGCTCCACCATCACGGTCATCTGGCGGCTCTCATCCCGCACCGGGTAGGAACACCTCCGGAAAGTGCCGAAGGAAACAGACTTCTCCAGCTGAGACCCCAAGAGCCAGTAGGGCATGAAGAAGCCAACACAGGAGGCAGCGGCACAGAGGAAGGAGAGGAAGGCCCAGACGATGCCGGCACAGGTAAGGCTGGAGGCCATCCTTGTATCTGCTCCGAGACCCCTCAAGATGGGAAGATACAAAAGTAACTGTGTATTTTAGAGGAGGCTTATGGATAATCCGGAATCTCTCAGCCTTGACAAATCCTCACACAGGGAGAAGCTTGGATCCTAACAGCCAGGGGGATATTTCCTCCCATCATGAAGTCAAAGGTCCCTAATTAAATAACAGAACACAAAAAAAGAAGAAAAATACAAGTTCAGTAACACTGACACTAGAAAAAAATATTTGTCTGCCAGAGTGTTTTTCCTTCCTAAGGAAAAACCTAAAAAGCAGACCCTACAATCACTCTCAGTGACACCAGCTTCTGTGGTCAGTGTGGTGATGGTGGCAGGCAGTCTGGCTGGCACAGGCTGCTGTGCACATCCAGGAAGGCTCTGCAGCCACCTTCAGGGGCTCCCTGTGTACTTGCCTCACTTTTCTCCACTGTACGTCCTGATCTTTCCAGTACCGATAGAAAAAATAGATGAGACCTTGTTTAACCTTAGCTAGCTAGACCTTCCTCCTGCAATGCCTGGAGAATGTACGTCACTTTATAGATGGTCCTGCAGCTTAGTGCAAAACCGCTCACAGTGTTTTAGGCATTTCAAGATCTGACTCTTGTGACTGAGGTAAATCTTATTAACACACCCCCAAAAGAAGTGTTATAAGATGACATTTTTTCCAGCACTCCAAGTTGTTTGGTATCCCTGTGTAAAAGGAGCCTTTTATCACTTCATGTTCCAAAGTGCCAGGAATCCAAACTCCAGGTGGGCTTCTGGTAAGGGAAGATGTTGCCACATGTTTTGGATTCACCCCTACACAAACTCAAGGAGCACACAATTAAAACACAGAGGTCTCTCTTAATATTCCGGCTTGCATTCAGCCCAGCTCTTCTTTGCCTCTTCCCAGCTCAAATCCAGGAGCCATAACCCCTTTGCATCCTTCTTAGACAACTCCCAGCCTCTAAGCTCAGTATCAGTGTAGCCAAGTGCTTTTGACTGTCACAGAAACCTACATGCTGTTCCCAGAGGCTAGGGATGTACTTCTTGTTAAATTCATGCTGGATCATTATTCTAACTGCATTTGTAAATGTATGATCATTTCTCACAGTGGCTGCCAAATTAATTCTGATAGCTATTTACAGGGGCTTTTTCTTCTAAGCATGATTAGATGCCAATCAGTAAATCCAATTCATGAAAAGGCAATAAAATGAATACTACTTCAGCACAAGGAGGGAATGTAGAGAAAGTTTGTAAGTGAAATTAGCCATGTGCACACAAAAGTTTTGTTTGCTTCTAAAACACTAAGAAGTCTCTTCTGTAATATTAAAAAGGTCTAGGCTGCTACTGACGAAGAGTACACCTATCTACCCATAGCCTATCCACAGAAACCTGCAAAATCCTTTCAACCTGCAAAACCCATGGGGATAAAAACTTGCCAGGGAGGCATGGGGGACCACCATTCCTCCAGAAGCATCATCTAGGGAAGGATTTGTCTGCGTCTTGGCGTGGCACCAAAAGTCTAAGCCAAAGTGGGTCACGGCACTTAGGGGAGATCACTCCCTGAATCGCGGGAGAAGGTGCAGCTGAAAATAGGAGAAAACATGGAGGGTCCCGGGGTAGGACCCTGCAAATCCTCCGGCTCCAGCGGAGCAGCAGCTTTGGCTCCGCGGAGCCTCCCAGCTCACAGCCTGGGCGCTCTCCCGGGAGGCGGACTCGCCCCTCTGGCCCCGAAACCCCACTCCCCGCCCGCCAGGGGTAGGAGGGGGCGGCGGAGAGATACGGCTTCCCCCGAGGGAAGGCGGCGGCCGGGAACCAAAACTCGCCGGGGTGATGCCAGGGAAAAGCTGCGGGCGAGCGGGCGCAGCGCCCACGGAGCCGGCAGGGTGGCGGGGGGGGCCGGGCGGGGCGAGCTGAGGTGCAGGGGATCCGGGAGGGGCAGGGGATCCGAGACGCGGAGACTCGGGAGGCGAAGGGGTTATGAGGACAGGGGGTCCGAGAGGAGCAGAGTGGGAGGTAAAGGAGAATGCGGGCGGGGACGGGTTGGAAAGGCAGAGGTGCCGAGAGTGCGGGAAATCCGGATGGCCGAGAGGACGGAGAGCCGGGAAACAGCGGGGCCGGGAAGGGAGAGCGGTCCGGGGTGACAGGGAAATATGGGAAGGACGGGGGCCCGGGAGGGGAAAGATGCGGGAAGACAAGAGGATGAGAGGACTGGGAATCCGAGAAGGGAGGGGAGTCTAGAGGGTCCTGTGCAACGGGCAAGGGATGCGGCCAGGCTGGGTGTCGGAGCGGGCAAAGGGAACGCAGGAGGGAAAGAGGGTCCAGGGCTGCAGGGGATGTGGCCGTGCAGGATGGGGAGGGGTCGGGGAGGGAAAGGACGTTCTGAAGGCTCGGGGATCCGGAGTCATGCAGGGGATGCAACGTACCGGGAGCGAGGGAGGGCAGGGGTTCGAGAAAGGAAGGGAGTGCAGCGGGTCCGTGAGGGGCAGGGGATTCAGCCGAGCGGGGAGTGCGGTGTCTGGAAGGAGCAGGAGCGGCGAGGGCTGTAGGAGTGCCAGGGTGGGGGCAGGCGCGGTGCCGGGGAGCGAAGAGCTACTTACGGACACGCCGGGCGTGGAGGCTGCTCGCCGCGGCTGCCGGGAGCACATGGGCGCGGGGCCGGCGGGCGGCGGCCGCCCCGAGCGACTCTACCCGCGGTCCCGGCGCGGAGGCGACGCGGGAGCTCCGAGACGGGCGGGACCGGGACCAGGACCCTCCCCACCCCGGCCCGTCCTTCTCTGCTTTCCTCCGCACGTTCCTCTCTCCCCCCGCTTGATTCCTCGGGAGGCAGCGCACTCCGCCGCCTCTCCTCCCCCTTCCCCGCCCCCGCCTCCCCGGGCGGGACCCGCCGCGGTCGGCGCAGTTGCGGGGCCGCGGACGGGG